>JBAMCL010000515.1:0-427500 GCA_037075165.1 Hirtodrosophila histrioides
ATAGTTTTAAAGGCCAGTCACATGTGCTAAGCAGCTTTGAAAGCACATTAAAGCTTAAAGCGAGCTTGCACTTAATGTATGAATTAAAGCTTACCTAAAACAATCTTATTTGACTTTAATTTGCACTAAGGGTTAATTGAATTGATAAGTACTTAATAGTTTTAAAGGCCAGTCACATGTGCTAAGCAGCTTTGAAAGCACATTAAAGCTTACTATCAGATGATTATGTAAATAAAGCTACCTGAAGCTGAAAGCTTCCAGTACATTATTAATCCCTTGCGCTTAACATAATAATATAGTACAAACGCTTTAAGCACGTTTATCAACTAACAATTAATCAAAAGATTTACACATTTATGGCATTAAATGTTAATGAAAGCTTTAGGCTGGTTTAAAACTTGTATGGTACAAACGCAGCTTAAGAGCTTTGCACTAGTTTAATAGACTTTGAATATTTAGTTTAATTCTAACTTAAAGCTCAACTTGTGTGACTTCTGCTGCTTCTACTCAGATCTGTTACATTCAGTAGCTGTCATTTTTAGTTTCAAGCCAATTATGTGAGTAGTTTGCTGCCCAAGAACTTCCTGTCGCCTAGTCACCATTGAAATCGTCTTAAAGTTCAGCTGAGGCCCAAAAAAACTTGGCCAATCATTCAAGTTAACAATTAACCAAGAAATGTCAAACAACAAATCAATCAGAGAGGGCATTAACTGCGGCTATTACCGCCTGTATTGTGGCTCTATGGGGCTCTATGATATGCTTAGGCCAAGCAAGTCACAAATTTGTTGTTGTAACCTGAGCACATGCGTTGCCAGGGCCATTAATCAACTCGGGCCCAAAGAAAGGGCCAAAAGGGCCAAAACCCGGCAGCAGTTGCAATTAGACGGGCCAGGCGACACTTTGAGGTCGAGAGAGTCGGGGATTGGACGGATATGAGTTACAGGTAGAAGCCAAAGAGCCAAAGAGGCGAGTGTTTATTTGCCTGCATTTGTTTTGTGTACGTGATTTGCTAAAAGGGCGCAGGATTAGGCGGGGCTCTAATATAAATAGTATAGAAAAAAGTGTCGGGTAATGAAAATAAACGAGGGGGAAATGTGAAATCAGGGAAAATGCGCGGCTTAAAGTTGCCAGGCGAGTTGCCAGGCGAGTTGGGCTCTGTTCTCGGCTGAGCGCATTAAAATTAAAATTTAAATAGCTGCGACCATTAAGCAATATCCTGTGGCCGCCATGCACTGCAAACATCCGCTTGCATGCGCAGGACACGGGACACAGGACACAGGACACAGGATCTGGCGCAGAATATCCCACAGGAGGGCAGCAGCAGCAGCAACTGTGGATGCCACTCTGTGGATTTGGCTAATGCGCTTCCCATTTGATGTGTGTGTGGGGGTGTGGGGGTGTCCTGCTGGCCTCTGTATGTGTGTGAGTGTGTGTGTGTGTGTTGCGCTGTGCGTCGCTTTATTCAATTAGTTACATCCGATTATTACCTGCGTGGAAGGCTTGCCACCTAGCCAAGTCCCAAGCTGCCCCTCACTGCAGTGGCTAAGGGCTCACACACACACACACACATACCTCCCACGCACACACACACACACACACACACACGCCTGTGAGTTATGGAATGTTGTGTGTTGAACAATTTCCAGCTGAGCGCATTGCTTGTAATATTACAAAATAATTTCCAAACCGCATTCACAGCGCACAAAGTTTACCGCTCAACTGTATGGGGTCTCTGTGGCTGCCCGGGTGACAGGGGACAGGCGCTCTGGCTGTGGGCGGCGGCAGGACACGCCCACACAGGCCATTGACAGGCGACAGAAGCAGCAGCAGCAGCAGCAGCGGCAGCAGCTATTAAACACAAAACGGACCCAAGTGCAAATTAAATTTTGCTTAAAAGCAAAGGAAAACAACGCAAAACTGCGAACTCATTAAAAGTTGATCTGCGCCTGCATTTTGCATATAAATATAAACAATTTACGTTTTGCTTTTGTATTTGTGCCTTTAACTGTAATTGCGGATTTCATTTGCATAAATAATATAATTCGCTTTGTCTTTGTTGGCCAACAACTTTTGTTTGCCATTATTCTGTCCATTCTGCAATCTCCGCTGTGGCTGCTAATAGCGTTAACAGCTTTTACAGTGTTAACAGCACTCCAGCAGGCTGTTAATTATATATTATTTCGCATTATACAGTTTAGCAGCTGTTAAGTTTTAATTACAGCACACAGAACAAACATAATCTTAAAATATTGTATATCCTTTACAGAAGTTTTCATAAGGGAGACCTTTCCAAAGAATATAATCAAATGAAAAGTCTCTTCGTTTTGTAGAAAATTTGAGTTTTTCTACGAAAAACATTGTCCCAAGTAAAGTATTATCATTTACTACTCATATATTCAGCAGTTAATGGTATTATATATATTATAGAAAAATCTATGTTTTTAAATAGTACATCAGTATGATAATGGAAACCTACTTCTTTGAATTGCAAAATAATGAATATTAACGCAACAATATGAACCCAACAACAGACAAGTAGGGCCACAGTAAAATATAATTTATGTGCATTGTGTAGCCCCGATCTGGCTATACATAAGGAGTGCAGATCGTGACCTGAATCTGCATACAGTGGAGGAGCAGATTGGAAGGCACACTAGCAGATATAGCGAACGATTAAGAAGACACCACAGTATGCTCGCAAGACGCTTACCCCCTGCCAGACCTTTAAGGAGATTAAAAAGAAAGGGTTTTGCCAAAACAATTGGCCAACTTTAAAGTCCCCCTCGCAATAAGAGCATATTTGCAAGTCCTCATGCGCCTAGCTTGAGGTTTGGTGCTTTTATTATTAACTATACTTGTGTTGCTATGTTACTATTTTTGTATTGTATGGATTCAACGCTTAATAATAAAAAAAAAGGAAAAAAAAGTAAAATATAATATTTTTTAAACATTCAATTGAATTTTCAATTTTAAAATGTGCCCGCGGCTTAACAGAGCCTTGCTTGGACTTAACAGCACACTGATCAGCTTAGGCTTGGCTTAACAGCGCACTGTTAATCTGGGACTGCTGTTTAGCAAATAAATTACTGCATACTTTTGGGCTGTGCGCTTAAATCCAAATGAAATTAGTATCGAATAATTTACATTTTAAATTCTATGAAATCTAGTCTATAATCATGTTATTGTTTAAAATCAGACTACAACATATAATAATAAATAAGCTGTAATTTATTATTATTATCATATTAATAAAAAAGTATTGCAAGAAGGTTGAAAAGAATTTGCATCGTCTTACCCAAATATCTCGATATATGCTTGTATACAAGAAATTCAACTAACTTTTATTGCATTATATATTACTTACTGTAAATATATAACAATACTATTAACAATCTTTAATCATTTTATATTTAACAGATTTTAAAGAATAGATCCAGAATGGCAGTAATCATATACAAGCCTGTTGTCACACCCGGAATCGGAATCGAAGTTCTTATTATTATATTCGATTTAAAAGGCTTTTCCTTTGAGTCTGCAGAATGTAAGCCATAAGAACCACACTTCAAAAGGTAAAAGCCATTGTTATTGCCTTAAAAACAAAGAGAAAAGACAATAACCGAAACGTTTCGGAATGAAAAGTACTCAAAAATGTGTCCGTTAATGCCTATAATCTGAGTATTGTTGCAGGGGCATGAAATGAATATTTATTGCCATATATAACAGTTTTTTGTACATTTATTTTAATAGATTATATCCGTGTGTCATACACAATTTTGCAATTAAAATGAACCAGGTAATTTATTCATGGGGCGGCGCGTGATTTATGCCACAGACAAATTCCATTCAGAATCGCTTGTTGGCAGTGTTGTCACTGACATGTGGCATGTGTTGTGGCCATTCCCCCCTCGACACTCCAGCCACAACCTGCCACCACATATCCCAATATCGGCCATCATCAGGATAATAAGGAGAAAACGAAAACCAAACAGAAAGGGAGACAAAATAAGTAGGCAACAAAGTTAGCCAAGATGAGAACAGTAAAGAGATAATATAAATAAAAACAGGACTGCGCCGGGAATAAGAAAGAATCCCAAATGAAATGAGAAAACTTTTGTGTAAGACTGTAAGCTGTAAGCTGCAATAATAACTTTCGATTACCCCGACCCGACCCGACCCAACCCGACCCCCAGTCGCCCACAATTAGCCAATAGTCCTCAGCTCGGATTCGCCGGACGTTTACTTAATAATTTAATGGAATTGATTATTATTTAAGTGCGGACAAGCCAATTCTTTGTAATGTGTGCGAGTGTGTGTGTGTGTGTGTGAAGGACCCGAAAGGACCCCAGTGTAATAAGAAAGATAAAGGGATACAAGGGAGCACAGAGAAAAAAATCAATTTAAAATACGTTAAGCAGACAGAGAGTGAGAGAGTGAGAGAGAGAGGGGTGGGTGGGGCAGAAGTAGTTAAAGGTCTGACTCCGGCAATATTCTACGTCCCGGGCATAAATATTTATATCGCATCTGTCGGCACAAGGAATTCAATAAAAACATGTGCAATAAATAAACGCGAAAAATGCGGGGCACAAAAAATAAAATAAAATAAAATAAAATTGAAATCGATGCCCAGGACATGGCCCAGACTCTGTCAGGATATCGTACGTAGCAGGACGTTGCTCTGTAAATACACACACACACATGCTTGCAACAAGGAGCCACATCACAAAAGGCAGCCAAAGCCAAAGGATGCAACTTGATTGCCAGATTGTGTCGCATTGTAAATAAACAAATGTCGGGCTCCCCTCCCCCGCCTACGAATAAATATAGTTTTCCTGCAAAATACCAAAGGTTTTTCCGACTTTCAAGCACTTACAATTAAGCGTTGCATTTATCACACAAAATAATTCACTTGGCCACGCCCCGCAGCCCCCCTTCGCACCCCTCTAAGTCTAAATTTTGCTGTAGATGTTTGCGCAAGGAGCGGAGCTCCTTAAAATTCATGAGGCGTTGACTGTTGTAACTGTAAATTACATTTATACGCAACTCAAACAGCACTCCAAAGTGTCTAGGGGGGGAGTTGGGGGCTATAGTTGTCAGTGTGTACACACACACAGAGAAAGTCCTGCCACATTTTCGTGTTTGCTCTGCAGAGGGAGGCTGGGGAAGCAGGCAACTATACATTGCCTCTGCCTCTGGTCAGCAACTGTTGAAAAATGCATTGCAGTCTGGCCAACAGCAGCTACAGCAACAACAACAACAAGAAAGGAGCCGCCGCCGCCACAGGATACACCATGTACATGGCCAAGGACATGTGTGTGCTTCTGGCGGCTGCTGCTTCTTGGTCAAGGCAATTTCTTTCAGCTTCTCGCATCATTTATTTTGCAGTTCAGCTGCAAAAAGCATAAAGTCAATAATTAGCAAGGACTTTACTACCTTACATTTCCGGCTCTCCCCCTAACCTATGCCCCATTGAAAGGACAAAAAGATGGATGCTTTATAATCAAGTTGAAAGATAGTTTACAAAACACAATTAGCCTTCCACTCAAATCATTTGGTTTTTATATAATAAGCTGTTCTGAATTCCGAAAATCGGTTTCAAACGTCATTTAAAAGATTTCCTTAACCTTTTTCGTCTGCCAAGTGATTTTTCTTTGAAATTTCAATCGTTTTACCTTTGAAGTGTACTCGAAGACACGTTTGTCTCTGTTATTATCGCCTCTTGAACTTTCAAGGCAATAACAAGTCTTTTATTTAACTAGAAAACAAAAACTTTTCAAATCCTCAGGCAAACACACTTTCCTACCCCCCCGAAATGGCTGCCAAAGTGAGTCACTTCCTTGAGCTGGAGGATAAGAAAGCGATAGAAAAGATATACTGAAGAATCGCATTCTTATCTTTCGCGATAAAAAATGTTTTGAAGCCCATCATATATTTCCAGCTTCCTTTATCCTGCTACCACACTCTCACACATTATCTCTTCCTTTACACACACACTCACACACACACACACACACACACTGACACAAAGCCAGAAATTTTGTTAGCTGCCCCTAAAAAGGCTGCCACAAATTTTTCTGTTGCCAATGAAATTTGAGACGCGCTTTGATAGCCATTTTGTTTGTTTAGCGGCAAAGAGGGGGCGGCGGGTTGCAGGCGGGGTTGGGGGTATGGGGGGGTGGTAAGGCCGTTGCCTCATCAGCGTGACAAAGTCGATTATTTTCGTCTCAAGTGACAGCAAACAAGACTTAAATTACGGAATAGTTAACTGGGAATTTGTGTCTACAGACACGGGAGAGACAGGCGAGGGGAGATTGAGGGGAGACAGGGAGACAGGGCGACAGCAATGAATGAATAAAATGAATGGCTTATCTTTTGTTGACATTCTGTGTCTGCGACAACATTGACCAGTTGTGCCATACACACACACGCACACACACGCACATACACACACATGTGGGACTCGTTAGCGCCGTCGAAAAGAAATAAAATTTCTACAAGCTGACTCAGCACAAGGAGATTCTCTCTGTATGTGTGTGTGTGTGTGACACAGTCCTGTGTGCGTGTTTATTGTGCAATAAGCTCTGCTCCCTTGGTCACTACAGACCCACACCCCACACCCCACTCTCTCGCTTCCTTTCGCTCTTACACACACTTCTTCCTGTGCGTAAATCCGCTTTTAATGAAAAGAAAACTCATCTCGAGTTTTTACGCGTGTGTGCGTGTGTGTGTGTGTGTGGTCGACTGGCCGCTTGTGTGTGTGCCCAGGCTGAACTGACACACACTCACACACACACACACACACACACCCGCTTTTACAGACAGCTCGTTACAAAGGGCAACAGTTAATGCCAAGCAACTAAATAAATCTTGTTTTATTATCCATATATGGAAAAGGAGGCCCAGACCACACCCGCAGACACCCTCTTCAGGCCCCTCCACTTGCCCACAGCTGGCATATCCTCGCAAATCAGCCAATAATCGAATTGGGCTAGACACGTCTCGGCAAATGTCACATAAACAGCTCAATTTGCAAATGTTTATTACGATCTTTCATTATGGCCTTCATTCTTTATGTGTTTTTCCGCTATTCACCCCTTCCTGTGCTGCTTCTTCCTCTTTAGTTTCCCGCCCTTTTCCCTGTTGAATTTATTAATCATTTTTCCAAAAATATTTTCACTTTTCATACGGCAACTTTCGCTGTGATTTATGCCTGGTTTCTGGTCTCCCTCGCTTCTGACCCATTTGCATCTAACCCAGAAAAACAAGTTAAGGATCCCTCGCTATCCATCCCCTTTCTCCCTTCTCCCTTCTCTCTACTGACCAAAAATCTGTGGGCAATCCAATTGAGCAAGTTTGCCCTGCAACTGGGAATCTCTGACTCTGTTTTTCCACTGCAGTTTGGACTCTTCCTGCCAACATTATCAGCCGCATTGCAGCTACCAATTTATGACCTGCCGCCGCCTCTGCCCCCTCACTCCGACTCCTTTGCGCCCCCATCGCGTTGGCGGCTTTCAAATGAATTTTGACGTAATTGTAATAAATTGTTGGTCAGCCTGGGCAAACTTTGTTGGCAGCTCGTTTCGGTTTTTGGGCCTTGCTAAATTTCTAAATTTATCCAAGGCTCGGGGAGAAATAAATTCAAACGTGGCTCAAAGGCAGAATTGGATAGACTTGGAGAAAACCTCTAGCTGCGATAGTGCACATATAATATTCTCATCGAAACCTATTTAGTTTGTCATTGATTACATATTCATGCCTAAAAACTAATATTTTTCAACCCTATTATATTTTTCTTAGATTTCCAATTCCCAAAACTTTGTGAAAACTGAACCGATTTGCATACGGAATGTCTTGTTGTTTAAATTTTTTTCGTTTTAATAAACTAGCAATAATTTCTCAAAAAAAAAAAAAAAAAAAAAAAAAAAAAAAAATCATCGAATTTTTCAGTTTTCTTCAGATTTTTCCATTTTACAATTATTAGTTATTTATGTACAGTTATGAAATTTGGTATGTGAGCAGCTGACATGTTATTAGATTTAGAAAGCTTAAAAAACGATTGAAAACTTAATGAAAAGCATTCGAAAACTTTTGTATAGCACTTCTGATTTCAATGTCCGAATATGCCATTCTATAGTTCGGATCAAATCAAGCTATTCAGATTTAATAGCTCGATTGTATTGATTTGAATTCGTGACAAATATGCCTCTTCAAATCCTTCGTACAGGGTATATAGACAGAGCACAGCTGGAATCGCGACTGCAAAATGCAAATAAACTGAAAATGGAATAGAATTTATGTGTGTTTAAATTCAATGGCCATGAAATGAGTGAAATGTGGCTGCAACAAGCTAAGCGGAAGATCAGAGCAGAGCATGGCAAGCTGCGGGGTAAGAAATTAGCATAGAAAATATAGCCAAAAAACAAGTATTCAGTTTTCAAAGAAAAAACAGTTGAAAGAGTTGAAAGAGCAGTGGAAAACTAACAATTTGATGGGGTTTCAGATTAAGCTCATGGGAAATTAATTTACAAGAGATTTTCATACAATTTGCTCGCTTTAATTAAAAATAAAAATAAATACAAAATGTCCTGCTCATTTGTGTTGGGGTCCTAAACAAATAGGCTGATTAGAAAGTAGACAAAAATGCAGAGAGAGAGAGAGAGAGCACACACAACACATACATATCCTTATATAGGTCCTGGGCAACCGCATCCCTGCATCCCTCGGCTTTCAAGTGTTTGCTCAGCTAACCGCAAATGTGCCAGTTGGCCAGGACAGGACAGTACAGGACAGGACAACAGGCAGCAAGCACGCCCAGCTGACAGGACTCTTGGAAATTTGCATAAAAAGGTTAGCAACATAAAATGTTGCTAATTTCTTGGCTGGCCTAGCCTGGCAAAAATTTGCTCGTTAGCTGCGTTTAGGAATAGGAAACCAGTTGACAGGCAGCCAGGATGCCAGGACATGCTCACATTTGCTCATTACTGCTGAACACTCAACTTTAAAGGTGCCACATCAGCAAAAAAAAGAGAGGAGAACCTTTAAAAAAAAACGAAAAACTTTACGCTTAAATATTTGGCAGTCTTCTCGAGTTTGGTTAAACAAAAGTTAAATGGCAAAGTTTTTGGCCAGAAACAATTCGCGCGCATTTAACCTGAACGAAACAAAAAGTTGTTTGTGTTATGCAGGCCCAAAGGGCAGGGGTAGGGTAGCGCAGGTAGAGGGCGGAGAGGGAGAGTTGGGGATGTTGCGGGTTAAAAACTCTGTGAAATGTTTGCAACATTTCAACATTTTAACATTTCTATTCGGGCAAGGTAAAGTTGGCATCTACTGTTTGTTAAATGCTGCATTCTCAAAAACTATCGAAACTGCTTTAACTTTATTATATCGATAAGCGATAAAAACGATTATATTAGCGATAGTCTTAGGACGTTTCTTAAAGCTATATAAGACTTTCATTTGCTGCTTGATAATATAAAAATTAAGAAATAAATTGTAATTAACTTTAAATTGAAGAACTATCGATAGTAGCAGCACTTAATTATGACAATACTATCGATAGTCTTCGAAGTTTGGCTCAAAACTGACTACAAGCGACACAATGCACTTTTGTTTAACATAGTTCCAGAAAAACATTCCTAAAGAATCTTTTGAATTCTTTCGATAGACGATATCGACTAAATTACTATCGATAACTTTAAGAATGTTCCTAAAAGTCCTATACAAATTAAGAAATAAATTGTAATTAACTTTAAATTGAAGAACTATCGATAGTAGCAGCACTTAATTATGACTATACTATCGATAGTCTTCAAAGTTTGGCTCAAAACTGACTACAAGCGACACAATGCACTTTTATTAAACATAATTCCAGAAAAACATTCGTAAACAATCTTTTGGATTGTTTCGATAGTCGATAACGACTAAAATACTATCGATAGCTTTAAGAATGTTCCTAAAAGTCCTATACAAATTAAGAAATAAATTGTAATTAACTTTAAATTGAAAAACTATCGATAGAAGCAGCACTTCATTATGACTATACTATCGATAGTCTTCAAAGTTTGGCTCAAAACTGAATACAAGCGACACAATGCACTTTTGTTTAACATAGTTCCAGAAAAACATTCCTAAAGAATCTTTTGAATTGTTTCGATAGACGATATCGACTAAAATACTATCGATAGCTTTAAGATTGTTCCTAAAACTCTTGAATTTAAAGCTTGACTTTAATAAACGGGTAACTCAACATCAATACTATCGATAGAATCAGATAGAATCAGTTTTAGAGCACCAAATTACATTCTAATTATGCAGTTGTGGTCGGATGTGGTGAGGGGTGCTGCAGGGGCGGAGGGTGGCTGCAACCAAATGTGTTGAATGTCAGGCCAAGACAATCCTCGCAATAAAAGCCAACGAAGCATGTCAAAAGCAATTTATGTGGCAGAGACGAGAGTCGAGCATTGTTGCTTGCAACTCCTTTAACAACCCAAGGCTGAAAGGGGGGGCAGGTGGCAGCTGTGACACGTGACAAGGCTTTGAGGGGGGCTCGGGTAGGTGCAGCAGTTAGTGCACAACAAATGCACAACACAAATGGCATAATAAGTGGGCAAATGTGTGGTGAAAACGGGGGGAGGGGCGAGGCGCTGGCGATGTTTGTCACTTTGACAGCTGCAAATCCAACAGGAAACAATGTCAGACAAAGCGGGGGGCGAGGCGGGGCAGGGTGGCGACTCATTGCAAGCGACGCCTCAGCAATTTAATTGCAATTCAATGAATGCAGCCACAGTGAGGCAGGCGGTCCTGCATGTCCTGCCGGCTGAGAAGCTGAGTTAATTTAATTGACAGTTGCCTGTTGATGTCGGAGAGGGGGAGGGATGGGCGTTTCGGGGTAGGGATATAAAGCTGCCACCAGGGGGTACCAGTAACTGAAGAAATAGAACAAAAAAGTAGACAACAAAAGAGCTGCAGAAGTCTCAGAGGAAGTATGAGCCTCCTATGTGGGAAGATAAGAAGAAACCTTCAGAGATAGTGGAGAATAAGGATAATTGTTGAACAGGAGGGTTGGATAAGGAGAATCTTTCAGATAGGGGGTAGCAAGATTTTAAAAAGTAGAAATCTTGCCTCAAAATAGCATGATGTCTAATAGGAAGTAGAGACCACATAGGAGTCTCATAGCGGTTAGAAGGATAACCCTTCAGAGATAGAAGGTGGAAGGATAAGAAGAGTCCCTAAGAGATAGGGAGTAGAAGGATAAGAAGAGTCCCTCAGAGATAAAGGGTAGAAGGATTGGAATTAGTTGAAAACTTGCCTCAAAAGTAACTGATGTCTCAGTGGGAGTAGGAGACTCCTATGTGGATAGGGAGTTGGAGAATACGGAGAACCCTTCAGAGATAGGAGTAGAAGGGACTATCCTTCTACCCCTACCTCTGAAGGGTTCTCCTCAGAGATGGGAGGTAGAGGGATTGGAATTAGTAGAAAATAATAATGAGCTGATGATGTCTGAGAGGAAGTAGAAGAAAGGTAAAGCAGGAAGGATGAGAAGAAATAATAGAAAACTTGCCGTCAAATGAGCCGTTGATGCCTAGGGCGAAATGGGAAACGGGGTGAATAAGGTGTGAAAGTTATAGAGGAAATAACAGAAACTAGTCTAAGATAAAGCAAGCGACAGATTAGGCTAGAGCAAACAGTAGAAAACTTGGCGCCAAGCGCTTGAGAGAAAGTTGAAGAAAGCTCGGGGGAGGGGGCAGCAGTGTTAGCTGAATTAATAGAAAACTTGCCATCGACTGCGATTTCTTATTAGCTGCTGGGCAACAAGTTTAATCTTTAGTCGAGTTGTTGTAAAGTACACACACACACACGCACATAACCACAGACGCACACTCTGACATTGCGCTCTGCGTTTACAGTTCACAGCCAGCTCAAGGTCACTGCTGTCAGTGCTTCTGTGTGTGGTGGCTGGGTAGGTGGGTGGGTGGGTGGATGTGTGCGTGCGTACCACAGATGCTGCCACCCACGGACAGCCCCTAGCTATGGCCTAGGCAACCAACGCCTAAAAAAAGCCCTAGCCCAACTCCAAAACAAACTCGAGAGCCCGAATCCGAATCCATTTGCACAGCAATTCGCAGCAGCTGCTGTTGCTCTGCTCCATCTTCGTCTTCGTCTTTGTCCTTGTCTTGTCGTTGTTGTTGTCGCTCAATAAACGTTTATGCATTGCGAGTCTGGCTAAATATTTATTTTGGTTTATCAATCATACGCACTGTGGTGCGACCCACTCACATACTGGGAACAGTCCGCGAGGCAGCCACTGCGCAGACTCCGCGACGCGTTAGCACGTGGCATGCAGCTAACAGCCACTTAACAGCCAGTTAACAGCGCGTTAACAGCATACTACTTGGGCCAAGGCTAAGGCTGGTCCATACACACACACACTGACACACTGACACATACACACAACAAACTTGGAACGTTTCTGACAAGGAAATGCTTTTTGGTAAACTTTTTTGCAGTGGACCCAAGTGAATAAGTTAACTCTCAGCTTTCGGCTCTCAACTTTGAACTCTTGGCTCAATTTCAGCCCGGCTGCAGTTGGTTAGTACACAGCCCCCGCCACCCCCGCACCGCCACATGACAGCCATTGTTCTGGCTTACATGTGTGTGCTGATCAGCTTGCGGTTGGGCCTAAGTTCAAGTCTAGGCCCCATATACAAAGTCAATCAAGTTCAAAGCGTTCCCATACGGTCATTGGCCGCTGCCTTGTCCCAAAGTTTAAACAAGACTACACTCAGCAAAATTATAGATTGCAAACAGATAGAAATAAGTCATAAGTTAGTCCTTATGTATATGGGAAAGATATATATTTTTGACTAAAAATAATCAACCCTAGAGCTTTGTTTAGTTGGTAAACGATTCGATAACTTAGACAACGCACTGGAACTCAATAACTATCGATAAGTAGCATTAATACTGTGTTATCGGATTTTATGCACTATCGATAGGCATTAATATTGAAAAAAGGTTATAATACAAATTAATAATAAAGAAAATATCTAAGAGAGCTACATGAAGAAGAAGTTTTTACATTATGCATAGAATTGGTTTTCCTATGAGCAGAAGTCAATTCTTGTTTGATAAAGATTGAGATGAAGTTCGCTATCGTTTTTCCCAGTGTAGTTGTCAAAGAATGCGATTCATGCAATGCTGATGAGCAGCAATCAAGCTGCCAGTTGCCAGTTGCCAGTTTGAAAGCCTAGTTATCTGGCGTCTCATCTGGTGGGCAGGATGCGACTGGCTTTGGCCTTGAACTGTGTCACCTTTGAACTGTGTCGGGCGTGTCCTTTTCTCGACGTGTTTGGCAAATATTCATAAGACCTGCCGCCTAAAGGCCAATTTAAATAAAGTGTAAACTTTATGGCAGGTTTCGCAAGCTCGAAAAGTACTGCGTCCTGCATAAATATTCCCCATAGTTGGCTTCAGCTTAACTTCAAATTAAAAGTTAAACACACGCACAAATGTGAGCAGAGGCGGGACGTGGCGGGACAGAAGGCAACAGGCAAGGCGAATGTTTAATGAAAACAAATTAATCGCATTATGTTTACATACACTGCGCGGTTGGTGGGGCAGAAGCACGAGAGAGGGGCGGTGCGGGGCGGGGCGGGACGGGGCGACGCAGAGACAGCGCCAGTCAGTCTTTTGTGCAAACAGATAAAAGCCCAAAGTGTTGACATTGTTAAGAGTTGAACAATAACAACAAGCAGCTGAAACTGATGACGATATTGACGCTAAGAATACCCTGTAAAAGAAGAGCAGTGTATGCCAGAAAGTATGCAACTTAACGAATCACATATAAAGGGTCTTCTTTTTTATGTATACAAGACTAAATAGATCTTATCACAGCGAACCCAATTTTCAAATGAAGGAAACTATCTTAATTTATTGATATTAATAGACTTAGAAGTTAAATCTTCACAAATTTCTGAAAGGTTAAAGTCTAGAAAGAATATTTAAATAACATGTGTAGTAGTAGGATATATACATGTAAACGGGGCGACGTTATCGAATATCAGTTCGGTGGTGGAAGTCGATATCAGGAGAAGTATCGATATAAGCAGTTGGAAAAGCGGTCGGAGTGGATCGTCATTAGAAGCAGTCGATTGTCAGCAGTTCGTTCGTTGGTGATAAAATGAATGAAAATGATGAAAACTAAGCAATCATTCAAACATATTATTATACGCTGTATTTAGCAAATAATTCATTACACTAAACACAATAAAGTATTGGTTAATATATATTCAACCTTACATACATAGAGACACATACATATTGTTTAGGGTCACACTGACACTGATACAACTGTTAAGTAACATTAGCATTAACATGATGAGTACTCTGTTAGATCGTAATGTCTGTAAGAATAACACAACGCTAGTCAGCTTGTATTCGTCCGTGCAACTAATAAGAATCAAGCTACGCCTTATATTGCACATTAATAATAAGCTAAAGAATATACTTAAAGACACCTACACATGTATTATAATTTATATAGTCTAATTAAAAATATAATATGTTATGCATATATTCTCGGCTGGTCTGTTGGCAATTTCCTTGATCTCATTCATTGCCCGCTGAAACACATGGAAACCCTGTTAAGTTCTTTTCAGACAACCCTGTTTAAGTTCTCTTCGCACAAGCCTGTTAATTTCCCTCTGTAAACTCGGGAAGACTTTGTTAATTTTTCCTTAGACTGTAAGCATGAAATCGAGCGCCGAGTCAGTCTTGATCGTGTTGAATAGACCGAATGTGAAGATTATTTTTGAGATACTTGAGTGTGCGTATTTATTAATAGAAACATTTGTCACTCACAATAGTTTTCTGTCAATTTATGAACATTATTTGAGAAAATCGGAAGAAAATTATTTTTTTGTATTAAAGAAAAGAAAAACAAGAAAAACATTCTGTCTTTTTGAAGCTATGTTCGATTTGTTGATATTTTACTGAATAAACCTTGTAAACCAAATATACTGAATAGTTTATCGGAATTCAGAACAGCAAGCTTTTCCATTAAAAATCATTAACTAAATCTGATTTAAGCCATATTGATCACTTAGGAGAAAGATTAATAGCAAAGTCAACTCATCCAACCTTTTAATCCCATTCAGACTCTAACGTGATATGGAAATCTATTTAAGCTTGTTTCGATTTATACAGGGTATTAAGTGCTGCGTATATTGAGGCTTTGTGCTCGAACTGCATTTAACTTTTTTAATCATAACTCTTGCTCTCTTGCTTGCTCTCTCTCTCTAGTTTTTTAGCATCTCTTTCGGTGTGTGCATTGGAAATGCTTTCAAGTGCAATTTTGAATAATAATTCATGGTTGGCCAAACGATGCGCCTCATTATGGCCAACAAAAAAGCCATCAACGCAATTATCAGCCAGCAAATATGACAAAAACAGAAAAGTCATCAGAGGGGAGCCAAAAGAGTCAAGGGGCGCTGCTCTCTATGAAAATGTCAGAGAAGCAGCAAAAAAAGTTGACGAATGCCAAACAAGTTGGCAGCAAAGTCACAGCCAAGTTACAAGGACAAACTTTGAACAACAACAACAACAATAATAACAACAACAACAGCTATAAATAATGCATATAACAAGACTAACAACAACAACAACGACAATAAGACTAACAAGCAATGTCAAATAAATTCTTGCCGGCGCGTAATTTTAATTATTATGAACTGGAAAACGCGAACAGTGAAAATTAGACATTCATTTGAGGTCCCTGCATCCCATCCCCACCCCCTCCCGCCACACGACTCCCCAGTAAGCCAATTTGCAGCAAGTCCGGAAAGTGGAAGACACTCGCAGACAACGAGACAATGCCAGAAAAGTTCTTAAGGCCCAAATGAACTTTTGCCAACTCGAGCCATGCGAGCGTGTGTTTGTGTCACATGTGTGTGTGTGTGTGTGTGTGTGTGTGTGTGTGTGTAGCTGCTGGTGTTAGTCCTAAGCGTTTCATTTGCCTTTTTACGCTGTTTGTTGCCAATTTGCGCACAAAAGCAGGCAACAGCAACTCACTGCGTGCACCGTGGGCCATAGTCCGAAGTTGTAAGGCGATTCTGTGCCCCAGATGGAGATATGTCTTACAGGTTGACAGAATAGCGGCCAAAACTAACCTAAACAAGCTAAGGATTGCCCAGGCAAAGCTTCTGAGGAGGATATGTGAAGCCCCGAACACGTGACAATGAACGTGTTCTAAAAGTTCCTAAAATAGCAATCGGAGAGATACAAGTAGAACCTGCTGAATTACCCCAATCTTCTGATACTACACTGAAAAGCTGTTCAGCTACAGTTGTAAGAATACAAGAAAAGAAGATTCCCTTCATACGTTAGGTTAAGTTCAGAAGGCACTGAACGCTTCCAGCGACAATAAATAAGAAATTTAAATTAAAAAAAAAACATTTTTCAGAATACAAATTTAAAAGCATTTTCTAATCTTTTGCCACAAATTAATGCAATTTTTCCACAGTGTATTAAGCGACATCTTCAGTTGCTCAGGCAGCGCTGAAAAGTAGGCAATAGAAATTCGCAGCGCGCTGTCTTCGGTAGCGCGCAAAAGTAGGCAACGATAATTACATATACATTACAAGAGTGTGTGGGAGTTGGAGGGGGGTGGTAAGTGGTATGTGTGTGTGTGTGTGTGTGTGTGTGTGTGTGTAATGTCAGTTGCTGTGTATTCAATATCAATTCATGTAAATTTAATTACGCATGCCTGCGCCTTGTTTTGCATGTTCCTGCCACCCCTACATATGTGTGTGTGTGTTTGCTGTGTGTGTGTGTGTGTTTGCTGTGTGTGTGTGAAATAATGTTGTAGCTATTGTTTGCGCATATTTGATTACAGCTAGCAACTGTAAATGGCAACGCGGCAAACTAATTAAAGTGTTTCCCCCGCCAGGCGCAGCGCAGAATTTGCGGGCATGTAAATCAACTGGAAATATCCTTAAAGGACATAAAAGCTGCGTGACAAAAGTTTCTGGCATGCTTTTAAGTGAAATTACCTCGTGGATTATGAAGTTATAAGGCATTTGCTTAATGTTTGCTCTTTAAAAAGTCGCGCGGCAAAGTTTTAATGCATTGCAAATTGTTTTGCAATTAACGGCACACGGCAACATTTTGTTGCTGTTGTTGCAAAGTAATTTGCAAGCTTTCTTTTCTGTTGTAACGATAAAATAACAAAAATAAAGTCGCCATCAAGTTGATGCAAAGTTGTCGACAAAGTGTTGCAAGCAGCTAAGCCAACTGCAGTCTGCACCAGCAGCCAGCTGAAACTTCCTTCAAACCCAGCACAGCTGCCCCGCAACGCCCCGCCTTAGCCAGGGGTAACTTCCTTTGGGGGGGCGGCAAGGGCGCTTGCTTTGTTTATTGTCAGCCAAAGTTGAAATCCAAAACGAAATTTCTTGCACGGCAGCCAAAAACTTCTGATAAGCCAAAAGCGAAAGAAATTCAAATTGGAATTTGGATTTGTGCTGCATGTTGCATGTTGCACGTTCCGCTATATGGACTTTAAAGGTTGAGCCATCGACCAGCCAGCCACCCGTCGCCCCGCCTTGGCCCTCGCTCCACATTTCTTTGGCAGGAGTGGAAACTTTACGCATAAATAAAAGTTGCCTGTGTTGGCTGCTGTTTCGGGCTTTTCCCCCTCATCTGTTCCTTTTCGGGTTTTTCCACTGAACTGCAGCTGGCAGCAGTCCCTCTCGGCCTCTGCGATCCTCTCCCTCACCCTGCCCCCTTATTCCCTTTCAGCCAAGTCGCTGAAAGCCAAAACTCGTTATCGTTTAATTCCGGCAAGGAGCGAGAGTCCTTGCCAAAGCCAGTCAATGTATTGGCAGTTGACAGCAGCTAACTGCGGGGTGGAGGGCCAGCGGGTTGCAGCTGGACAGCAACTGACGTCTTGCTCCGCTCTCCGCTCTTCGCTCCCCTCCCTTACTTGCTCCCATTCCCTACGGACGTTGTATTATACGTGCCCCATTCTCGTTGCGCTTTTGTTGCAACATTCATGCGCAATATTTGCATAATGCAGCCTGATTGATGTTTGACTGTTTACCAACTGCGGCAAGGTGGGGTGCGGTGGGGTTGGGGTGGGGTTGGGTTGGGGGAAGCAACTAGAGCTGCACAACGCTCGATAGTAATAATATTATTGAAGCCATCGATAGTATTCACAAACAATAAGGCTCAATGAAAATATGTATATTATTTTTGGCATTGAGCGCAAGAATGTTATTATTTTTGTATTTTCGTAGTATTTTTAAAAGGATTTTACCATAAAAACTATACTGCAAAAGAAATGGATTCAAGAACTATATCCATCCCTCTAGTTCTGCTGGTGTGGATACGTATTTTTCCAAGCTGAATTCATGGCTTACTATTCACGTACGCATTACTTCGACAAGCGACGTTGCATTACCATTCACCTATGAATTCATAGCTGAATGGTAATGCATGAATCACTTATGAAACTTGTCAAGTTGATTGCATCTATTCACTAGTGAATTCATACGTGAAACTTTGCAGGCGACTTAACCAGTGTCATAAGTGAATTCACCCATTACCCTTCACTCATGAATTCATAGCTGAATGGTAATCTATGAGTTCAGGTGTCCGCGGTAATGCAGACACGTGAACGACTCGTGAATGGTATTCAATGAATTCATGGGTGATACTGTGCAAGCAACTTGGCTAGTTTCATAAAGGAATTCATGCATTACCATTCAGCTATGAATTCATAGGGGAATGGTAATGCAGAGGGTAGCTATAGGTGACCGCCAATGACATGCCCATGTTAAATTCATGCCTGTTTTGCATTGCCGGTAATCCAGCCGGTAATGGGTGGTCCTTACCATTCACCCATGAATCCACCCATTATTCACGTGTGAACCGTACTACTGGGATGTTGCCTGAATCTTTAGCAGTACTTAATTTTGTTTACTTAAGTTATATACAAACTCAAATATACAAAAACATTTATTAGTTTCATTTATAGAATTTATATTTTGAATTATTTTATTAGGCATTTTTATCTGCGTTTTTCTTTAGAAATAAAGCCTATTTCTTGAGTTTTATACAAGAAATACAACAATTACGCTTACTCTTAACGACATTGCAGGATCTTTATTGTAACTAAGTATGCAATAGGCAAAAAATACTGAAAATATCATAATGTCCTGGTTTTATTCAGTAGTGTGTTGGCATTTTTAGGAACTTACAGTTTGAAAGTCTTAATTTTGCGACAAAAACAGGACTCAAAAGCGATTAAGTCCTTTACTTTGCTATTTGATTACTTTTCGCCATTACATTATCAAATTGAGGAAGACACTTTTTGTTCAGGGAGTTGCTAAGTTCATTGATGGGCTTATTCAGGCCTGTTCGATAGCATCGATAGTAGCTACTATCGATAGCGCATTCGATTGTTCTCGATTGTGCAGCTCTAGGGCCAGAACGTTGCTATTGGTAATGAAAAGCGGGCCAAGAGATTGGCAAACCCACATGCGGCAGCCGCTGGAGCAGATGACAGCAATTCACAACTTGTAAACACAGCGCAAGGCGTCCTACTATTTGCACAACAGCAACACCAACAACAACACCAACAACAAGTCCTGGTAAGTGGCACAAGGCAACATCAACAACAACTTGGTGGAATCGATGGCCTGCTTGTTTCTTCTCGTTTTGCAGCCTCAGCCTCGACTTCATTTGCTGCCGCTGAGTGCAAATAGTTTTTGGTTTTTGCTTATTGTTGTCTACCTACCCTTGCCTCCCCTGCTTGTGCTCCCTATACTCCTGGACATCCTTTAACTACAAGAAGCTGGCACTGAGCCAATTTCAGCATCCGGCAGCCAGCATTCTTGGAGCTGTTGGCAGCTGGCTGCCTTTTTGTTTACCAACCTTTACAAAGACTCGCAGCGTTCCTTAAGCATTCTATTTACTAGCATGTCCAAATAAATACCCTTAGACGTCCTCGAAAGGTGTATAAAAGCCTCACCAAGCATATAAATTATGTTCAAATTAATGCAAATTTATGAGAAGCTCTGAAAACTATTCTCTATATAAGAAAAACTCACATTTAAATAGCTCCTTATTTGATAAGGATATAAAACAGATATAAAAAAGGATAGAAAGTGCTACGGCCACCCTATAAAGAGATTCTCGAAGGGTTCTAAGTTAAGGAACTCAACTAATTACAACTCCTTAACCTCCCCCTTGGAGAGAACTTAGCTTGAGGATTACTCAACTCCTACGAACGCTGCTCTACTATCGTTTTTTCTAATCCAACTCCATTTCATTCTTCGGATCATCGTGTCGACTTCCTACAATCAACTACCATACCAAATGCATTCCATCCCAATACTTCATTTATTGATACTTCATTATTTGATAAGGATATAAAACAGATATAAAATAGGATAGAAAGCGATACGGCCATCCTATAAAGAGATTCTCGAAGGGTTCTAAGTTAAGGAACTCAACTAATTACAGCTCCTTAACTTCCCCCTTGGAGGAATTACTCAACTTCTACAAACGCTGCTCTACTATCGTTTTTTCTAATCCAACTCCATTTCATTCTTCGGATCATCGTGTCGACTTCCTACAATCAACTACCATACGAAATGCATTCCATCCCCAATATTTCTACACATATCATTTCTATGAGTAAGAAGACTTCTAACATAATATAAAGCTGGTTTCTGTAAGCAGAGTATGCCATGCGAACTTTCAACAGTTTCTATTTCGAACCCCATAACGTAGCAAAGGGAAATATTCATTAAATTCCGAGACTTCGGACCGAACACAACTAAAAGTAAAATCGAAATTTGTTATTTCCAATATCTTTCTAACATTTGGCAAAAATTTTTGTTTGTTTTTGTATGGTATATCCTTAAAATATGAGTAAGGCGGTATCTGAGCAGGCCCCTGACTGGGACTTCCTGGCGCGATATAACATTCATTCATCAGAACAAGTCGCCGAGAATGACGAAGAGGTAAGTGAGTCTAGCAATTGAGCTATCCTTAATTTACCAAGGACCTTCACCTACCAGCGTTTTCCACTTTTTCTGGTTGGCTTTGATAATGATTATTCTAATGGTGAAGCCATTTGCTGCACTGAGTGCCGGGATTTGCTCAACAAAGGCCTCATAGAGTCCTGTATCAAGACAAAGCGCAAGAAAAGTACTGCCTCCCGTAGGTCCAGTACTAAAAAGCCCAAAGTCAAGCGCAAGCCGAAGCCGATATACAAGAGCAAGCTGAAGAAGGGACTCAAACGGCTGAAGTCCGCAAGGCGCCAGCCAACACCTCGTCCATTACCATGTTAAAAGGTAGCACTTGACGCAGTTTCTTCTCGGTAGGGAGCAGGAGCGTAGATTAGGTTCGCCGTTTAAGGCATTGTGTAGTTTTAATGTATGTATGTGTTCAAATGTGTATGTAGTTAATTAAATGGGTTATTTCGGCAATCGTTTAGTTTTTCTTGGTCTATATACCAAATTTCCTGGCTCTAGCTTCTACCGTCTTCCAGATCGAAGAGTACAGCAGAAGCAAAGATGTTTCTTGTTACATGGTACTCTGGAGAACCAATCGCTGATTGGAAAGGATAGTTGACTTCAGTCTATCGAATGGATTTTTGATTGATTTTCAGTCAGCTCAAGAATAAAATTGAGTGAAATATCATAACAAGTCAAAAGTCGGAACGTTTGTTTGATTTTGTATTTCATTTGGAGGCACGAAAGTCAGAGGATTGCAATGCTACTGGGACTAATGCAAAGTAATCGGCTTTGATAAGGTTCTAACGGAGACTTCCTTCTTACTGCTTTTACAAAAGTCATTGTATGGCTTGAAATACACTTCTACGAGCTTAATTATGTACCTCTTTAATCGGTGTAAGCAACCGAAAGTTTATTTTGACCCACTTAAATTGCATGTTCATAGCTTGAGGCCTGAAAGCCAAATAATTCTTTATTAGTTATTTGCACATCACTGTTTAATGAGTTGAACTTTTGGTACATCATAACCGAGCGTTGCTGTTTACCCTTCTGGCACTTCCCATTCCTTACATTGACGCCTGAGTGCTCGTCAAGCGTTTAGTGTCCCTACCCTGTGCTTGTAAGCTCCTTCCTCATCTCGGAGGACTTATTAAATGCACTCGAGCGAAACGTCAAAGTCCCCTCGAATCGCAGCTTCTGCGTCAGTTGAGATTCTAGACATATCCGAATCCCTGGGCCTGATGTTTATTAAATAGTTTCACGTCGCATGTTTGGGGATACACTCGGAGGGCTCAACAGGACGAAGTGCAATTCGTGCCATATTTCAATTTTACTACTGCCATTCTGTGTGTTGCAACAGTTTGGCCCTTGCCCCCTGGACCATTGGATTTGTTTCCCTTTGCTTTTTTACATACTATTTCATCTCTTTTTGAGGCGGCGAACCCGGGGGGAAACCCGAAGGAGCGCATGTCAGAGCTGCATTGCCATGGCAGCCTTTGAGGCTGCGATATCCAAATGAAAACCAAACAAATGTCACGCAGCCCTCGCGCTTTTAATCCACCCATCAAAGCGTTCGCCACGCGCGCCTCCCTGTCAACCCCTGCCAAACCCCTGCCAAACCCCGCCAACCCAGCCGGTCTGTTGATTCAAAGCACAAATTGCAAATTGCAAATTTTGCGTTGCGATGCTGTTAGAAAAATTGCGTATACGTCGCTACGTAAAACGTAACAGCGCGTTACGACAATTTACATTTATTGCCAACCATTTCAACCGAATAAAGCAAGCTAAGGGAGGTCAGGGAAAGGGAAAAGGGAAAGGGGCAGGAGGGCAGCCGACAGCCCTTGAAACGGCAGCCAGCTTCTATTATATTGTTAAGCTGACATTGGCCTCAGTTGACTGTTTGCTGATGGTTGTCGTTGTTGCTCTTGTTGTTGTTGCTGTTGTTGTTGTTATTTTGGCATACACAAACACTTGGCATGAAATATAGATGGGGGCAGGACGAAATGGAAAGGATAGCAATACGAAATACGGCACACAAAAGCAGATAAGCTGTCAACGGGTAGAGAGTTGACAATTTGTTGGTTCATTGTTGGTTTCATTCCATTGGCAACATTTTGGGAGCTAGAAGATCGAATTCATATACTCTCAACATCAAACCCTATAGTGTAAGTAGAATTCTGGCAATTATCAATTACCAATACAAATCTCAATTATAATTACAATTAAAAGCGCAAAAGTAAGTGAAATTACCATTTAATTACCACTATAATTACTTAAGTAATTGTGCATGGGAAAGTTCAATAACTGTGATTAGGAGTAATTCAAGGAGTAATTGTGAATAAAGAGTGTAATTACTTACCAGCAGTTTATAAATACTTGAGTAGTTGTGAGTGAAAGCGGCAATTACTTGAGTAATTGTTCCCCAGAAGTGCAAATACTTGAGTATCTATTTATTGAAGTCACTTTTATTGAGGTAGTGGAGTCTGAAAGTACAAATATTTGAGTAATTAAACCAGAAATTCTTAATACTGAGCCAGAAAACTGCAAAGAGTTAAGTAATTGAGACTGAAGACAGCAAATAATTGAGTAATTATGTGTGGAAAGCGTAATTTAATTAAAGAAATATTTATCTACAAGCATTTTAAGAAACTTTTCTTAAAGCAGAGCAATTTCCTAGGATTTTACACTTACTCAACTTTTAACATCCGTTTAAGAACTAATTTAAGGGCATTTTATAGTCTGTTAATCTCAACAATTTTGAGTTTCATTTATGTTTAATGCCTGTGCTGTGCATAATTTGTGCTTCCTTCGGCACCGCAACCCGAAACACAAAGACATTAACCCAACTCACTTTCGCATAATGAAATTTGAACGAGGCGACGAGACAAAATTTATGAGGTTTACAAATCATTTTTTCAAGGCAACGAAAATTGTTGCAATGCGGACACAAAGCTGTTAATTATTTTGTAGCCTATTAACAAAAGCGGCCGCAAGGATCTTAGGCTAATGGTCCTTCAGTCCTTGCCAGGGATGCTATACGTGAGCTATACGTTAGCTCTAAGGACAACTGCACTCGACACATTTTCAACGCAACAATTTCACACTGTTGCAGTTGCTGTCACTTTGTGTTCTGTTTCTAGGCCCTACAGAGCTACCAGCCGGTCCGCCTGGCGCCATTTAGAAGGCACATTAATCAATTTACCCGTCAACAGCAGCAGGAGCAGCAGCAGCCAAGCGAAACCGAAAGCAGCCTCTGTGGGCAAACTTTGGGCCAGTCCTTGATGTAAATTATAAGGCCGCGGTGAGCAGACCGCCAGGATTCGCCAGCTACAGCTTCCTTGCTTCACATCTACTTGTGCGGTGCATTTTTGGTCTGGCGCCAGTTAAAAACTTAATTAAAACCATAACAAAGCCAAGCCAAACAACATTTTACGTACAAACTTGGCGCCGTTCCGACTAAATCTTGGCGCCCAACGTGGGGTGTGTCCATACTTCAAGAACCAAAACAACAAAAAAAAAGAACAAATATCAGCCCAGTGTAATGAAAAACATTTTCATTTGCACACATGTTTGGCATTTAGATGCAATTAAAGTGCAAAATGTGCATCAGAATGGAAATGAAATTGAAAATGAAGAGCACACATTGAGGCTGCTCAGGGGTTAGCAGGGTCGAGGGGGTGGTTGGGGTCTCAACATGTCGTTGCTCCTTTTGTGCATTTCAAATTTAATTAACACACACACTCGCACACACACACACACACACATACTCACACGCAAACAACGACAATAACAAGTGACAGCCAGCAAAAAATGGCAGCGAAAAACTAATAAAAACTCATTTCAAAGAGTTTTGATGAGGCAACCAACGACGAAGAAGTGGACACAGGACGCAGGACGCAGGACACAGGACCCTAAGAAGCATCCTCGGGGAGGGGGACAGGATGAGACTGGAGTAGAGCTTCCGTGCTGACTGGCTGCTAATTCAGCGCCTGTTGCTATTGTCAGAGCGAACGGCACGAAAGGATGCAGCAGAATGCAGCAAGGATGCTTGCTGCCAGCCTTTGTCTCAGCTGTTACAATATTTTTGCTGTTCTTCTTGCTGTTACAACTTTTGCTCTAATGAATGTCAACTTTGGGTGTAAGTGTTGGCAGTAACCGGTATATCCCCGTAGAATCCTTTGGGATAGAAACTTTTGCCCATCCGCCTGCATTTTAAACAGCTGCGCTTGTTGGTGTTGCTCGAAATTAATCAGGCAAAGTTTGTGGTCAAGTTTTATGGCCAATTATGACAGCAATTCAGATGCCACAGAGAGAATGCGAACTATCAGCCATATTCATTAGAGGACATATTCGCTTGATGGCCAAGACAGCGCACAATGGACCAAAGCAACTCCATAGCCAGACAATAGCTATATGAAAACTCCAGCTAAATCTGGCGGGGACGAGCTGCAGACACAAAGGCAATGAAAAATTGTTTGCCAGCGCTCAAGAGAAGCTGTAAATATAATGAAGACAGCAAAGAGATTGGAGCAAGAAAAGCAAAGGAAAAAACCAAGTGCTTCGCGTGCAAAATTGTGGGAAATTGAAAAAAGCAAGCCACAAAAAGGCAGCTAGAAAAGTAATATAGCCATTAAGGCGTTAACATTAGCATAGTTCAGTTCTAAGGTCAGTCAATCTTCACCTTTTCAACTTCCAAATAAGCCATAGAGGAGAGCTCGGTAATCCTGTGAAATCGTCAGAGAAGAGCACTCAATAATCCTGTGGATTCGCGGCTTAAATCAAGCAACAAATTTATAAACTCAAGTTGCCAAATGTTGCACACACACACACACACACACACACACACACACACACACACACACACACACACCCCTGTCCCTTCAGTCAATACACAGACTGCATCTGTTGAAAATTAAATCGTCTTTCATTATTTATACGCTGTGATTTTCAACCGGGGCGAGCAGATAAACTGTTCATGTTCAAATTCCTATCTCCTCTTCTGTCTCTATTTTACTCTGTCTCCTCTCTCTTTCACACACACACACACACACACTCACACAGAGTTGTATTGCATTCATGTTGTCTGTTAGTTGGTCCAAATATTTGCCGCTCTGAACGTTTTCCATTCAACTTTTATGAACATTTTTGACGATTTCCATTTTCCAAAGTCAATATTTACAGATTGCTACCCCCACCACCCTGCCACATCCCTCACCTGCTCTGGCCCTGCTCACAGTTTATTGGATGTGCAGTTAACCAAAAAATAAATCGCATTTCGGATGCTCGATGGCAGCACATAAACCGCTTAGCACAAAATTACTCATACGTCAAGTGGTACCAATTGAAAAACCCAGCTGGTATCTGTTTTTTTTAGCATACTTGTATAGTACATACAGCTGACTCTGCGTAGAGCTGAGAGCCAAACAGTTGACCCATTTTCCTGACCAGGCCTAGTCCTTGTCCTCAACTGCATCATCTTCAGCCTCATAAGCCGCTGCTGCTCCACTTTGTGGCTATTTTTGCAGTTATATTTTTACGTTTTTTTTTTCTTTTTTCCAGCGCGCTGTCATTTTCAATTTGGCTAATCGACACACTCGCCCCACATTGTTGTTTAGTCCGGGGTTAGCAGGGAGGGGCCAGCCTGCAATTGTTCCAAATAGTCACGTGGTTTGGCATCTAGCTATCCAACTAGCTGCTGTCCGCCCAAAAAACAACAGTGACCCACATAGAAAGCCAAAGCCAAAGCCAAAAACCGCACTCAAAACTAATGGTGAGCCAAAAGCAGCCAGCACTAAACCCATCTAAACTAAAGCAGCAGTCGTATACTCTATTCTAAAAAGACTTCAATGAAATGGCCCCATTATTGGGCTACTTTCCAAGGTGTGGCAAGCCATAATATCTAGGGATATCTCTTCAGACTCTAAAGATCCTCAATCCAAGAAGTGGCAAGCTATATCTATGGATTTCCCTTCAGACTCTAAAGATTCTCAATCCAAGAAGTGGCAAGCTATAAAATCTAAGGATTTCCCTTCAGAATCTAAAGATCCTCAATCCAATCTGTGGCAAGCTATAATATCTACGGATTTGCCTTCAGACTCTGAAAATCCTCAATTAACGATGTGGCAAGCTATAATATCTAGAGATATCCCTTCAGACTCTAAAGATCCTCAATCGAAGATGTGGCCAGCTATAATATCTAGGGATATCCCTTCAGACTCTAAAGATCCTCAATCGAAGATGTGGCCAGCTATAAAATCTAAGGATTTCCCTTCAGAATCTAAAGATCCTCAATCCAATCTGTGGCTAGCTATAATAAATACGGATTTGCCTTCAGACTCTGAAAATCCTCAATTAACGATGTGGCAAGCTATAATATCTAGGGGTATCCCTTCCGACTCTAAAGATCCTCAATCGAAGATGTGGCAAGCTATCATATCTATGGATTTCCCTTCAGACTTTAAAGATCCTTAATCAGTCTATTTTCCTCCTTCTAATAAAATAGTTAAGCAATCTGAAGTAAACTATAGAATCGATCATTTTTAGCCACTCGTGCTTTTTCTATTATCGATACTATCGAATATATACGGATCTTCTATCATATAATATAATTTTAATAAATTTATTATATTTCTTATATTCTTATCCTTATTTTGCCATTCAAGAAACAAATTATAAGATTTACAAAAGTAAACAAAACCTTACTTACTGTATAAAGACTCTAATTTCTTTTGAGCTCTATTTTATCCAAAATTCTATAAGCCTCTGTTGTGGTGTTAACAAATTTTGTTGATGCTATCATTAGGAGCCATAGGTAAAAGCATCATTGTGGATATGCTACTGATAGAATAGATACTCGAACCTATCAATATGAATAGTTTTGCAGCTCTATTTACGAAATTTCAAAATCTCTTTTAGGAAGACTTACTTTAGAGAAATTTCCAGCTTTCCTTAAGGATTTCGCAACAAACACTGCAGAATCTGAGAATTCCGACTTCTCAACTGACTTCCCAAACTAACACCTGTCAGTATCGTGAGAAAATGTATCCCAATTGATATTATTTAGGTATAATTTAAGAATATGACCTACAGAGTCCTGGTGTTTATATGTATTCTCACATTTGCAGGCTCCATCCTATTCTCTGCTCCTGTTGTGTATCTTTTAGGTAGCTTACTGACAGAACTGACCCAGTTAAGCTCAGCTCTTAGCCAGCTGATGGGGTTACCAATGCAGCCAACAATTGGCAGTGCACAAACCGAATTTTTAGACATTTCGTGGCTTGGCGGGGATTACATAAAGACCACAGCGAGAGTCGGCCACAGGAATTAATTGAAAAGTGAAAACCGTGACGAGCCAAACAAATTGAAACAGCAACAATTTCACTTTTTTTTCACTTTTGTGGCCCCAAAGCTGCCCCAACAGGCTCTTTAGGCAACTGCAACTGCAGCAAGCTGCATAATTCAAAAGCCACGTGCAATTTGTGTTGCCTCTTAGATAACTGCTTGTAATTATATTTGTGTGTATATGTGAGAGCGGGTGGCAACTCTGCCCATTCAATTGCAAGGACTTGCTGCACAACTGGCGCAAGGCTGCCCAGTCAGATGCCTGTCAATTCGTCCCCCCCACACCACCTCACACTCTCGCCCTTACATTTCTCAACTAATTCAACGAGCAGCCATTTTGAAGCCAATTGCGAATGTGAACAGCGAAAAAAAAAGTTTTTGAACAACTCGACAACTATGTAAGTGAGTGGCAATAACAACAACTAAACTACAAGAACAACAACAGCTAAACAACTGCAACTGCAACTGCAACACAGCAGCAAAAACTTGAAAAAAACAGAAATGAAGGAAAATTGCTTGTACATTGAAATTGAATTATTTGTTGGGGCGACTGAAATTGCGCTGCAAAATGCGCTTACAAAACTCGCATCACAAAACGGCAACAACAATCAACAATAGCAACAACAACAACAACAGCAACAACAACAGCAACAACAAACATCACTTCAACAGCTTTTGTTTGGCTTCACATGCATGTGTGGCTGGAGCGGGGAGGGGGAAGGAGGGCATAAGGATAGGGGACGGGCCAAAGGATAGGCAGTTGGGTCGTGCATATTTCAAAACTAACCAGTTCTGCTGTTATACTCTGTTCCCAGAGGAATAAAGGGTATGCAACGCTGTTGCAGTGTCCATCCAAGCACCAAATTATCACTTTTGAAGTTGGAACAAGAAAATTTGGTATGAAGGTTCCTAACTTCCCGACTCAGCTAAGATTCATAGATTTTTCCGCCAAAACTCCCTGAAATTTGGAAAAATAATCTATATCTCCCACAACTTTATATGTCCAGTTGAACACAACTTAACAAGAAGATTGGCTATACAGGTTACTAACTTCCCGACTCAGCTAAGATTCAAAGATTTTTCCGCCTACACCCCCCGAAATCCGGAAAAAAAAATCCTAAAACTTCCACAAATGTATTTGTCCAACTGAGCACAGCTTATTCAGTTTTGAAGCTGGAACAAGGAAATTTGGTTTATAGGTTACTAACTTCCGGACTCAAATAAGATGCATTGAATTTCCCACCAAGACCCCCTGAAATTCGGAAAAGTAATCCATAACTCCCGCAACTTTATATGTCTAGCTGAACACAATTTATTCACTTGTAAAGCTGGAACAAGAAGTTTGGCTTTATAGGTTACTAACTTCCCGACTCAGCTAATATTCATAGATTTTTTTGCCAATAACTCCCGTACTTTTATAGCTAGGTTCATGAAATTTGGGATGCGTATTACTCACAATCTAATTAAAATATAAGATCAAAGCATTGTGGGCACGCTAAGCTACACAGACTGAAAACAGCATAAAGGACAGTCGGGAACTACACAGTAATTGTTGTTGTTTTGTTGTTGTTGATGACGCTGCTCGAAAAGCTGTTACAAAAAAAAATAATAGAAAAGAAAAGTTTTTTTGTTCGCGCTAAGCTCGCAGAGCGGCCACTGAAATTGATTACCGATAACGCCAAAAAGGATAATGGACTTTTGTCCAGCTGCAGTAGCAACAAAAATGGGAAAAAGAAAAAAAAACACAGATAATAAAAATGAACTAACGTAACAAAAAAATTGTGGAAAATATGGGCCGCAGGGCCAGAGATCGGGAATTGGAAATGCTGAGGCGAAAAATCAAAGGACTAACAGGATGCAGCCGCACACAAAACGGCGCCCATATGCACAGCAGCAGCAGTAGCAGCGGAGTAGCGTCAACTAGCGCAAAAGGAAAGGCGATTAAGCGGCATGAGAAGCGCGGAGAGAGGCCCTGGCAACAGCTGCTGGGTTTCGCACCGTGCCCAGGCAGGCAATTATGCGATTTACAAATTGAGTTTGCTTTTCAAAGCAGCCAGGACCTTTAAAATTGTAACAACACATGGATTTAAGATGCCTTTCGTAGGCCTTAAATGAAATTCTTCTACAGGAATGTAGCTTAAGATTGTTACGCGTTCAAATTCTTATATCTAAGAATGTGAACAAGGCCTTTGAGTCCTTCACGCGTTTGACGTTGCAATTCTTGTGTGAAACATAATAACGTTAAGATCTCATAAGACATTTTAATCCGTGTTTCAACGATGCAAGCAAGAAATATGATATAATAACCAAGGCTTATATCGAATATTGCTGGGTTTCTATTTCATGCAAATTGCATGAAAGGATTACACGCAAAATTTTGCACATTTTCAGGAGCTCGAAAGTTGTGAATGAATTGAGACTTCATAAGAAATCCTTTAGATATTCATTAGAATTAATGTTTCTAATATAGAAAGTTCTCACTCAGGACCTACCCTAAGTGATAGTGTGCTAGCTACTGACACCCAAAGCTTCGGTTTCAAATCCCAGTCAAATATATTTGTTTTCAACCTCACTTTATCCCAGCAGTACGGCTCACTAGTGAGTAATGAGTGAATTCACTGATTACCGGTAAGCACCACGCCTTACCGGCTGGATGCAAATCAGGCAGCAATTTAACCTGGGCTTGTCATTGGCGGTAACCAATAGATACCCTATGCATAACCACTCATAGGTGAATTCACCCACTACCATTCGCTAGTGAATTCATTCGTGAAATTTTGAATTCACTATTAATTCATAGGTGAATGGTAATGCAGCGGCGCTTGTCAAGTAATGCATACGTGAATGGTAGCCCAATGGTAAGCCATGAATTCACTACTGAAAAATATGTATCCTGTATCAGCAGATACAGAACTGGAGGGATAATCAAAAACTGCGATTCATGCTGCTACTTGGCGATAAACACTCAATAATTATATTGATTTAAATAAATCCTAAGTTAATTTGGTTTTTTGAATTCTTTTTGATAGTTTTATTCACCAACTGTAACACTTTTAAGGGTCGGTTTGGTTTCGCAACTGTTCACATGCCAACATGAATTTTCAACCCTTTGCATTCTCCAACCAGAAGATTCACTGAAAACACATTTGGTCAGCAAAGTGAACAATTTGCTCGAGTTATTTGTGTAAAAATGAAATGAGAACAAAAACAAAAAAAACTCCATCGCTGACCAGCGCACAAAACGGCTACAGGGCGATTTATAGCATGGAAGGGGGTGGCGGGGCTGCTGGGGGTGTGTGATGGCGCCGGATGCTGGCACATTATTTGCATAGCTCATAATTATGCGCTGGACTCACATGGAGCAGCATTTGGTCGCCATCCGCTGGACACAGGACACAGGACGCAGGACATAGGACACTGGCCACTGACCACATCCGCTGCGTGCTCAAGTGCAAAAGATTTTTTCAGCATTATCTGGGAAAGCAAACACAAGTGAGGGGAGGGGTAGAACAAAGGCTGCCAGCGGCAGGGGGCGAGGCAGCAGCGGTAGAGGGAGCGGGTGAAGTTACAGAGTTTTGGCAATTTGTAGCATTTTGCTCATTACACACACACAATGAAGCGCATGTGTGTGTGTGTGTGTGTGTTTGTGTGTGAGAGAACTTCCGTTTGCATAAAAATGGCGCCAGTTAGGGCCAACAAAAAACAAAAAAAAAGTAAAAAACAAGAAAGAAAATCTAATAAAACATGTTTTAAAAAGCGAAGTAGAAAAGCGCGCACAAGTGAAGTGGCATTAAGCGAAGCGAAGCGTGCAGAGTGGAGAGAGGGAAGAGGGGTTGGCGAGTAAAGGGGCAGGCAGAGGGGGGAAAACACAGCGTGTTTAACGAGCCATTTGCCGCTTTGGCGCTGAACCTGCTAATTGAATTAGAGGCGCTGCAGGATGTGAACAGAAGCAAGGAGCAACAAGGAGCTGCAAAAGAGCAGGAGGCGCTCCAAGAACAACACAAAGATGCTACAAAGTAACAAAACTGCGGACTGCGGGCTGCGGGCGACGGGTGGCGGGTGGCGGGCAGCGGGTTGCGGGTGCCCTTTAAACGCTTTGGCATGCCGCATACCGTCGGCTTAGAGTTTCGCCCGCAGGATTCAATTAAGTGTAAGTGCGCCCTCCACATACACACATACTTGAGCACTCACACACACCCACCCACACACACACACACCCACACACACACACACAATGATAACAATTCGTGTGTGAGCAGGCTGGTCTAGTACTATCAAAGGCGATAATAAATTCGAGAGTGCAAGCACAAAACCACTCGTGCTCCTCTAATGAGCATCTTGGCTAAGATAAGTACGAGCAGCAAACTTGGCCAAATAGCCGCCAGTGGCACTTGCAACAGCAGTTGCCACAGCATGCCACATCATTGCTGATAAGCAAACTGATTGCCGATTGGCGATTGACGACGCCATCAACCTGCGAACGACCCAAAGAACCTGCCCAAGTGTTGCCCCATAAACTTAGCTGAGAGTCAGCCTAACAAGGCTATAAAATAGAGCGAAACTGAGAGAACATTTCGGAAAACATGAAGGAATTATAGCTGTCAAAACAGCTCAAAGTTCGTCTAAAGAACAAACAAGACACATAAGCTATACCGCATGAAAATCGCTTGTGTTTCGACTAAGTTATGGCAGTAGGAAACTTGGGAAAACCGAATTCTTAATGCAGGAATCTTTGGAAAAAACAATACAATTTTATATCCAGAGATGAATAATGTTGAAAAGACAAATCAAACTACAGGCCAAACCATGTCCAAAAATATATTCCGAACGGAAATCAGTTAAGTTTTGACAAAGTTATGTCATTAGGAAAATAAGTTAGTCCGATTTAAAGGATGCAGAAAATTTGCAAATTTTGACAGGCAAAAACAATATTTTATTTTCAGATATGAATATAACTGAAATCTCAAATCAATCTACGGCAAAAACCACGACCAAAAAGATATTCCGAAAGGATATCGGTTGAAATTTGACAAAGTTATGACAGTAGGAAAATTTGTTAGTCCGATTTATAGGATGTTGGGAAATTTACAAATTTTGACATATTTTATTTTCAGATATGAATATAACTGAAATGCCAAATCAATCTACGGCAAAAACCACGACCAAAAAGATATTCCGAAAGGATATCGGTTGAAATTTGACAAAGTTATGACAGTAGGAAAATTTGTTAGTCCGATTTATAGGATGGGAAATTTACAAATTTTGACAGGGAACCTGGAAAAAGTTCAAAAAAATTTGATCAAATTTTATTTTCAGTAATTAACAAAATTTCATTGCTAAATCATTAAAAATATCAAAATATGAACAAAAAGACATTCGCACTGAAAATCGGTTGAGTTTTAACAAAGTTATAACTGTAGGAAGTTTGGGAAGTCCGACTTATATGATCTAGGAAAAATATTGACAGGGGAGTAAATCGACGAGATTCGATGAAGTTTTTTCTCGAAGATGAATGCAATTTAAATGTCATTTCCATCTTCTGAACAAAATAGGACGAAAATGACACTTCGCTTGAAAAACAGTTGGGTTTTGACAAAGTTGTAGGGATGGAAAGACAGGAAAGGACGTTAGTCACTTTTGTGATGCCCACGCACACATCCACACACAACCACACACACACACACCCACGCATTATGTCAACTCTGGCAGTACAGTCATTCATCAATGTTCATTGATAAAAAAAAATCAATGTCAAGCCGCTGAGTGTGTAATGCCACGCCCATACGAGTACGCCCATAATGAGCCAAGTGACTAAGTTGCTTGTTGTCCTTGTTGTTGTTTGGCGTCCTTCCTTTCGCCCTCCCTGCCCGTTCTACGCATCGCTGCGATGTGGATGTTGCTGGGCGCCAGGGGCTGAATTTAATCGATGGCAGAGAATGAAAGTTTTGTAATGGAATTAAATTATCCTCACATCGGAAAGTTTTAATTAGTTATTAGGAATGCTGGCAGCCAAATGATTTATTTCAGCTGCTGCCAATTGCAACTGCAACGGCAACTGCAACTGCAACTGCAGCTATGCTTTCAATTTCAGTTTGAGCGTTTTGGAAAAGTTTCCTTTTTCATCCTGAGCTTCTATGGAATTTATCAACCGAAAGTCACAAGAGGCAAAATTGGAAATAGTTGGCCGGGGGGGCGGCGCTGTAAATGAAATTGAGGCTATTTCATTATTAAATTCCAAAAGTGCTTCAAGGCGTCACAGTGACCGGAATCAGTGAGAGGGGACGTGACGAGGGGTGTAAGTGAGTTTTGACTTTGACTCGTTGACTTTTGCTCCAGTGAAGAAATCAAAAAAAAAAAGAAAGAAACGAAATGAAATGAAAAGCTCAGGGAAAAATGACTTGAAACCAATCAGCGTGAAAATTGTTGTCGTCTAACAGCAGCAGGAACATACAGCAGCTTATGTTCTCACATGTGTGTGTGCGAGTGTGTGTGTGTGCGAGTGTGTGTGTGTGTGTGTCTTGGGGATATACTGTGGTCTCCTTTGTTAGATTTCTGTAAATTGAGTCATACTTCCGTGATGGTCGCACTCACGCCTCGGGCTTTTTTTTTGTTGTGTTTTTAGCAAACATTTGAAATTGAATATCTCAAAGCGCTTTAGTTTCGCCCAATTTTTATTTGCTTACTTTGAGTGCACTTATTTTAAATTTATAGAGCACGACCTGTTCCGAACTTCACTTTCGAATTAAATCCACAAAATTTAATAGTCATACAACAGAACAAAGCTTTTTGTATTCTAAACGGCTTTAAAAAGTCTTTTATGTGGATTTTTTCAGGCACTTTTTATACTCTTTTCCCGAAGTGAAAAAAAGTATATTGGGTTTGCGAAATGTCTGTCTGTCTGTCTGTCTGTCCGTATTAACAATATTTTTCCACACATATTGGTGTATATCCTTCTTTTATTTCTTTTAAAAATTTTGAATGTCGAAAAAAATTTATCAAATTTTATTTTCAGCTACCATGAACTAAATTCATATACCAGATCCGACTAGGCGACAAAATATTACCGAAAAATGAATAACGCTTGACTTTTAACAAAGTTATGGAACTTTGAAATGTAAAAAAAACTTATCCAAAAATTAAAAAAAAAATAAAATAAACAGTGTCTTGAATAAGACAATAAGAAAAATTCTTGAAAATTTAAATAGCTTCATAATTATAGATTTTAACCCACAGGACTTACTGCATCGGAACGTCCTCTAGTCAAGTTGAAATTTTGATAACTGAATGTATATATATAGTAATAACAACGAACTCATTCTAGGTTAATTTCCAAGCATTGTCTTCCAATTCAAAATTTAATAGTACATATGTATATATTTCTTCTCGACTTCGTAATTATATAAATATTATTTTATGCTAGTTTAAGCTGCCAAAATGGTAGTAGTACACAAGTTTTGTAAGTAAATATGCAAAATTTTACAACAAAAAATAAAAAAATATAATAATTATAGATTTTGATTTTAAATTAAACTATTTTTCTGATATCCTAAGACAATTTTGTTGTTGTTTATTTTTACCAGACTGATCTGGATCTACAGATCTCAACCGGATATATAAATCTTGTATTTGTGTATTTAATAAGTATCTATGTTATTATATTTTCATTAGGCAATTGAAAGTCAAAGCTGAAAGCGCTAAAATTGCGTGTTGTCTATTTTAAAAAGCACTTGTTTGAAATTCATAGAAATGACTTTCTCAATGGCACAATAACACAAATTCTTGTTAATTATTATGAACTTGTACGTGCAGCACGTGGCGTATGCGTAATTTTATTTATAGACACCAAACACGTTGCCCCCCCTGCCACCACAGAAAGAGTAGAGTAAAAATACAGCAGAAATAACAGAAAATAATGTAAACAAAGGCTGAGAGAGAGGCAGCAACAGTGTGACGTGAACTGTGACCAAGCTGAAGGCTCTGTGTGGCAAATGTTGTGGAAAGTGCGCCTGCGCCGCCAACGACGCGATAACTGTAACCAGTATTTTGCTGCTGCTGTTGCTGTTGCTGCCTCTGCCTCTGCTGCTGCTGGCAGAGCGCTGGTCACATGCGATGTGGCACAGTAAGCGAGTTCAGTTTCAGCTTCAGCTTCAGCTTCTGTTTTAGTTTAGTTTTGGCAGCGAGCGCAGTGCGACGTGTTGTTGCCAAGTGCAAAAGTAGAAGACGTTACGGCAGCGAAGCGAGAGTGTGTATGTGTGTGTGTGAGAGTGTGTGTGAGTGTGTGTAAGTGAAATAACGTAATATATGCAATCTCAGGCCAATGAGTGTTGTTAATTGGCGAGTGACAAAAAGTGTTGCATACTTTTGCGGGCGAGCGCGCGCTGCTTTAAAATCAATGAAAGCGAAAGTGAAAGCACGCACACAAATACAAATACAAATACACAGCTACAGATATATACACACACACACATAGTTACAGCACACAGCTGCTGAGGCACACGCACACACACACGCACACACAGAACGCTTTAAGAGCGACAGGGAGCAGGCGAGCTAACATTTTTTGACGTCATTAATGTGTGCGTGTGTCTGTGTGCGCGACTCTCTGTGTGTGTGTGTGTGTGTGCGTGTGTGGCTGCTGAGGTGTCGAATTTATAAAATTAGCTAACCAATCTGGCAACAACAACAACTTTGTGAAACAAAAGCCAAACAAAAAGTGTTGCATAACCTGCAGGCGCAGCGAGTCTGGGGAAACTCGTGACTCACATACACAAATGCAAGCAGAGATGTCCTTGAACGTTATGCATAAAATGTGTGCTAGACATTGTTGGCTCTGGCTCTAGCTCAGTCAGTCGGTCATTCAGTCAGCTTTCCCCCCAACTGTGTTTATCTTCAGCTCGTTCATAAACAAGAATTCACGGCACGCCAACTTTGAAAGCAACTCGACAACGTATATGAAACCGAAACCTTTGGCGCTTTGGCAGCTCAGTTGCCAGTTTTCTAGGTCGGCTTTTCACATTTTTAGGTTTAAAGGTTGCGAATTGTTAGGTTGCAGGCTTTGCAGCTTGCGGCGACTTGCAGTTTGTTGCTTGCAACGCTTCTGGGCTTCTCATGTCCTTGCTGAGAGCACTATAAGTTTGTTACTAACTACGATACGCTTGGCAGGAAGCACTTTCTAACACACAAACTATTTATATATATGCCTGATCAGCATCCAGCTTAAAAGCTAACTGAATGAAAGTTCCTTTTGCTACAGGCAGTACATATGTCAGCTCCACTCCGATACGGATTATCTGATAAAAGTCACACGAACAAGCGGAAGAAAAACAAGTTTTTAAGTAAACAACCTTTTTGTTTTCCAGCTAACTCAATGAAACCCACTAAATCAAAGGTTTATTCGGTCATATACAAATCAAACCACTATTTTCGGGTTAAGAATATGTTGAAAAATGAATTTTTTGCAGGCACAACTTTTTTGTTTTTACAGATAATTCAAGCGAACTCAGCAATTGTGAGTAATATTTGCACTCTCATAGTTTGCTAAGTCGCATAACTTTATCATAAAGCTGCCATAGAAACAATTCTATCAGGAATTTTGTTTGTGTATGAGCAACTTTTTTGTTTTTCATAGTTGTCAAGGATATGAAATATTCTTGGCCTTGCTGCAAGGGTATTAAATCTTCGTCAAGCCAAAAATAGCTTTCCCAGTTTGTTTTTTTTTAGCATTTTGCGTAATTGGGTTGCCACACAGTGCAGCATTGAGTCCTTGAACTGCTTTACACACACACACACCCACACACACACATGCTGCTGCAAGTCGCGTCACATGTGCAAACAGCTTTAAGCTGTCTTGTCTCTTTCTGGCCCACTCTCTCTCTCTCTCTCTTTCACGCTATCTGAATCTGTTTTATTTTGGGCGTTGTTTTGGCAGTTTTGGCCGCCTTTAAGCTGAATCAGCAGCAACCTTGGACAGTTGCGTTATTTATGTGGCACTCTCGCAGGGTTCGAGCAACCCTTTGGGGCAAGCTGCTTTACGCTTTGGGGGCACTGAGCATTCAGAACATTAACCAAATTGCCTCTCAAACGCTGAAATACTTTAAATTATTGAAATGCTTAGCCGCAGACTGTGCAAAAGCGCACAGTTTAAACAAATAATGCGAAAAAGGGCCCAAGGACCGACCGACCGCCCAATGCCAATGCCACGCCCCCACCCCCTACACCCTCTACACTCCACCCCCAGCCCCTGCACCTCTTTAGGGGCTCATAAATCTTGCTTAGCGCCTACAATTTGGTAGCTGCCTTTTTAGCCTGCTTTCGGTTCTACTTTGTTTTGTTTTCTTCCCCAATATTTGCGGTCGCCCCACCTCATGCTCCCCCAGCCCCCCTGGAAAAAGGTTTCCTTGCTTATATGGCTTTTTAATTATTTTAAATGTTGCAACTAGAAAACTCATAAATTGTTGGGGCATTTGTAAGCCGTTTAAGCACTTTGAAGACTCAAGTAATAAATTGAACTTCTGAAACGTTGCCAATTTGTTACTCAAAACAAACAAAGGGCTGCCAAATGAAATTTATGCAAATATTTATGCATTTATTCATTTAATCGCAAGCCATTCGCAAGCCAGTTAATACATTATGCTCACATTCAAATATCATTTAAATATGTATTTGTTTTATATTAAAAAATGGCTGCATACATTTAATTAATAAATAAAAGACAAAGAAAAATAATGAAAGCAATTTTACATTAAAATAAATTATATTTGCTGCGCAAGCTATAAAAATTATTAATTGCATGATAAACAAGTTCAAAATTCGGACTTATAGATATCCTGTATCAAGTGCAGAAAAGTTCTTAGGGAAATAGGGATAATAATCAGGGCAGAAATGGATTTTCAACTTCAGAAATGGGCTTGAACTTAGACGAAAAGGTTTCCTCTCGAAGTTCTCTCATTTTCTTACTTACTGACTCCCTGTACATATTAAATGGGTAAAAAGGGGGTATTGGATTTGTGCAAAAGTATGTAACAGGCAGAAGGAGACATCTCCGACCCTATAAAGTATATATACTCTTGATCAGTATTAAAAGAGATCTCGATTTCGCCATGTCCGTCTGTCCGTCCGTCTGTCTGTCTGTCCGTCTGTTTTTCCGTCCGTCTGTCTTTCCGTCTGTCTGTCTGTCCGTATGAACGCGTCGATCTTAGCTACTATAAGAGCTACAGACACCAAATTTGGAAGGTAGGTTCGTGTGGGTCAAGTTTATTTTGGATCTGAGATATTCCCCCCCGCAATCCCCCGCTATGCGTTAAATACCGTTTTCCATTAACAATTTTCAAGATACAGCTTTGAGATTTGGCATGTACAATACTTTAGTCATTCCTAATCTACTTACCAAATTTCATATCGATTGGTTAATAAACACGGAAGTTATTTAACAAACAAGATTCAGTACTGCGGTGCGGGAAGGAAGAAGCAGCACAGCCGCCACTTAAAATTTCTCGCTTGCACCTTCGCTTGTGTATGTGCGTCTTCGTATATGTGTTTATGTGTGTGTCTAAGTGCACGAAGATGCCATCAGAAATTCTTGACCTGGATTCAGGGAGTTTTATAGTTGGGTATGCTCAACTATGGCATTCTTAATTGTAGTCTTATTCCTTTTGTATTGAAAAGCCTTTGAGTGTGCTTTGCTTATAGCTATTTAGGGGTAAAGTGAAACGTAGATTAAAAACTGAAGATGAATATACTTTGGCTAAGATATGGGAGAGTTCACATACCAAATTTGCTAGCTCTAGCTCAGCTAAGCTACGAGCTGCCTGTAATTTAAGCTGAGCAGTGGAAAATGGCATGACATTCCATAAGTAAAGATATATCATATATTCACGGGCTTCATTCACCATAAATTCAAAATTTCAAATGCAGAGGCAAACCACGCAGATAATTTGCATAATTTGCATTAACAAAACGCGACGCGATGCGATACCAAAAATAGCAACCAAAAATGTTTGCACGAAATGAATAAATACATTCAAGGCTGAATGAATGGCCAAAATTGAATTTTGTGGGTGTTTTTGCTGGTTTTTTGGTTGGTTTTTGTTTATAGTTTTGGCCAACGGACGATTTGCCAAATAAATTAAATATGCATATTAAATGGCTATCAAAAGCAGCAACGACAAATGTGCAACTGCTAAATAAACAACCGAGTGTAATTTCGATATCTGTAAGCTGTATTTGTGTGTGTATCTGTATCTGTGTGTGTCTGTAATTGTATCTATAACAAATGACAACTTTTGCAGTGAAAATTCGATAAGCCATTAACTATAACCGCCAGAAACAAACGCAAATTTTTGGCAAATTGTGTTAAGCAACAACAGAAACAACACTAACAACAACAACACGGTGATAGACCCAACATGCCCTACTAGGCGTATACGTGATAAGGGCAAACAACAAAGCAATCACAAAACATTCTGCATGGCAAAATGAGTAAGTAAATTGCGCAATTTCATTTATATTTACTATTATTATGAATATATATACGCTGCTTATATAACAGACTCATTATAATTAGTATAAATTATATGTACTGGTTATGTTTGGGTCTTTTGTGCTGGCCATTTTTATCTAGGCAGCATCCTGTTATGCAACAGAAAGAGCTGCAAAACTATCGATAGTTTTTATCGAGTCACTATTGACTATCTTCCAAGCTAGAGATACTCTTGAGCCAGCGTGGAAAATTGAATAAAAATATACTTTTCTACAAACTATTTGAAGTATAATAAAACTCTCACTTAGTTTGGATGAAATATTTGTATAAACAAAAAGTTTGATATAGTAGTTAGATTTTGAGCGAATTTGGTCAGATTGTATAGACTCTCTAGAGACTCTGTTTGATAAAGTTTAATAAGGATACACTTTGCATAGAAACAAACGGACAGACGGACATCTTTATATCGACTCGGCTATTCATGCTGATTCAGAATATATATACTTTTTTGGATCGCAAACGGCACCTTCTGACCATTACACATTTTTAGGGTATAATACAAAAAAATTGATAAAAAAATATATAAAAAAATAAACAAAACTAAATTAAATAAAATTTCTATAACAGGAATAATCTGTTGATTTAAGATTCTAAAGGATTAAGTAACTATACACTATAGCATACAATCAAAATCATCTACACTTTGTACAAAAAACACAGTAGTATTTATTATATAAACATAATAGATAAGAATATTTAACAGGCTCGACGTGGACAATTTATGTGAATATAGAAAGGTATATATGAAAAGTGAATGTCTGGTCATATAGCGCTATGTTCGCGATAAACTTGAAAACCGTTCTATCAGGATCTTGATGAAATCTTTTATAATATATTCCTTGAAGTCCAGGGACTTGTTTATAGCTATGAGTTTGTTGTGTCATCACCACCCCCACACAACCACTCCACTCTATAAGACGAAAAATGCCGTAATATTCATGAGTATAATTTTGACATTAAACTAAATACTATAATATCCACGAGTGTCCAGTGTGTGTAAGTCGTAAGTGGGGAAGGAAGCTTCATAGCAATTTATCTAAGTTTACCGTGCCCTCGATCAGTTCATAATAAATATTTATAAGAATCAAAATTGTATAATACATAATAGTTAGGAAATGCGAGCAACGCCGCGGGTATAAGCTAGTAATATATAATAGCCGAGGGCCTCTTGCAACCAGATTGCTTGTTAGTTTAAGTTTTCTAAACTGGACTATTAATATTAATAAAATAAAATATATAAAAGCTTCCAAATGCTCTAGAAATTCACAATACTGACTTCCATATGTTGAGATCAATGTCTGCAGCTGCAGACTGTGGAAGATGTGGAAAATCCCATGGAAGATTTACTGACATACAATTCCATCCTTGGCACACTCCAATTTGAGCTCATTTTAATGATTCTAATTAAAGTCTCAGGCAAGGTTAAGCTCTCAAGCTGCATATGTAATCATAATGAAAGGTGACAGATGATATCTTCAACCAAAACTGAAATCATCATATTACAAGTTGATAGAACATATGAAGACCATCTTTACTGCAGACTCCTCTCCTTCATCTGTTAATTTACTTTCAAATTTGATGAGAGCCCTATAATCAAGAGTGGCTACTGCAATTGTTAGTTGAATCTAGTTATAAGTGCGTGAATGCAAATTGGCTTGCAAATACTTGCTCAATTAAAATCTAATGCAATTAAATCATACTCAATATTGCCGCATACGGAAGAGCAACAACAACAACAAGAACTCAATTCTCTGGCCATGGTTATTGTCTAAAGTTTACCTAAAAATCATTGTAATTCAATTTTCTTAAATGTTTTTGAGCATTTGGACAACAACAACAGCAGCAGCCATATTGAGGGCTACAACTAAGCGCATTAAACTTAAATACTTGACAGGCAACAAGCAACAACATCCATTTGGCCAAGTCAAGCAAAGCACAAAAGCTGAAACGAAGCTGCCTCAGAATGTTGCAAATCGAAGTAGCAAAAGGCCAACAACGCAAATGCCTGCTGCCTCCTTCCTGCTGCCTTGTTCCTGCTATCCTGTGCCTCCTGGCACAGCTTTGCTGTCTGTCCCAGCTGTCCTGGCTGTCAGTTGGCCAATATGCAAGGCTTTTCATTGATACGCTTGTCGGCCGTTCAATGTTTATTGCATATCAATTAGACAAGGGATTCTGTGTCCTGAGGTCCAGGCCACAGCTTGAAGTGACCCCAATGTTGTGAAGTTCTACAGTAGAGCTGAGAAACCCTCGATACCTACAAGTTTAATAGCTTCAACTATCAAAACTATCCACGGAATTTACATAAATATTATACAATACACGAAACTGTTCATTCAAGTAGAAAAGCCTATGCAGATATTATGCAAAAATTAAGCATGAAATCGAATATAGCGTATCTGATTAAATAAGCAGCATTAAAGGCAAATAATATCATATTTCATGAGTTGATAATCATAAATTATGCATGAATTATTGAACTTATGAACAACTAATCAAAGTTATGAAATCTTATGCAAAATACAAAACAAGCTTCAACTTATGATTAAGCTAATCACAAGTATTGCAGAATATTTTGCTCTGTGATCGAATTGGCTGTCGATTTATAAAGGATCCTTATTATTAACTCAATTGAAAAGCAAGCATCGATAGTATCGACTCTTGGCCAGCTCTGATAGTTGGCAACAGCTGCAGACGCAGTCCAAGACAAAACCCAAAGGAATTGACCGCAAAACGTGAGCAAAACTTTTAAAAGGATTCAAGGATGTGTGTGTGTGTGTGTGTGTAAGCTGCCTGTCAAAATCCACTTGAGCGCACCATAATTTCCACGCTAAATGAGTTCAAGTAGAGCACCGCCAAACTGGCAACTGGCAGCTGGCAGCTGGCAGCAGCCTTTGGGCCACTGCCACGCCCACAAATGTAACGCCCTCAGCTCGCACGTGTGCGCAATTAAAAATGCAGCTTGCGGTTGTCGGCCAAAGTTGGCTTCACACTTCTCCAGCTGCTCCGGCCGGGCAGAGACTTGGCCCGTCTCTCTCTCTCTCTCTCTCTCTCTCAGCTGCTCCAGTGACACACAAAGCTGGCTGATATGTGGGGGACACGGGGGAAGAAAAAAGGGCTAAGTTGCAACGACTGTGGCACATTCATTGCAGCGCCTTTTCGGCACAAATTCTGTAGCCAGTAATTAAATTAATGCCCGTCTGACAAATTGCATTGGGAACCACGCGGCGTATACGCAATGTTCCCTTCTTAATGCCGCCCAACAACAATGCAACTTGTTATAAACAGTGGAAAAAGCGAGGCTCAAATCCCTGACCTGATTTAGCAGCTTCTCCAACTGCCAGCTGCTTTTCCTCTCTAGTTTATATATATATATATATCTCATTTTTTATTTCTTTTATAGAGCTTTTGTTGCATTGGCTTTTGCTTTTCTTTGCTTTCCGTTTTAGTTACCTTCCTGCTGTTTTCTCTTCCTGTTTACTTTTTATGCAAACTTTCCATTTTTATTTTGCCAAAAGTGTCGCCCGTCTGTCTGGCCAGCTGAAAAATGTATAAAATAAGCCAACTAGAATGCCGCTGCACGCTTTTGGCCCTACTCCCGGCTTTCCTGCGCACTCCCCTTGCACTTCTAAATGGCAGCAGAGCGTTTCACTCGAGACGTGCCCAAGTTACAGGCCATGTCCTGAAAAATGCCAGCTCAAATCTATTTTTAAGAATTTTGCAGCGTCGTGAAAGTCACTGCGTCGTCATGTGCCCCAACGATTAGGGTCACCCAGGGGCCGAAATCTTCTCCTGAATACCCTGACTATTTTGAACCACACAATGGGTTAATACTGCTGATTGCCAAAATGATTTGTGATACGCTGGGCCTTGACATTTTGTGGCATATAAGAGGCTTATACTCAGGCTTGCTGTGCCCCAACGATTAGAGTCAGTGCGGGCCGTAATCTTCTGCTGAATACACTAACAAATTTCAGGCATCAAATGGTTGAATATTGCCGGTCTATTCAGCATACAGTTTAATATGATATGCACTCAAGTTTCATCCTTCCTTCAAGGCCAAAATCCTGCCCTTAATACCCTAACAGTTCAGGGTTGCAATGAGTTTATTTGTTTCTTGGAGTCCTCACTTGATCTTCATGTATTAAACTACTCGACTTGCAGTTACCCTGTGGCTTTCAGTCACATGATCTTAAACTATATCATCATTGTCATCATCTCATTGTAATTGCAATGTGTTCTGATACATTTTCAAGGACTGTGGGGTACATATATCAAATTTAAAGGAATCTTCAGCTGCATTAGATATTTGAGTATTCACATACCAAATTTGCTAGCTCTAGCTCGAAAAATCTCCAAGAAGGAGTGACTTATATACCGTCTTATAAGTACTGCCTGCTTAAATCTACACCCTTAATCCTATTTAATGGCCACAGGGTATTTTAACAATACCCTCGGCTCGCAGGGTATTAAAAACTCATATTGTAAGTGAAGGAATTTCATTCATGTTTTCATTTCGGTATTTTCCGCTTCGCCGAGTGCAAGATCAGCCCAGTTTCAGGGCTGTAGCTGAAGCTGAATCTGAAACCATAAACATAAACTCGCATTATGCCCGGCCAAATAAAACTGCAGCCAAATGACACGTACAACTGTCGGTAAGGACTCTGCTCCCCAGAGGCAAGGTGCAGGGCGGGGTGCTTGGGGGGTACTTAGGGGAATGTGTGTGCACATTGTGTGCGATTTACTGCGACTTTGCTTCTGGCTGTTTTGTTTTATTTCGTTGCCTTTTCAGGGCATCGATTTTGTCGCTGACATTTTTGTCTTTGTTAGGGAAAATGTAGGAAAAAGACCAGAGCAGAACTGTGTCAATGAAATTGTTGTCAACAGTTTTCCCTTTTTTTTGTTTTTTTGTATTCTATTTTGTTGTTAAAGCTGGCAATTATTCGAGAATAGCAGCAATGAAAGTGAAAAACTTTAAGTGTGCAAATTAAAAATGTAGTGAGCTGCTTTTAATTAAAAGCATAAAAAATAGCAAGCTTTGTGATGCGGAAAAACATTTACATAAATTAAAATTCCCAAAGGTTCTCTGCTAGGACAATATTATAATAGAGTAATTCGATATTAAACAAAAGCTGTCTAGTGACACTTCAATGCAAAGTAATTAAATTTAAAAAAAAATAGTTTCTCTTATAATAGATTAATACGATTTTAAACAAACGCTATCTACTGAAACTTCAATGCAAAGTTATTAAATTTCACAACGTTTTATAAACAAAGTAGTTTCTCATACAAAAACTCAATTCCTATAAGAGTTTTCCTATGATAGAATTAACCCATCAGCCTGGTTTTGTGATATATTCTGCCTAGAGCAAAAAGTAGCAGCCATACCAAATTTCATCAATATACCTCATAAGGAAGTCGAGTTCGCATAGAGCACACAAATTTAACAGTACTGAAAACGCAGGAGACGTTAGTTTGTTTTTAAAAGACTTTCATGCTTTGTGATTAATTTAATAGAAATTCTAATACAAAAAATAAATACTTTGTGACTTTTTTTGGCCGTCAAGGCGTTAACCTCATAAGGTTTGCGCTTAAACCAATTGGGAATTATAAGCAAAATACTTGGGAAAATGGCTTTGAGCATCGCCACGCTTATGTGGCTTGTTATTGTTATGATTTCTTAGGCTTTAATGCTGCCCGCTGGTCTATACTGGTTTGTTTTTCCACAAAAAGGATTTCTGGCCTCAAGGATTTTGCAAAGAGTAATCAAATTTAGACTGTCATAAACAGGAGAGAATAACAGAATTGCTTTGCATTGATTGTGCGTGCCTGTGTGGCGTATGAGTAATATATGTCTGTTTGCTTAAACTGCTTACATAATAAATAATGTATACACACACTCACACACGCACACACGCACACACACTGAGAGATTCAAGGTGGTTGCTTATGTAAATTTTATGCGGCGGCTGCTCAATAAAATGCAATTGCAAATTTATACAAATGTCCTGGAATTAATATTGTGCTTAAATCAACGAGTCCTTCGCCGTCAGCCATGTTCTCAACGCACATTCAATTTAATTGTTGTGTTGTGTTTTGTATGAAATATGACAAGCGTAGGCAAATGACGCCCAGCTCAGCTCCTGCCTGGCTGCCTGGCTGCCTGCGAGTGTCCTGCGAGTCTTTTCTTACGTTATGTGCTCATTTTTACTTGTACTTTGCCGTACGTGAGGATTTCATTCATTTCGATTGTATTTTGCAACAATGGGAAGGCTCTTAATGGCCAACAACACATGGATTCTTACCCATATACGTATATATCCCTTTATCCTTATACTATGTGTATTGTTTGTCTGTGTGTATGTGTGTGTGTGTATCGGGATGATTGCCATTGCGTTCCTTTCTTGGCACGTTTGTAATAAGTTTGTAATAATCAGGCACACAGCTGCCTTCTTTTGTTTCTTGTGCTTCTTTATGTCTGTATTTGGCAAGGAGTTTTCGCTCAGTTTACAGCTTTATCCTGAAAGTCCTTTGCACAGCTGTGCAACAATAGCAACAACAACAGCAACAACGACAAATAAACAAGTTTTCTGTCTCTGTGCGTTTTATTTACTTGGCCTTCTTTGGTTTCCCTTTGGATTTTATAGCCACACGCAATTTACTTTTTATTTATGGTTACATACACTACAACCCCAATAACAACAATAACAACAACAACCACAACAACAACCAAAGTAAACTCTATTTATGTGGCTTTCACAAAATAAACTCAACTGCGTTAAAATCGAATAGCGGAAATTCCATAAATTAAATGCAAAAAAAATCTGCAGAAATTGCATTTAAATTGCTGCAAATTTCAGAAAAATATGCAAATACATAAAAATGAACTCGAATCAGCCGTTAAAGTACTGGAGAGAGGGAGAGGGAGAGCGAGAGAGGCACAGCCAGACAGAGATAGCGAGAAAGCGACAAGGAAAACAGTGCAATGCACTGAGAAAAACATTGGGAAAATCTTTGCTCAAAGCAGCAATTAAAGGGCTTAGACAGACAAAGAAGATAAATTCAGTCACAGAATTCAGGAAATCACCCTATCATAAAGATCACCCTAAAAGACAGAAATAATTTCTAAATTTAAGAAATATAGGAAATATTTTTCCTTAATTCAGGAAAATAACAGGTAAGATAGCATTCTTGAGCATAACCAACTACAAAACTTCCTATACCCAGATCAAAATTTCCGATTTCCGATCGCATCTTCGTACACTTACACATACACATATACAAAGACACATACATGTACAAGCGACAGTGCAAGCAAGGCATTTTAAGTGGCGGCTGTGCTGCTTCTTCCCCCCGAGCTGCACTACTGAAACTTGTTTGTTGAATAACTTCCGTGTTTATTATCCGATCAACATGAAATTTGGACAGTAGATCAAGAGGAACTAAAGTATTGTACATGTCAAATCCTAAAGCTATATCTTGAAAATTGTTACTGCAAAACGGTTTTAATCGAATAGCGGGGGAATGGAGGGAATACCTCGGATTTAAAATAATAATATAGAAAGGCGTCCATCGGCACTTTAGAGCATTCAATTTTCTGAATGTGAGTTTAAAATTTCTGTATTTAAGGCTCGATCAATGTAGAAATTAAATTTCCGAATTTTTCGAAAATACTTTTAAGATTATATCCAGTTTAAAAACAGCTTTAGCTCAATATTAATTTGTCATTATTTCTTCAGTTACAATTATCAATAAGTTCTTAACAATAACAATCAGACCTGTTCCGAATTCCGCTTACGAATTCATTTCACAGAAAAGAATGTCGAATTGTTTCAAAGTTCAAAACATTTGAATTCAATATTGATTTAGACTTAACAAATGATTAAAATTTAATTAAAAATTACATACTTGAAGTTAAACGATGTTTTTTATGAGTATCTACAGTGAACTCTTCGGTTCTTCAGGTCACTTACAGACCTTACTGTCTCACTTGTTGCCCCTGCTGCTCAGCTGCCGCTTGTTGAACTCATTTCGGAGTCATAAAGTTGGTCACATTCAAATTAAAATTCAACTTTGCACACGCCTCGAGTGGCAACAGCTGCTGCCAGGAGCCAGGAGGCCAGGACCTATCCCAGTGGCTAGCAGCTGCATCCCGAGGTGGCGCAGACAGGTTTTTAATGAGAAACAGAAAACTTACACACACACACAGACACACACTCAAAACGGTGGCTGCACTTAAAATTTTCGACTTGCCAAATTCTCTGGACACTTGAAACGCTCATAAATGCGCAAACTTTACGTTGCCTTAAGCGTCAGCTACAGCTTCAGCTCGGGTTTAACCCCGCAAACTCCCCATTTCCCCCCCACTCGAAAGTCCACTCGAAGCGCACTCTCAGCGATCTGGGTCAGCAGCTTACTCCTCGAGCGACCCTCGAAACTGTATATGCCATATGGCATAATGGCCAATCCAGAATCGATTCAGGCCAAATCGGTTGCACTTTTTCCGCACTCATCTAAACAGACTCTCGAAACACACCCCTACCCCCCAACACTCCTCCTCTCTTCCCCAGGCTGTGCCTAGTTTTAATGCATGCTTATTTTATGGCCACAATTTTGCGTGTGTGTTAAATCTGTGTCAACTGCCACGCCCACCAGCCTACCCCCGCCCCTCTACTAGTTGCATGTTGCTGTTGCTGCTTCTCTTGCTGGTGCGTGTTGTTGCATGTTGCGTTGACATTTTTGCCTCGCTGACATTTCGCATTTTACAGTAATTCCTCAGCCTCTTTCGCCTCGTCGCCTACCCCCCGCGCAGCGCTCAGAAAAACTGTGCCGTGATTTAATTTTACACAATTTTGTTGTGAAATTCTCAACATATACTTAGCAGTCTAGTATCCCATCAGATATGCTAATGAAGTACATAAGTTGGCATGAGCACAGTTTTGTACATGGTACAGTCTCGCACAACAAAAGTAGTCAACCACTATCATCGATAATTTCCTTATAATAAAGTAGTCCGATATAATTTCTTGCTTTTTGAATACACTCTACAAAGGATAAGAAGTCAGTATCCCAAGTTTGATCAGCATTGCTTTAAAACTGTGAGATTAGTTCCAAAATTATCTACAATTGAATATCTGAGCACTTTTTGGGTTCACTAGAAACAGGAAATTTGATTACTTCACTTCTATTCTGCAAAAATTCAGCTGCACTCAGTTCTTTTCTAATTAGCTGGATAAATATTTGAGATCTTGAAGTTTTCTAAATTTAGAGCAAATTTCTAATAATAAGATATAGTTTTGTAATTGAGATTTAGCGATTTTATGTATTCTGTATTTCATTTTCTAATAAATTTCACAGAAAAGTTCGTAGCAACATTTTTGAAGTAGGATAATACTAGAAACATGTGTTTTGTTGTAGTTGACTTTAATTAGAACGATTCCAAATATAAATATATATGTTAAATATCAGGCTATCACAGCATCCTTGCGGTCCTGTTAAATTAACATTAACAGAACATGTACGATAGCATACAGACATAACAGACAACGATTGTTGCTATATCGATAAGTACAGAGAGAGAGATACAGTAAGCGTATCAACTTTATGCTTGAATTTCTTTGAGTGGTTATTCCATAAGTTAAAAGCAGAACTATATGAACATCATTATCCTTACTTCATATTGGGAACATAATATATTAAATAAACCTATTATAACATACTTTACTTTACATTTCTTAAAAAATGTGTACATTTTAATTAAACAAGTTTTCTGCTATTTTAGTGGCAACTTAATGTAGTTTCACATACAAAAATATATACTACAAACATTTCAGTAGAATGTATTCGCAAGGAGAACTGGAAACAGGTCTAAGATAGAGTACATTAACCGAATTATTTATCTATCATTTCTCTGTCTGCCAACTAAACATCTAAAATAACTTAAAGCCTGTTTCTAACATTAAGATTTCGTTGTGGACCTCAGTTCCGTTCAATTTAAGGACATTAACGAGTAAACATTTAAGACTTAAAGCTAGTTTATTTGCTGCGCAGAGTAATAAGAATAATATACGAGTACATACCTTTGGATCCTTGTAAGCCCTTGCAGTTTTGATGGTTTACTACTCGTATTTGCACGCCCATTATCATCGCTAAGGAACTCATGAATAGCTTTGAGCCACGCAGAAATTGATGTTTAAACATGGCTTGTGTGAAGTGCGTGAGCGAAGCGTAAAAGGCAACTGCAATGAAAATGGAAATGGAAAATGGAAAATCGCAATCAACATATGCAGAATTATAAAGTGGAGCAGCTGGCGCGCTGCTTTGACAGCTTTGGCAGCTTTAAACACGCCTCGGCACCTGCTGAATCCCGCAAAGGTATCCGCCATTTGAGCTCGCGGCATTTGGGAAAACAAAAGGCGGCATAAAAACAGAAATCCACTCAAAGTGGCAAGAGGTAATACCAAAAAAATACCAAAAAGGAGCCAAGCAGGCGAGGCAAAGTGGTGCAGGCGGCACTTGAAAAGGCAAAAGCCTTGCAACGCATCGAATTGCATTGTGTGGTGTATATATATATATATGTATGTGTCTGTGTGTGTGCGTGTGTCTGTGTGGTGTGTGAAGGATGCAAAGGACGCAGGGACTCAAGTGGCTGCCGCTGCCGCTGGTGCCGCTGCTGCTGCTGCTGGCACGAGGCAAACATATTTTCATTTTAAGCGCTGCCAGCAGAGAAAACTCATTAGAGCTGCTGCAAAAATAACTCGAAGCGAAGCCAGCGGCGCCAAAGGATGCGAAATTGCAAATTTATAATATCCGTTTTGAGATGGCAATACAGAGCGAGCATGAGAGCGAAGTGTAGAGGGGGGCAAGGCCTGAGAGGAGTGCCACTTAGCACTTGACTTCAATTGCTTGTTGATGTTTTTAGTTTTTCCATGTGGCAAGTTATCTACGCATATTCCAGATGAACTGCCGCACAGCTTCAAGTTTCACTTCCAAGTTGAAGTTGAAGACGAAGTAGAAGAAGGAAAAGACGTACACTCAGAAAAATAGTTGAGTATTAAATCGTTAGCCTTAAGAAAAGAAGGCTTAATCGGACTTTTCTAACAACGATTTTATATGAGTGTTGTAAGGAAACAAATCGAAATATTTAATGCATACTTTAATATAATAATTATACTTCTTGATGTGTATTAAATAATCTATATGGAATTTAGGATGTGTTCATTATTTTAGATAAGTCGACAAATGGTACAGCAAAATTTGAATCTACGTTAAATTCTAAGAGATCTTTACCAAGCGCGGATCAAGATCTAATTGTAATCCTCTGATTTCCTGGTTGTTATAGGTAGCTGAGAATTTCCCGAAGATTACAGTGTTGCTAAGCCATTTTTGATGAACAAATTAATCACTCTTTTAAAGGACTATATATAAATATTATAGGCACAGAAAAGGTTTTCCAAAAATATCAATTATTATATCTTCAGCGAACCTTGAAGCTGAAGATTCTTTTGCATGGCTAATCCTTCACTTATCATCTTAAAGCTGGCGCTGCTTTTCGTACCACTTTTTCTCTAAGTGTATAAGCAGGCGACGGCATTTAAAGATGGCTGCATATTCATTCTATTAAAAAGTTGCCAAGTGGCTGCAAAAGTGCAATGCCAAGCCCATTAGTATAGCTATATATACATATATGTATGCGTGTGCGTGTGTGTGTACGTGTATGTGTAAGTGTGTGTGTTAGTTCGTGTCTCGTAAGCAACTTCCTGTGCAGCAGCATTAGCAACACTTAAGGACACTTTTGCCGGCTACGGGCAGGAAGCAAAGCGAGCAAAACTCTTGCTATACCAATCCGCCGTGCCTCCCCTCACAGTTCCCCTGGCTAGAATTCAACACTAAGTTAATTTGCAACGTGCACAGCAAGCAAAAACGAAGCAAGTGGCAAGTGGCAAGAGGCAAGAGGCAGCGTGCAAGGGGGCAAGGGGGCAACCCAAAACCCTTAAGCTGTGCTGCATTCCCTGCTAGCGCTAGTGTCATCGATGAGCTAATTTAACGCTGATTTACGATGATTGGCAGTGCAATCATGCCAGGACACGCCAGGACACGCCAGGCCAAGCCAGGACGCGCCAGGACATATAGGAACACATACATTAGAGACAATGTATACCAGTCTGCCTTTGATTGAGGCATCACAATGAGTTTTCTCTGGCGCACGCGATGACCTTAAAAGTTTCAAATTGAATTGACATTTTGTCAGGCTAGGTAGCAGAGGGTCCTGTATCCTTCACAACTACGACTGTGCTTCGTTCATTAGCCAGCCACAAGAGTTCAATCTGCGTCATTCAACCGGGCTTAATGCCTGTAAGTATGCAATGCAATTTGCGTGTGCGGTCACTTTGTGCCTACAAGCAACCGCAAGGGTTGGGAGAACGAAGGGAGAGCGAGAGGCCAGGCAGAGAATGAAGGGATTGCAAATTACAAAATAACGACATAAACAACTCAAAATGTATTTTGCAATGGTGCTGAGCACAAGTCACAGTGTTGTGAAGAAGTCACTGCCAGTAGTCACTGTTTCAAACTCCTTTTTCATGAATCCAATCCTGTTCCTGATTCTAATTCTATTACCAATTCTACTTAATTTCAGTTCTATTTGGATGAATCATTGATCTATTAATGGTACATTCCTTTTCGCACTCCTAATATTTCTACGGTCTATTCCTTGTCCATTCTAAGTCTTTCGAGTGTGTTCTTTGAGTGTATTCTTCCTTGTCTTCTCTTTACTAGTCCATTTCTGATCAGTTCTACATACAATCCACCATCTTTCTTTAGTTTAAGTCCCATTCCTGTTATTTATCTTATTTAACCACAGTGTACTCACTGTCTTCTGGTATCTTTCTTAACTTATTTCTAGTTTATTCCTGAAGTATTGTTGTTCTTCTTATGCTACATTCCCTACCCCATTCCTGTTCCGAATTTTCTGATTTCCTGACTTTCCTATGTACATTTATTGTATATTTCCGACTTTATCCTTTTTCTGTTTCCCATCTAAATACCCAGCCAACTTCTACTGTAATTCTGCTTCACTTAACCAGTTGACGCCACTCTTATATAAACAAAATTGTATTCAACGCCCGTAATGACCGCAATCACCGTTATTTCCACCCATCTACCCATCCTCCCCCCTGCTGTTCCCTGGCGACAGCTGTTTGTTTGTTTAGCCCCGCTGTGCCAATTGGGAACGAAACGTGGCCAAATTAGGACGTCAGTGGACAAATGCAGCTGTCGACATCAACTGCAATTCACAGTTGGAGCTGCAGCAGGTCCTTCGTGATGCGGAAGTGGCAACGGGAATGTGAAGGGGGGGAACGGCAACGGGAAGGGGAACAGCAACGCAAACGAACTAACCAAAAGCCACTTACTTACATTCATAAGCCGCAACCGAGATCCCCGCAGAAAGCTCTCGACACGCGCCTTTTGCTATTTACTCAGCGGGTAAAAGGAGTCCCAGAGGGACAGGGAGGGCAGGGGCTGCTGCAGTACGCTAGTATAGACAAATGGCAGCCCGCGGGGCACGAAACCCCAGCCCATACCCCCATCCAACGTTGCTTATCCAGCGCTACACACGACGCGACAGCGACATCGGCAGCGGCTGCTGCTTCACACTTCCTGCTTGACAGGATGACTCCGGCAGCAGCTTTCCGCAGCCTGTCCCCGCCCCCGCCCCCGCCCCCGCGCAACGCCTTATCAAGTGCCATTTTTCATGCAACGCCGTCACTTTGGCACACCACAAAAGTTATCCCTTGGAGCAGCAGTGAGCGCATTGTCTTGTTCTGCGTCCTGCGTCCTGAGTCCTGGGCGTGTTGCCGACTTTCACACATGCTGAAGATGCCAGCAGACAAAAGACAAAATTTCCCTCCCCGCCCCGCCCCGCCTCGACTTGGCATTTGTCTTTGGTTGGGGGGCGGAACTCCAGCCACGCCCCGCTGCCAATTGCAATTGGCTGACGCTGCTTCGATTTGCCTAATCCTCAGGTTTAATTGGCAACGCGTTACTCTCAATCCTCCAGCCAGGATTGTCTGCTGGCCAAACTGTTCGTCCGTTTTAAGCCTTCACTTTAACCATTGTTCCCAGCACCGCCTGGCTTCCTCTCCGCCCTTTGCTCCAGCGCTCCAGAGTGCCATGGCAACCCACTCAGTTGTGCTTCACATGCTCCAGTTGCTGCCAGCCCCCGCCCTCCCGCACTCCCGCACTCCCGCTCACTCCTCCGGCCAGCACTTCAACAACTTTTAGCATTAAATATGTGGCCAGCTCTGTGACCCCGACGGCTCCTCTCGAGTTTATGAAAAATATTACACAGAGATTAAAGTTTTTGAGTTTTGTTGCTGTCGGTTTTTACCTGGCTGGCTGCCCAGCAGCAACGGGGAGGGAGAGGGAGAGGGGCATGCTATGCTATTGTTCCTGTGGTTATTGTGGTGGTCCTTGTTGTTCTTGCTGTTGGCAGCGCTGACATAGATATTATTGTCTTGGCTGCTCCCTGAATCGTGCGGTTCTCTTTAGACCTGTGGCCTGAAATTTATTTTTCCCTCCCATATTTTTGTTGTTGTGGTTTTTTGCCTCTAATTTAAGTGCAGTGTGTGTGTGTGTGTGTGTGTATGTGTGTGGGTGTATGTAGTTTTCATATTTACATATTTGCCATATTGTGGTGTGCTCCTTTTTTTTCAGATATTTTCCATTTTATTTTCTGTCCGTGCATTGTAATTATTTTAAGTGGTTTTTGTTACGTGGGAAAATGCGCTGAGCAGTGTTGAAAAGCGGTGAAAAGCATTAAAGTTGTACAATCCCTCGCGGGCAGCTCTATAAACAGTTTCAGTTGCAGTCGCAGTCGCAGTTAAAGTTGCTGAAGAGGAAAAGCTGTAATGTAAGTCCAGGGAGATTGCCGAGTTTCAATGAGGATTAAGAGAGCTGAGGAGGATGTGAAGCGCATCAGTTGAACTTTTCGCATATGAGAGTTGGGAAGTTCTCAACATTTAACTGACCAGAAAGATCCTTGCAACATCGTGTGTTGACAAAAAGGCTCAACTTGGTTGGCCGAGGAGGAATCGCCATTTGGTTGCCATAATTCAGGGCACAAAATCTGCAGTTGGCTGCAGCAACCGCAGGCGACAAGCTGAGTTATGGTTGAGGTTCTCCAAGGAATAGCGAGCGAAGGGGTTAAGGGCTCATGCGTGCGTGCGTGCAACGTTTTGGGGCAACTCCAGTTGCAGTTGTAGCTCCATTTCCTATGCCAGTCGCTGCTGCTGCTGCTGCTGCTGATTGATGACACCGCTTGGACCAACTAAACGGTTTCACATTTGGATTTAAACCCGCACACTCCCAGGGATGAAAAAAAACTTTCCTACTGCGGAACTTCCTCTAGTTTTTCCTGTTGAAATTTAATTTCCCCAGCGTTGAGGCGCTCGCCTAATGAGCTGAGTGAGTACTTACACAAAATTAAGTGTTGTCCTAGTTCGGGGGGCTTCAGCTGACTTGGCAAACATGTCTCAAAGTAGCAGCCAGAGACCGAGAGAGAGAGGGAGAGAGAGAGAGCAAGGGAGATAAAGTTGTAAGGGAGGAAAAGCGTGGGAGTAGCGACACAAAGGAAATGGAAAAGCAGCGCGCACAAAACACAAATACGAGTCAACAAGAAAAAAAAGTGCGACAAGTGAAGAAGGAAAAACATTCTCATTCTTACAGTTCTCTCCTCTCGTCAAGTTGTTGTTGTTGTTGCTGCTTTGAAATCATCATAAAGTTGAAGATAAGTTTTCTTTTCATTATAAAAAAAGAAGAAAAAAGGAAAAATACAAAACGGGCAGTGCCAGGACGGGACGGGCCCCAGGAGACGTAACAGTAGCAGGCGATGTAGGTTCAGGAACAGGCGCGACAGGAAACAAGCTCAAGCGACAGACCTGCCAGTGCCCAGGGGGTGGTGCGGAGATTTAGGTAGGGAAGCAGAGGAGGGGTAGGTGGAGGGTTTTCCCCTGTTGAGTAGGGCAAAGCAAGTTGTTGAGTTGTTTGTGCGTTGTGCGTTGTGCGTTGTTCGTTGTGTTGTTTGGCCGACAGTTTGCTCGTGTTGCTGTCATTTCAAACTGACGCCAAAATTTACAGCATTTTACAACACTTTAGCACACTCGGCAACACTGGCTCACATACTAATTCAATAAAAATGCACGTGGGCTTGGGCATGGGCTTGGGCTTGTCTGGTGTGCTGCCAAGGATGCAGGACACGTAGCAGAGAAGTTGACATAAATCTGCATAAAATATTCGCATATGCAAAATCGTAAAAATAAAGGAGAATAAAAACCAGAGAGAAAAATAGAAAACTGTCGACGCTTAACTGGCATGTTCACCAACACATCTGCCAGGTAAAGGAGTGAGGAGCGAGAAGTGAGGAGCGAGGAGCGAGGTGGTGAGGTGCGGTATCTGTGGTCCGTGGTGTGCGATTTACAGGAATAAACTGAGCTGCTTGCTGTGCGCATTATGCAGCGGTAGCAGCAGCCCAGACAACCATTGAAAAATCTGTAGAAATTATGCAAATACATTTCAGCAATCACTTAACTATGGGATGGAATATAACATCCATTGGAATGGGTTACGTTCAGTATAGCTTAAGCTTAAGATATGTTAGAGGCGATACGAGTATCGAGGTGTAAGTTGAATGCAGTCAATGATGCACTCAGAGAAAAACCCTCTGCCATACGAGCAAGGTCAAAGTTAATTGAACTGAGTACAAGATGAGTACAAGAACACTCTTAAGTCAAAATACTAAACATAGGTTTCCTATAGATAACATTTATGTCCATAACCATATTTAAAACTGAGTTAACCATGATGAATTCAAACCCTTGGCGAGGTTTAATTACTTCGACATCTTAAATAGAATCTAAGAACAGATTTTAGTTGAATAAACTTTGAAGTTCTCTTCACATCTCTTGTACAAGTACAAACTCATCATTTTATTGTCTAGACAGGAACTATTATTGTTCGAGATTACTCCTTTATACATCTACCTTCAGACTGAAACTCAAGATCACACACATCCTGCTAATTATGTCTGTTTGTTCATAGGATAGTAATTATATATATAAACGTGCAATATTGAATTGAAGCAGAGAACTAACCCAGTTCAAGCTTCTAAACATAGGTATTTGTACCAGCCAAGGTCATAGGCTTTTCGCCGAGTGTAGCGTTGAAGGGAGTTCTGGGAGAGAGCCAATGAGATGGCACAAAATTGAAGGATATCTAACCACATTTGCAAACTGACAAAGACTGCTTTAACCCTTGTTAAAAGCAGTTAACCAGCATCCCAGGTTATCCCTATCCCTGTCCCTATCCCTATCCCTGTCCCTGTCCCTGCTTCTATTCATCCATCGAATTACGAGCCTTTTTCTACTACCTTTTCAACTACTTATTGGCGGGGCACAACTTTACCCATAATTAGCTATAGATAAACAGAAAGTTTTCGCATTGTTGTTGTTGCTATTGTCATGCCACACGCATGTGCCGCAAATTGTTCACTGTACATTAGGCAACAACAAAGGCGGCAAACCCCTTCAGGCGCCCCCATAGATCCCCAAGCTCTTAAGCCCCATAACGAAGTCAAAGTCGACGCATATGACGTGAGCCTTGCGCTGAAAGGGTAAACAAATTCAAGGCGAAATTGATGACAGGGCACACACGCACACACTGATACACACCCTATACACACACACACGCACACACACGTCAGCAGTTGTGACATTGCCGCGTTGCCGTCTTCAAAGGTTGAACTAACATTGAAGCAGTTGCTACACCCCCACACTCCCTACCTTACCCCCTTCGCTGTCAGTTGCCTCACAATTTTTACAGAATTTGGATTAAGTGGACTTTGCTGTAAACGTAGAGGATACAGGGGCGGCGGGGGAGAGGGCACGTAGGGTATTTGAGGTTTGCTCAGGTCGTAGCTTGATGGCTGCATGAAAAGTTCTTAAGAGTTTTGCGCGCTGCTTTGCATGCCAATATGATGGGCCAAAGGGGGAAGTGACGTTAGGCGGTAGGTGTAATTTTCAAGCTGCCACTAGTCGACCTTACCACAGCACACCCCCTCCGCCAGTCTGTGTGTATATGTGTGTGTGTGTGTGTGTGTGGGCGCAAATATTTGCTTACGTGTCAATAACCCGCCCAGTGATTTATTTCATATTTGGTCTAGCTTATGAGTTTGCTACCCGCAGGACGTCGCAGGAGGTCGCAGGACGTCCCAGGATGTCGCAGAACGCAGCCTGGAAATAGTTTTACGTGAAAGGCCGCCTGTCATTGACATTTGATATTCAAAGCGAGCACTTTTTGCCCCACTACTCATTTTCATAGCATACTTATGCGGGCAGAAAGACAGCCCTTGAGTGGAGGCCCGGGGACGCGGGACGCGGGACGCAGGACACGAGACGCGGCAGTTGCAACTGCAATGCCACATTCGCCTTAAAGCCACATAAATTCTGCCGTTCCAGAGATGAAGAATCAATTTTTTGGCTGCACCAAAGTGCTCAATGAAGCGTGTGCGACGCTTTATCGCCGTCCTCCCATCCTGGCAGCTCCCAGTCATAACCTGCCCCCGTCTCTATATGCCCCGCATTCCCCCTCTGTGCGCTGTCTTCTCTTGATTTGATTTAAACGTTTTGCCAGCCGGGCGGGAAGGTGGCGAGGTTCTGGTGGCATTGCACTATAGGTAATTTGGACACTTTTTCGGATAAAAATTAATAACTCGAGAACGAATAAAGATTTTTTGGTTTGGTTTTTTGCATTGGGCTTATAATATCAATTAACAATTTGAATTGAAAAATGGGCGTGGCACCGCCTCTATTGTTAATTTTACGATATGCAAATTTTTTGTTTTTCGAGCAATCTAATCCAAACTTTCAGCTTAGGAGTGTTGTTGTGCTACTAAATTTCTGGTAAAATATGATCCAAATCGGACAACTACATCATATAGAAATAATAGGAATTATCGGTCGAAAACAAATTTTGTATGAAAATCTTGTTGTTTTCAATATATCGGAGCCAAACTCACCAGATATGCTTTAAATTCGGCTTCTGACAATAAGTCATCAATGGACTACTATATCGTATCGATCTTATAGGAACAATCAGTAAAATTGCAACTTTTTCTGGCATAAATTTATAAAGCTGACTGTCATTGCTAGATACAGGTTATGTGCTAGAAAGTTAAATTTTAGAAAGAATCGGAAAAAGTAGGATCTAAAATTAACTGTTACGTGTTAACAATTAATTAATCTACAAAATGTATATAGTCACTTGGTGGACAAGTGTGGACAAACTTTTAAAACTCTTCCCAAAGATAAACTTTTGAAAAAAAAAAATATTTTTGGGACGTCTCTTTATTGACACTTATAGTAGACAACACGTACAATACCAACAGGACAGATTAACCAACATAAAGTACAAACCACACTGATCACTATTCATTATAAATTGCATTCACTAATATCAATTTGAAAGAACTTGAGCCACTCAAACTTCACCAATTTTTTTGCAAAATTTATGAGCACGTGCTTTTCGTTTGGAGCAGCTGTTTTAACAGCTGTTATCTTAACAGCAGAATGCAATGTTAACATTTCTGGTATGCAACATTGTGGTTTGAGGTTTTTCTAATAGATTACCAACAAGAGTTTGTTAATTTAAATACTTTTAAAAAATGACTTTATATCCGAAAAAGTGTCCAAATTACCTATAGTGCATTGGTGGCACGGCCATCGAGACATGGTTTATTCATGCAGCAGCCGCATTATGCAAATAGCTCTTGAGCTTGCTGCTGCCACGCCTCTTTGCAGCGCCTTCGTGCGCCACTTGAAATTTGATTTTATTTTCTGTCCGTGTTTTTTTTGTTGTTGTTGTATTTTTTCACAATTTCTATTTCGATTTGTTGCAACATTCCAGGGCTAGCAAGATGAAGCCACTTCTCGCCGCTTCGCTTGTGAGTTGAGTACAAGTTGAGTGCCACTTGACGACGACGAGGACGATGAGCAGCAACTGTGGGGGGGGAGGAATGGGTGGCCAGGATACGGCACTGCAGGACCTACACAAATGACTAGCGCGAGTTTTCCATTGCTTTTTTTTCTATGCTTTTTTATTGGGCAATCGAACAACAAATTCGTCTCATCTATTTGTAATTGCATTATTCAGTTCACATCGTTCCTTTTGGCGATTAAGTTGCTCGCTCAACAACATTTTTGTTTTCTTTTTAACAGTATTTTGTTAAAATTTGCATAGGAAACAAATTACTGAGGCAAAAGCAATTTTAGATTTAAATAAAACGAACCGTGTTGTGTCTGTGTGTGTTTGTGTGTGTGTGTGTGTGTGGGGAAAATCTTTTCCTTTCCATTTGCCAGGCGACTGCAGGATGTGACAAATGTTTTGCAAATATGTCGCGTGTTCTTTTCGTAGCCTCCACCCTGGATTGTCCGGGATATATACATATGTATGTACGGGTACATATATGTACATATGTATATGGAGTTTTGTTTGTATTTCACACACCCAGAGACACACAAACATCCTTACACATTTCACAGCCTGCAAATCCTTGGCACGCTGCTACACCCCCACCACCGTCCACTTAGGCATTGTATTTGCTTTTAACAAAGGCAAAATAATTCAAGCGTTCCGCCTGAAGAATCAACGCACACATTTCATGATATTTGTACAGCAACCATGTTTATAAGTCTGAGACGTTGAGCATGACGATGATGATGATGATGATGACGAGAGGACAACGTTGACAGCGACATATATGTTATTTTTAAAGATATATGCCCCCAACTCCGCGCTGAATAACATGAAAGAAGAGTTCTCTTCAGGCTGCCGAAGATTAAATACTCTAGGGATTTCTCTGTTAGATGATGTACGAGGTCTGATCTGAGTCAATATCTTATTGAGAAGTAAAGGAATTTTGCACACAACCTAATCTGCAACCTCTACTTTATAACCTCTATCCTTTTGGGCTTGTTCCTACCCACACACAGACTATAGCAAACAGAGGCAACTGTACCAAATTGCATGCCACAAATCTGAGTCAATATCTTAGTGAAAACTAACGTAATTTTACACAAAACCTAATCTGCAACATCTACTTTCTATAGCCTCTATCCTTTTAGGCTTGTTCTTACTCACACACCGACTATAACAAACGGAGGCAACTGTACCAAATTTCATCTACATTTATAGGCTTTGAAGCTTGCCAGTTTGCATACCACAAATCTGAGGGAATATCTTAGTAAAAGGTTACTTTAAATTACACACAACCTAATCTTCAACATCTACTTCCTATATACTATTCAGCCTGTTCCTTCCCATGCACTGACTATAGAAAACAGAGGCAACTGTACCCAGTTTCATCCACATTTCAACGCTTTGAAGCTCTTGCCAGTTTAGCATACCACAAATAGACAGATGTGAAGCCCCAAATGTGTATATCGTCTGTAATATAATAAACAAAACGAATTAGACGACGAGTGACTGCATTGCATCTATTTCTATTGAATATCTCTCTTGATTTTGATTTTGATTTTGCCTCCACTGACCACTTTAATGCACATCAATCAATCATCAAATACGTTCTCTGCCGACAATTTGGCAATTTTGCGATGCACAATTTCAACATTTACTCGAGAATGCATATAGACCATGCATAAATGCATAAATAACTCAAATTACCAACAAAAAATCCATCACTCAAGTGCGGCGAACGTTGCGTATGCGTAATATTTCATATGTGAACAGCACTCAGAGTTGAATGACTGAATTCATTCATATTATGAATAAATATTTAATTAAAATCGTCGAAAATTGCACGAATGCTATAGAGAGTGCTCGATGGGCACATACTCTGGACTTATCCACGAAAAATGTGTAAAATAATGTCTTGATTAAGTTTTGAGTTTTTAATTCGATCAGAATTGATTTTCAGAATACATAAATGAATTATAAAGCTATTACTTATAAATATATTCATTTCAAAGGGTCAGTTTATCATCTTCTGCTTTTAGGCTAGCTTTTATACCCATTTTCATGTCTATGAATAAGTTTTCCATTGAACAATAGCAAAAGCGACAGCCGCAAATGCAAATTACATATTCAAGTGCATTATTCAGATAGTTTTTGTTGCGAGACTACTCTCTTGCCATTATTAATTCAGCTAGCCATCATCATTATCGTCATTCACTCCAATACAATTCGATCAGTCGCAAAATTGAGTAAAATTTTGCAATTTAGCTGCCTGCGCCTGTCATATTAATTAGCCAGTTCACACTCCAGCAGCGGGGCCTGTTTTCAAAAATGACGCTGAAAACTAATTAAAATGCCATGTCATCGGACAGACAGTAGTCCCAGCATGCCACGCCCCACCGATTTTGACGCCTAGCTAACGCTAATCGAATAAATGTCATGAATGAGCGCGCCTCCCAAAAGCACAAATCAGAAAGGACAACAAAAAAAACAACAGAAGGGGAAAAAACACTCAGGCAACCAACCAGGACTCAGGAGCCATGAGCCAGAAACCATGACGAGTAGCCTAGCTGCAATCTGTAGTTGCCAGGAATTCAATTCATATTCATTTGGAGCCCATTTGAATGGCGTCGAGTGAATGGCGGCCAATGACAGCGAACAATGAAATCAAATTAAAATACACTTTAGAGTCGCGCTGAATGAATCAATGAATCAAAGGCTAAACAATGGAATGCCAGCTCGGACAACGTGCCGAATTGTTAAATGGGAATTTAGTATTAAATTGTAGCTCACCAACGGGGTGTGCGGGGCAAGCGGTGGCAAGCGGGGCTTCTGTTGACTTGCAACTGACAGGCGCTAAAAAATGCTATAAATTTACCGAGAATTAAATTAGGTTTCAAGTGTGGCGTGTGCTTTAATTACGAGGCCATTAAAACGGCATTTGTAATGCCCATAAAATTAACTTCATTTGCCTGAACGCACTGTAACTCACGCCACGGCGGAGGGGGTGGAAAACATATTAAGTGAAAATTAAAAGGAAAAGCCCACTGGAATTGTCTTTAATATGAAAGGTTGCCAACAAGCAGAATACTCTTTATACTCGTATACAACAAAAGGTAAAGATAGGTGTAAAAACAGCTCCAGCACTTGTAAAGTGTTAAAGAATCTGCAGTTACGATTTCGATATTTGATAGTTCATTCTAACTATTTTAAAATATTCCTTAATTACTTCTATATTCTAGGTATTAACTCTGCCATAAGCCGAACAACATACAATAAAGTCCAAGTTCAAGCATAAGACCAGTACAAATACAATTTCTAGTCTTTTTCCACCCCATAGGGGTGGATTATTCAAAAAGTTGTCAAAATGCTCACAGTCATTGTAAAATATAAAAATAGCTAGTGCGTTGATTTCCATTCAATATAATATTATAAACAGTTCTTTGACAAAGAAGGATGGCTCGATATTAGCCCCATAAGTTGCTATAAATGTTATTTTTTTATAACCAAAACTTTTTATATATTTTGCACTAAAAAAGTCTGCTACTTAAAAATCTGAAAAGTTTATTTTGTATTGCACAGTCTGGATACAACTATTCTCTCAACTTGCCACAACGTAATAAAAAAAACCTCATTCAACTTTGTTTGAGCATCAAGTGGGAAGTTTTTGATATTCTTAGTAACAAAGAGCATAACTAAGTTATTGTATCCTTTAAAAGAACATGATGAAAGTCAAAGTGAATAGCCGAAAAATGCTCAAAATGCGAGCAATGCTCAAAATTCATTAACTGCATAAAACACACACACACACATACAAAGTTATACACACACCACACACACACACAGACATCGCGAGGCACACGCGAGTTTCTGGCACGCACTTTGAGCCCGCTTTAAGCGGCTTAGTGAAAGTCTTTGCCAAATGTGCAAAAGAGCAAAGAGAAGAGAGAAAAAAGGAAAAACCGAAGGAGCTGCCTAACTGCGACAGGAGCTCTGCCCTGTCGATGGAGCAGTCCTGCCGTTTAAATAACTTTGACGCCCTTTTTGCATGCACATGAGTGTCTTTATCTGTATGTGTGCGTGTGTGTGTGGTGTGTGTGTGTCATTTCCGCTTCTAATGCTATTTACATCACACACTGAGACAGAAGCTAAGGAAACTTTTTGACGACTACGTTGACGGGGCCAAGGGAAATTTGACTTCGTTGCCAACTAGGGAATATCTACACACACACAACAAGTACTCGCGTGTGTGTGTGTGTTTGTGTGTGTGAGCTCGTTACAATTTCGCCTCATTGCCAAATCTAACGGAATTGTGCCTGCAAACCGTAAACCGTCGCGATTCCCCGCCTCACTACCCCACCTTCTATTCTACCATTTCCGGCATACAGCTAGCAATTTGGGTTGACAAGTTTTCGACTGGCGCGATACAAGTAATTTGTTTCGGTTTCGGTTTATATTTGCCAAATTGTCGCAATTATCATTTGCTTTTTGTGTGCATCTTTTGGCAGTTGCAGAAGGACACTCCGTCTTGCCACGTTCTTGAAACCAGTTGCCGCGCTAATGAGCCAAGACAGAGCTGCTACAGCCACAGCTAAAACGCCTGCAAGTATGCAACTGAATTTGCGCAAGTTTTTAAAGTCACACCACACACACGTTAAGCAGTAGGAGAGTGAGGCAGCGCCAGGGGCTGGCGGCTGGTGCTGCACTTCCCTTTCCGCTGCGTCGCCCAAGCAAAGTTTGTTAGCCAGGATATGGAGAGAGTCGCTTGCTTACGGGAGCCTGCTGCTATGCTATAAGTCAAGTTCTCTTCCGGCTGCCAGATGCTGATGCTGCTGATGATGATGATGATGATGTTGTTGATGGTGACTGAATGCAGTTGATGCTGACTAAAGACAACAACAACAACAACAACAGCGACTGTAGGGGAACTGCCAATGCCGCTGGCTATAACGAACAACAAACATGTCTTTCAACATTTTTTATATGCAACTATTTTGCATATGGCAACACACAAAGTTACTCACACACGGACAGAGACACACCAAGGCACACAGACACACAAGTGGTGTGCGGTTGAGGTTGTGGTTTATTGATGTTTGCTGCCTTAGCTGCGATGACTTGGATATGGAGGTCGTCGCACATTTCAGCGCTGCTTGTAACTGATATGTTGCCACAGCCCCGCGTTGGGCGCCATTAGGTGCCATGTGCCCCACGTTGGGCGCCATTAAGGTCGGCCATTTCAGTCAGCAGCTTTGCTTGTCTGCCGCTGCTGCTGCTGCTGCTGCTGCTTCTTCTTACACTCTACCATCATTATCTACACCTCCAGTTTCTTGGCTGTCTTAAGCCATTGTAAACAGATATGAGGACTGTGTGTGTGTATGGGTGTGTGTGTGTTTTAGTGTTGATAAGCAAGCAAACGCCATGATAAACAAGTTAGTGTTTTTGTTGTTGCTGTGTTATTGAAACTACCGCAATGGACGAGCAGCAAGAAGAAGAACAAGTACAAGTTGAAGAAGAAGAAGCAGCACAAGTGCAAATTTGAAAGGTTTTTGACATTGCTCCATCGAGTCTCCGTCCCTGTCCCTGTCCCTGTCCCTATCCCTGTCTCAGTGCCTGTCTCTGTTTCTGTCTCAGTCTTTGTCCCTGCTTTTGTTTTCAAGTTTACTTTGCTGTTTACTTTACAGTTACTTTAGTCAAGAATCTCCGGACAAGTCTTTAAGCCATGCACATTGAACCATAACCAAAATGCACTTTCCTCAGATTCTACAGTACACAGAAGGAAGGGATGTAGAGCTGTGTGAAGTAGAGACATTTTATGGCATGAAAACAAAGTTTGGCATATCAAAAATTATTAGCAATTTAATGCACGAGTAGTCAGAGGACCAAAGGCACAGAGAGCACAGGACGAGAAGCAAGTGTCCTGTCCAGCGTCCAGCCTTCTAGCTTCTCAGCTTCTCCGTCTGGGGCAGCTCGCGTGGCAATCGCCCGATTTTGTGGCAAGTTTTACTGACGCCAGACGCTATAACAGTTGCAACAGCAAGAGACGGGGCGCTGCAAGGGCCCACTGGCATGGATATGTTAAAAACAACATGTTTTTAGCTTTATGCCATACACTATACTACGGGACGGCATCTCGATTAGCTCATGCGGAAGCAGCTTGAGGGTCTAACTAGCCTCTTTTCTAATTGTTATTCTTTTCACCCCCATAAGGTTGTCATAACCGAGACGAGTTCCACTTAATATTATCTCCAGATTTTTGTAATTGCATTTGACATTTTAATTAGGTTTTAGGAGTTCTTTCGTTACCCCCTTCCTTATTTAAGGATGTAAAAAAAGCTTTTAAATCTAAAATTAAATCAATTCCCAACATCAATATGAATTTAAAAGGTTATTTTGGCAACTTTTCCTGCAAGTTCCCCTGTTCTGTTATAAATTTCCCAGTCCCTAGACTTTCAGCTACCATAACTTTCCACTTCAAATCCCCTTTTTGAACTCACTTTATAGATTGGTTTGCTATTTAAACTAAATTGATTTAAAAATTGAATATTCTTCTCAAAATACTGAGCAATAATTTATGCTACCATCTTAAAGCGTTTCCCTATTTTCGGATGTAAAAAACTTTTGAAATTTAATTTGTTTGCGGATATGGAAATTGTAATAAAACGCTATTTAGAAATCTTTTCTGGAAAGTTTTTCCGTTTTGTTTTGTATTATTTCTGAAGACCCTATACCTTCATCTCCCACTATTTTGTCTGGTTTAGCTAACCTTTTGTATAACTAAATTTGTATAATTTATTTTAGGAACTTGTTAGGGCATTCACAGTGCACTGTGATTCCCCTCGACAACCTCAACCTTTTTCGTGTTGTCTTGTGCAACAGCCGCTGCAAAAAGCATCAGCAGCAGTTTCCGTGCCGCTGTCATTGTTGTAGTTGTAGTTGTTGTTTTAGTTGTAGTTGTTGTTGTTGTTATTGTTGCTAGTTGTCGACGTCATCTGCTGTCTGCCGCCATAGTTGTCGTCTGTCCCAGATTTCCGTCCAGCTGTCGTGGTCCCCACGTCTGTTCCATGTCTGTGCGTCTAATTTAAAATTATGCAACTGTTTTTCTCTATTTTGTGTTTTTTTTTCCGCTCTCCCCCTTTGGGCACTGTAATTTCCCACTGGCACTCATTGACTGTGTTGTTGTTGCTGTTGCTGTTGCTGTTTTGGGGTCACGCGTTGCAAGCCCCAAACAAGGGCAATAAATCATCAGCAAAGAGCAAGGCAGGCAGGCAGCAATAGAGACGAAGCCTCCTCCTCTCAGCTGTTGTTGTTTCTGTTGTTTTTCCATTCTCATCGTTATCACTGACTGCTGCAATCGACAGCACCTTCGCACCCACACCACCACCCCCTCCCCCCATTCTGTGCCCCATTCTAGCCTCATTCTCTGGCGAGCGTTGCACAAAAAAACACATTAATCAATTCCTGTACAACGTCTGCTCTATACTCTCTGGTCTCTGGACCAGGCCACATACATATATTTCCATTGTGGCATTCAACAAAAAAAGTACCGTTACACGCTTGCTGAACGCAAAAACAACTTTTCCGCGACCCCTAGCCCCCAACCGCAGCCCCTAGCCCCTAGAACACACATTTTTGCACATAATGTGCAATGCGCGTGAAAATTCGTCCTTAGCGAATGCGCAAGGATAAAAACGAAAAATAAAAATGAAAATGAAAAAATAAAATATATAAAAATTGTTTATGCTGCAAATATTTATGACGCGACGCCGGCTGAGAATTTATTTCAATTTATATGCCCAGCGATAAATATTTGGCCATAAATTTGGCGCATAAATCGCCAAGTGAGCCGTGAGCCGAGAGCCGAGAGCTCTGAGCCGCAAAAAGCGTTTGTGAATTTTGAAAATCAAATTATATATTAATTCCTGAATAATCATTAAAGTGCGCAAAGGATTAAACATAATTATAAGCATTTCAATTGTGTAAATTAATTAAAATTGTGCAAATTGTGTGAAAATTCCAAAAATAAATGAAACCTTTTTGTTTACACTTTGCAGATACAACAACCACAATAATGACATTGAAATGGCGTCAAAAATACAAAAGCAGAAAAAGGCCAAAGAAACTGAAACAACGAACAACTGCAACAAACACTGCCACAGCAACAAAAGCAACAACAACAACAGCAACAGCAACAAATACATTCAGACTGAGGAAGGCAAAGGAGCAGAGGCGGGGTCACAGCAAATGGCAGCCAAATGAGCGTCAGCGTCACAAAAGTGTCACACAAATGTTGCAAGTGGCAAGTGCAACAGCAACAGCAGCAACAACAACACAATGCCATGCAATTAAGGCTTCCAGCTGCCGCAGCGACCATTGTCAGTTGCGTCAACGTCAGCGTCAGCGTCAACGTCAGCGCCATACATTTGCGACGTCAACGTCGACCCTGACGCTGCTGCTCTGCCTGGCCGCCACGGGAGCCATGGCAGCAGCAGCAGCAGCGGCAGCTGCCTCGTCATCAAACGCTGCCAAACCTGCCAATTTGTCCGGCTCCAGCTCCAGCTCCAGCTCCACCTCCGGCTGCTCCCTCTCCGAGTTCAACTGCTCCAATGGACGCTGCGTGCCGCTGAGCAAGTTCTGCAACAACAACAACGATTGCGGCGATGGCAGCGATGAGCCGCGCTTCTGCACACGTGAGTAGAAGGGCATCAGGCGGGGGGTGCAACTGACCAATTATGTTAAGCTATCATAGGAGATTAGCCCAACAAACCAGAGGCTGGCGCAGCAAACGCTTTTGTTTGCCTCCACAAGGGGGGGCTGGCAGGAAGTAGCCGTCGGCCGGCATCAAATTTAAATTGGCAACTGCCGATGAACCCAGCAATTGCTAAGCCTTTTACCTCACACATTCATTTTCACTTTAAGCCTTTTACCTGCACAGAGAGAAAAATCGTATAAAACTCCTCAAAATCAAGTAACAAAATTGAGCACAGCTGAGACAATATGAAACATACAAATTCTCATCAATATTTCATATTTTTCAACAACCTTGAAAGCACATTAATGCACACTTAAAGCTCAAATAAGCTTCTGATCTTGTAGCTTCACTCAAGAATAACAACTTAAGATTACCTATCAGGATTAATCAACTTATCAAAAGTGAGCTTACCTAAGAAAATCTTAGCTCTAACAATCAGAACAGTTTAGTTTTATTTGTTTAATGCTTGACAGCTTTGAAAGCGCATGAAAGCTTGCTCAAAGCTATTTGCAATAACTTGGTTTACACGATATCTCACACTAATTAGGTGAGTAATTCTTCCTAAAATTTCTGAAAGTTTTCTTAAATACAATAATTCAGATTATTGGATATAAATTGAAATTTCCCTCTTCGCTATACTTAGATGTTTATTTTTTAAATATCTTCCTTTGGTGCTTTCAGGAGTCATTTGTTTATTCTCAACAGCTTTTTAAGCACATGATAGTTCAGTTAAATAGCTCGTATGAGTGAATATAAGTTGACACTTTCTCTGTTCGTTGTCCTTGCTTGTTCAGCAGTTATTTTATACTCTCCACAGCTCTGAAAGCACATGAAAGCTCGCTTAATGCTTGAAAAGCTCAGCTTACGAGCTGCAAGTTGACACTGTTTCACCCGTCGGCATAATTAGTTGCATATTTTTCAGGCGACTTCCTCCATAGCGCCATCAGTCGTCCTTTGGCCTCAGTGCAGCCAGAATCCAGATCTCTCTCACTGTTTGCCGCCACCCCCTCAGCCTGCCCCTGCCACGCACACAGCCCCCATGTGTAAATGTAATTAAGCACTCTCACACTGACACTCACAGAAACACCCACATCCGTACACACAGACAGGTCCTGATAGTGGCGGCAAAGTGAACTTCTCGCATTGCCAATTGGCTGCCTATAGGAGGAGCCCCCCTTCCCCATGCAGACAGAGCAATCTCCTGTCAGTCCTGGGAGCACGTCATGTCAAGCGTTGATGAATTTAATTAAGTATTTTCAATGACATTCAATGAGGCAGCGGCAGAGGATCAGGACGGCAGGGCGATTGCAAAAACAATAAAAAAAGGACATCGCGTTGGTTTTTAATTGAAAAACGAGCATGCTCTACATGTGTGTGTGGTGTGTGTGTGTGTGTATTGATGGTTGAGCGGACAGCCAAGCATTCAATATTTGCACAATTTGTGCTGGAGGCAAAGTTTGAAAACAATTGATGCAATTACCGCTTAATGTGCTGAGCTTTTTTGCCAAGTTATCCCATTGACAGCTTAAAAGCTTCTAAATTGTGTTGTTGCTGCCTCGCTCGCACCCACAAGAGCCGCCTGACCCGCAGCTAACCTAAAGACAATACGCCCACACATAACCTATACAGGCATACATATGTATGTATGTATGTCCCTCTGCCTATGTATGTATGTATGTATGTATGTAGTGTAGTCGTGTTATACGCATAATTATCTAATTGAGTATTGATGGCTGCATGTTAAATTTGATTGAACAACAACAACAACAGCAGCAACAACAACGACTCCCCAGATAAGCTGGCAACGCATTGGCAAACAAATTGAATGGAAATTGGTTTTGTCCATTGCCCGTACATAATCTCCATACATTTTTAATAAAACTAATTGAAATGCCAACTGAGCAACAAAGTGAGCTTGACAAAATAGCCATGCAAATTGAATTGCTATTGGGTTTTCTACAGCATAATAATTTCATATGGTTTGCATGCCAATTAGAGCAAGGAACATGGGCAACAGGCAAACACGAGATATAAAATGAAAAAGCATTTGTACTAACCATTTGAAACTCACTTTATGAACTCACACATTTACTGCCAACTTCAAATAAACACAAACAAACATTACACATATGTAAATATGATACTTTTCTCTTATAAAATCACATACAAACAATAAATAGAGTCGATGAGAAGGAACGCAAGCTTAGATCGATATCGCACTGATATCGATAACTTGAGTGAGCAATTAGGCTTGCCAGACTGTTAAGGCAGTGGTGAACATAGAAATTATAGATAATAACCATAATAACTGAATATGCACATACATTTATACATATGTACATTCAAATACACATATTTCAGACATTCTACTAATTTGGCATACGCACGCATATATGTACTTATGTTAAATTGCTGTTAACTTAACATATACTTAACAGCTTGTTGTTGCTTATGGCGCCGAACAAAATGGCGCGTTAATCGCCATTCCATTAGACGCTCAATAATAATTATTGTGAGTCGTGCTGAAGGTTGACTTGCCGGGGAAGGGAGAAGGGTGAAGGGAAGTTGCGGTTGCCTTGGCAGTTTAGCATGGCACAGCAAACAAACAACATAATTGCCCCAACTGGCGCTAATTGCGTTAAACGTGTTTTGACGGGCGCGTTTCCCACTTTCTACCCCTTGTTGCAGGATGTAATCGCACCTACTACGGCGACATTGGGCAGACGTACGCCCTGGAGCTGCATCGACCCAAACAGGATCGGGTGCCCTTCGTCTGCGTGCTCACGTTCACAGCGGCGGGCGGGCAGCACGGTGATGTAGTGCAGGTGAGTACCTTGTTAGCGCCCCCACTCCCCCTTGCTATCGCACTGCCAGCAGCTGCCCAACACAATTCATGTTGCAAGTGGGATAAACTATCCCATTAAAAAGATAAGCAGCGGCAACAGCAACGATTCCGACCAATATTGATTTCAAAGCCACTCACCAGAGCGTCGCAAATCCCAATCCCAAAGGCGTGCAACGAGCGAACCGTAACTAAAACGGACAGGACCAAGCATCTCAAAGGACGCAGACACTAGAGTTGCTTATACTGGTTCACAACAAGTTCCAGCGAACTACTTAACTGAACGAACGAGCCATGAGCGTGTTCGTGACTGTCGTTCAACTTGTTCGTTCATTTGAGTCTGTTTTGCAATGGAGTTCTTATACTGGTTCAGAACAAGTTCCAGCGAACTACTTAACTGAACGAACGAGCCATGAGCGTGTTCCTGATTGTCGTTTAACTAGTTCGTTCATTTGAGTCTGTTTTGCAATGGAGTTCTTTGTTGAGAGACTGAGAACTAAATCCTTCAATGGAAGCACAACTCTAGCTGCCACAGCTCCCCCAGCTCCTACTCCTCACAGGAAACTAGTGTCGGCGCCTGTTAGTTATTACGCCACTTCACACCTTCAGGTGTCGGAGTTTCCGAGGAGCTGGTTAGCAGGCACTCGGCCAAAGGCTTTGCCACGCTCGAGTGCGTCCTGAGAGCATCCTGCGAGGCAGCCAACCAGGCATTGCACTGATGTAGTAACAGTTACGCCGCTGACCAAAACTTTACTACAAACCGCATTCTTTTGAGGGTATTATTTTTTAAATCGAAACTCTGTTGCTTCGTCTTCCCCCTCTGCGCGTCCAGGTCACGTTGGACAGCTTCACTATTGGACGCTTTACCAGCTATGTCCATGAGGGCTGCCCGGATGGCTACATGCAAATCGCCGAATCGGCTCGCACGCCCATTGGTGGCATGTGGTGCGGCAGCTCATGGGGACCAGTTTTATTCTACAGCGAGACGCGCTCCTTGATATTCACCATCAAGCTGAACAGGTGAGTGGAGCTGCGACCGCATTGCCAGGACAACTAATACGTCCTTTCATACACCTTTCCACAGACTGGCCAGGGATCAAAGCGGCTACAACTTCGACTTTCGCATTAGGTACAAGGTGTTGTCAAAGGACAGTTCCGTAACTCGCTACGGTGGCATTAAGCTGGCAGGTAAGTCCGCGCACAAAGGACGTCCCCGTAGATTTGATTCATTTCTTGAAATGCTCTGCCCCCGCAGAGCTTAGCCAGTGGCACAATCGGAGCAGTTTCCTCAACCAGCAGCAGCAGCAACAGCAGCAGCAGAGTCAAGGAGGAGGTGGCGGCAATGCCTTGGAGGACTTTACCAACTCGAGCGGCGCACGCTCGGATCGCTATGGCCAGGACTTTAGCTTGTTCAGCGCCTATGCCAACAACAAGACGTTCATGGACTCACTGGAGAAGCCACTGGCCAAGGACGAGCATAACTACACCGAGCCCAAGTATTATCTGGGTAGGTTTTAATCAGACACTGATTTTATTATGTCTGACATGATATTCCCCTCGCAGGCGACCTCATACCGGGCACCTATTGCTCGCGCATCTTCAGCGACTGCGACAAGAAGCCCTGCCGCCTGCAGTCACCCAACTATCCGGGCATCTATCCGCGCAATCTCACCTGCTATTATGCGGTGCGACAGGTAGGCAACCAGACACCCAGCTCACACACTTTATGGTCTTCTCCCAGGTGCCGCAAAGCTGAAAGTAGCGCTAAGCCCCTCGAGAGCCGGCTGTCAAAGGTTAGCGCCTCATTAAAGCCCCGGCTCGTGTCCTGTTGAGCGCATTAAATCCGCCCACATTATCCACACCATTGTCCTTGTCATGCGGCTCATAAAAATGCCGCACAAAAACAAATTTATACGCAAAAAATTTCGCTTAAATTGACAAAGTTCTAAAGTCGCGCGGCAGAGTCGATTTAAAAGCAATTTACATTCCAAAATAAAACGCGCTTTTATTCTAATTAACTGTGCAAATGTCTCCTTTAAGGATTCTACGGCAATTTAGGCCATAAAAAGCCCATTGTGCTCAACATGTGCTTATTATAATATCCTTGAGGGTGTTATAATGCGGCCATATATCCTGTCACTCTCAGGCTCACAATTATGAGCCATTTTTTATGGAAACTGCGTAAAGGAGGCGGCTTTTAAACACAGACTGGAAGGTTGACTTGGCAATAATCGGTTGACTATATCTTATAGCTATCATAGGAAAGATCGCTTTACAAAAACTGTAGAAAATCCTAACAGAATTCGACATGATTTCTATAAGTTCTTTTAGAGTATACCATGACCAATGAAGTTTTGATTGATAAATCTAGTTTTTATTTAAATTATTATCATTTTTTATGGAGATGACTAGGAAACTATGTTACTTACTCTCCTAAGACAGTAAATAAGTCTGTAAAGTCTTCGAAAATGATTGTGGAAGAGTTCTTAGGGCGTTTTAGAGGCATAGGAAGCGATTTGAAATGAATAGACTAATTAAGAATTTGAGTAAATTGAGTAAATTATTGCTGATGCAGTTGCTCGGAGTTGCAGTGAAAGCTGTTCATTAATTTGCATCTGATTGTGCTCTGGTCCAACAGCACGATGTGCCCCATGGCAAGCATGCGCTGATTCTAGTGAAACAGCCCAAGGGGAATCTGGTGTGGATTTCTACACAGGAAACGGCGGCCAGCAACAAAATGGCGCCGCCACCGAGCACTGGCGACAAGGACAAGAAGTTTGAGCCGAGGCTGAAAACATGGAACGACTGCGATTACATTCAGGTAATTAAATCTGGCTTTAAATGCACTTTACTTTGTTCTCTCTTCGCCTACCCACTGTCACTGTCTCCGTCTCCGTCTCCCGACACGCCCCTCAGGCGTGCCGATGCTCGGCAATGCCAGCAAATTTAACGAGCACTACGGCATAAAAATTACTTCCTTTCTGTGTTGGCCAATGGCCGGCAAACGGGACAAACTGGCCGAAACGAGCAACTGAGAACTGGGAACTGGGAACTGAGAACTGAAACTGCGCAAAAAACGACAAATTGAAAACGAAACGAAAGAAATGGGAAAACTCTGAAAATCTGTTGTTTGCACGATTCCTGGCCATCTGCCTGCCCTGGCATTGTGTGACTGTGGCCCAAATATAACTGTCCAGCTGCCAGTCCGGCTAACCATTCCGTACTCCGTTGTCCGTAGTCCGTAGTCCATAGTCTACAGTCCGCTGTCCAAATCCGGCGTTGCCTTGAGCTTCGATAGGCTTCAGTGTGAAGCTGTGGGAAGTGTTAATTTTGTAGCCTCTTTGTTTGTCATTGCTTCAAGCTGGACGTGCGATAAGGGTGTTCGGGGTTGGGCTCGGGGAAAGGACCCTACACTCAGCAAAAGTTGTTAAGCTTTAAACTGAAGTGCGTAACTTTTGACTGAGCGGAAGAAAAACAAAAGGTAGCAAAGTGGAAAGGAAAGAAAATAGGAAGGCATTCTAATGGGAATTTCATTAGTTAAGAGTGTTTCAGATTTGTTGCCTATGCAGTTGTTTGTATGCTATGATAAGCTGAAGAATAATAATATAGAAGATAAAACCATTAATTACTGAATACATAGATACGTCAAACAAGCATTTTTCTGAGGCCAGATGCATTGACTACATTGAAACCCCAGTAGTTCGGCACAAAAGCCGAACTCGACAGAACCCCATTCGTGGTTTGCCAGCTCGGCAAAAAAAAAAAACCGAGTTGCTAACGCCGCTGCTCAGAACGAATATTTAGTCTTGGATCGACACCAGAACGATGAGCACGGCTTATGTCGCTTGCGCTCTCATTTCGTTTCTATGTGTGGGTCCAAGTACGCACATGCGCTTGCTTCTTAGTATGCGTGAGAAATGCAGAAAGGCAACAGCGCATGGCACTATGAAATTTCAATTCAGAAATGGAAATGGAAGCAGCGACGAACCAGACATGGCCGTGTTATATGCACATAGCTTGATTTTGCCGGCCGTATCACTCATGATGCGATGGCGGTGTGGATAGAGTGCTTGCTTGAAGATCGGCTTTTTGCAGGTTCGATCCCCAGTTCATCCATTTCTTTTAATAATGGGAAACAATATTTATTTTTTATTTTCTTTTAATTTTATAATATATGCAAGTGTACACATTACATACGTCTCACATACTTTCGGTCAGCTGTGTGCTGCCACCGAAGACGATAAATTTATTATAATTAGCCAGTGTAGTTTATTAGATAATAATTAACATAAAAATAATAATAATAACATTTAAAAAATATTATAAAATTAAAAGAAAATAAAAAATAAATATTGTTTCCCATTATTAAAAGAAATGGATGAACTGGGGATCGAACCTGCAAAAAGCCGATCTTCAAGCAAGCACTCTATCCACACCGCCATCGCATCATGAGTGATACGGCCGGCAAAATCAAGCTATGTGCATATAACACGGCCATGTCTGGTTCGTCGCTGCTTCCATTTCCATTTCTGAATTGAAATTTCATAGTGCCATGCGCTGTTGCCTTTCTGCATTTCTCACGCATACTAAGAAGCAAGCGCATGTGCGTACTTGGACCCACACATAGAAACGAAATGAGAGCGCAAGCGACATAAGCCGTGCTCATCGTTCTGGTGTCGATCCAAGACTAAATATTCGTTCTGAGCAGCGGCGTTAGCAACTCGGTTTTTTTTTTTGCCGAGCTGGCAAACCACGAATGGGGTTCTGTCGAGTTCGGCTTTTGTGCCGAACTACTGGGGTTTCAATGTAGCCAATGCATCTGGCCTCAGAAAAATGCTTGTTTGACGTATCTATGTATTCAGTAATTAATGATAAAACATAATAAAGAATTATCATAGTTTTAGCAGCAGGATGAAAAAAGGGATGGTAAGCCATTAAAGTAATCCGATTCAAAGTATGAAACACTTAGAGAATATTAAACTTAGGATAAGGATAAGGATTTCCTTATTTAGGTCTGTATATAGTAAGATATAATATACGAAGAGGTTGTTAACATCTTGGGCCATAGGAAAACTGGGAAATTTAGTAGGAAAGGGATTCCCCAAGCAATATTCTATGCAGATGTTAGCCTAGTATTGATAAATTCATCCTTAATTTTAGTTTAAAGCTATAGGATAATAAACGAAGAGAAACTGACGAGCTTCACTGCATAGAATCTTCTTCATAGAATCTTCCAATGTAATTTAATGATTGATAAATTCATCCTTAATTTTAGTTTAAAGCTGTAGGATAATAAACGAAGAGAAACTGACGAGCTTCACTGCATAGAATCTTCTTAGATTGATATTGCTTGCATAGTTTGATAAATTGATGAACAGACAATTAATCAATTGAGCATAATCTTGGACCTTTGACCCAGCTCAATGTAGTAGAACCTAAAGCCATCCATCATTTGTAGTCTCTTCTCTTTTAAAGAACACCTCATATTGCCATCGAGTGCACTTGAATCTATGAATAAGCTGCTTTAAGCCATGTTTATATTGTGTTTATCGCTATCCTACATATATGTATGTGTGTATATTCTTATAGGAAAATGTTAAACCCAAATGGAAATCAACGGTAAACCAATTTCTATCGATATATATATATCTATATACAACAAATTATTGCTCTCTGTTTCACATACTAGATACTAAATATTTAGTCGTAGCGCGCACGTTAACTATCACCAAACAAGCCACTGAACCACTGAACCACACACCTCACCACACTCCCTCCTACCACCCCCCTAGCCCCCCACTCCACCCGCCCCTGTCCAGATATCTATTAGCAATAATCTTTAGCAACAATTGTTTGTCAACTTTTGCCATTGCGTACAATTAATCAGCCTGGGAGCACAAAAGGACATTCATTGAATGTCCATAGGCTGGCATAGAGTAGATAATATATTCATTATTTGGAATGCACTGAGGCGGGACGCGGATGCGGAACGCGGGGCAAGGGCGATACATCATTGGATTTATATTAATGAACACTCGACACGCACATCATAAATCGCACAACAAAGCAAAGTGCGGATCTAGTGTCCTCCTATCGAGGACATTAGGCAGTTTCGTCCAGCCCAGAGAGAAGTGGTTGTGAACGTGCCCGGGCAAACCTCAGCTCATGTAAATTGTGTGTAAATTATTGCCCCAGGACATTCATCTAATGCATGCCCGGACTCAAAAGGATACCCTACCCTACCCTCCTAGCTGTCGCCAGCTTTGAGCTGCTCATGAATAGCTATAGATGCGTCTTTGGCCACTTGTGATGAATTTCACTTCCGGCCCAAAGCTTTGCACAGCTTCTTTAAGCTGCTGCTGCCCTGACCTGCTGTTCCTCTCTCTCTTTCCCCCACTCCCCCTCCTTAAGTGGGGGCCTGCGACACTGCGGTTGTTGCTCTCCACTCCACTTTGGAGCGGGCGGGCACTCGACGCGGCTTTTCAAGCTACTATTTGCCTTGAATTAGCACTAAAACGTTCTGCATCCGCTGGCAGGACGAACTATGTATACAGGACCCTCGTGCTCGCCCTCGCCCTCGCCCTCCACCTCGTCCTGCTAATTCCTTTTGGCTGTCGCCATTAAATGCTCGTTGTGCCCGCAGAGCGTGCATGGCCTGGCAAATCCTCTGGCCGGAACAGACCGACTTTTTGGCCATTCAGTTGGAAGGCAATGCGCACAAATGGTGCACGGCATTTGCAAGGATTGTCCGAGCCAGGAGTTGCCTACAAATTGTCCTTTATATTTTCCTTTTTTTCTTTGTCGCGTCCCTAAGCCAAAAATGGCCCAAAGTGTTGGCCATTTTGGTGCGGCATGTGTGAATAATCGCCGGAAAGCAGACGAAAGCCGTGAACAACAGCCACCCATTGATCACACACACACACACACAGATACGAGCATGTGTGTGTGCTGCACAGTCATTACTCTGCTACCTCAACTTACCTCTCCCCGCTCAGCAATTTATATAAATGCCACGCTTTCAATAAATTTGCGGTTCCCTATTACCTGATCCTGTTGCGGTCTGTGGTCATTGGGCAAGCTGTAACCTCAGCTAAATTAATGCACAAGTCGCCAGCCACAAAACTAATTTGTCATGCGTGCCCGAAAGGCAGCAAATTTACCTATACTCGTAAAGCACCTGCCCCAACCAGGCCCCAAGCCCCGCAGCCCCTAGCGCAGCCCTGCCACATGGCAGATGCCACTGCCACGGCCACTAACTGAGGACCAAACTCAATTAAAATACATGAAATTATGCAAAAATACCGAAAGCGGCTATGTACACACACACACAACACACACACAGCATACACACACACACACACAGACAGAAACAGTCCATGTTGCGGTTTATGCGCAGCACAATCTCTGGAATTTAGGTAACATTCAACATTTCCATAGATGCAAATGTATTCAGTTACTTTAAGAGCACAAAACTGAACACAAACAAGCTTAAAGAAGTAGTTACTTCTTAGAGTATGTAACTCTACTAAAGCAGGGCCTATCGATAGTATCGATAGCTTTTTTTAGTCACTATCGTTGTTGTATCTACTTATATAATTCCTAGTTCAATTCCTTTTCAAATTAGTGGTAGTAATGGCCCCTTTCTTTCAGCCACATTTTCATAAATTTTCCCTCTTTACAAAATTCAGTTGACTTACAGTTTTAGCAAATATCGATACTATCGATACGTCAGACAAAAACTAAACTGGTTTTTTAATAAAAAATAAATAGTAAAAAGGTAAATTCCTTTAAAATTACGGGTAGTGAGTGCCCCTCTCTTTCAACCACATTTCAACAATTTACCTTTTTTATAAAACTCCCTTGAACTCAATTTTAGCAAATATCGATACTATCGAAACGACCTTATGTTGCCAGACAAGAACTGAACTGGTTTATTAACAAAAAGTAAATATTTAAAAGGTCAATTCCTTTCAACCACAACTTCAACAATTTACCTTTTTTATAAAATTCCCTTAAAATCACTTTTACCAAATATCGATACTATCGAAACGACTTTTGGTAACTTTATGTTGCCAGAAAACAACTAAAATGTGTTCTTATAAAAATAAACAACGTATGTGCATAAATAGACTAAATTGCATTGAAATTTATCATATCTAATACGTACACAACACGTTTTTACGCATTTGCCAATGTTATCGATAGTATCGATAGCTTATATTGAGCATATTAAGCCAATACACACTCATAAAAGTTACTGCAACGTTTATGCGTATCACAAAGTCACAATTTCCAGCTGCAAATTAGCTATTCAGTTCTTAGGAACAAAATCACAATAAGCTCAACCACAAAATGAGAACTGGCCTTTGAGGTTCTATAAAAAAGCCATAAACGCAGCTTGTGCCAATTCAAAGTAAGCTTAAAATGTTGAAACTGCTTTGGGAACTTAACGAGTAATAGTCAAAAAAACATCACGTATACGTCTAATGGCCATTAAGTATACGTACGAGTACTCGTTCTCGTTCTCGTACTCGTAATATAAGCTCACAATTGCCAGCTGCACTTAAAGTCAACTTCAATAGCTCTGCCAAGGTCTCTCTCTCTCTCTCTCTCTCTCTGTCTGTCTCTCAGCCTCTATCTCTGTATTTTAGCTAACCTTTTCTACACACTTTTTGCCACATTTGGGTGCACGGCCTTCAGCCTTCCCCTCTACCCCTAATATAGTACTTAGTTACGGCACATGGAACAACATTTTCCATTCACATTTGTCGCTCGTTTTTTCGTTGTCACTCATTTCGTGCTCTCCTCATGCATTCTCTCGCTCTCTCTCTCTCTCTCCGTTTCTGTTTCTTTCCGTTGCTGTGTGTCTCTTCCTCTCTTGCACCACCCGCAGGACTACGTGACCGTATACGATGGCTACACCACACGTGACCCCATCATTTTGAAGTTCTGTGGCGGCGGTCAGGCCGTGCCCGCGGCCGTATCAAGCGGACCGGAGCTGCTGGTTGAGTTTAGCACGTCGCCATTTGGCACTTTTACGGGCACCTCCTCACAGGTGCTGCCCCTCTACGGATTTCAGCTGGAGGTGAGTCGACATTGCAACACTTTGGTAATCACTATATAACGATATCAATTGCCAGGTTGAGGTGCAATTTGTGGACATACAGAGTCCCACCTACTCCAAGAACAAGAAGCCCTGCGAGTTTTGGATACGTGGCGCTGGACGCGGCATTCTCGAGAATCCCAAGCACTCGCTGGCCCCCAATTCCACCTGCCTGTATCATCTGCAGGGCATGGGCGTCTTCAAGACCTTTGACCATCTGAGCTTGTCGCGTCGCACCAACAGCCAGTCGGGTATGCATCAGCCACTGTCCAGGTTTAAGGTCTGGATATCTGTGTTGAAGTTCAATCTGGATCCGGAGTTTGGCCAGATCGATGAGACTTCCGTGGGCGCCATTGGCGTGCTGCAAACCCAGGAGGACTGCACCGGCATGCTGCGCATCTGGGATGGCACACTACGCGATGCGCCCGTGTGCAAGGATCTCAATTGGTGAGTCAGCTGCAAGCACTTGCCAGCTGCCCAGTCTAATCCTTCCTCTCTTACCCACAGCGCCAGCGAACAGACGAGCAACTACAACTCTTTGGGCCACTATGCACACAACTCGACCAATGTGATTGCGCGCTTCTGCCGCGGCACCATACCACGCACCTGCGATCGCTCCAACATCAATGAGACCTTTGCCCGCCCCTGCACCATCTCCGAGAGCTATGTGTCCAGCAGCGATGCCATAACCCTGGAGCTGCGCAATACCGAGTCGACAGTACTAAGGTAAGCCTGCTTGGCTTAACTGCGAAGTCAGCTGCTAACTCTTCTCCCTTCTTTCCAGACCGCTGGACTTTAAGCTGAAGTACGAGTTCATTGATCTGCATCAGGATGGTCTGCCCCAGGGCGGTGGCGAGCTGGACTGCAATCGCAAGTTTGTGAGCAGCTTGATGGATCGCAAGGATCCGGCCATCTTTCGCAGTGTGCGCAACATCTTTCTCTTTGGCCGTGGTGGCACGCGGCATCTCAAGTGTGTCTACCGCTTTGAGGCGCTGCGTGGTGAGCGTGTCCGCATTAAGTTGCGCAAGGTAACCACATCTAATCGACCCTGCTACTCACGTCTGGACGAGGACATCAATAGATCCTTCTGCTACGGCGACACCAACGTGCGCGTCGAGGTGAGAAATTCTCATAATATTCCTAAAGTCTTGCCTAATCTTGCCATTACACTTTGCAGATCTTTGAGCGTCCTTATTCAGACTCTATTCTCTTGCATCGTGGCTGCGTCTGCAACTCCTCGAATCAATCGCACCTGCCCATTGAATACACCTCCACTGGACGCGATGTGGAGGTGCATTTCATAGCCCACAATATGACCACGCTAGACGATCCGGACACGGCCAACTTTGAGGGCATGTTTGAGTTCGTCAAGGCGCCCACCAGCTGCAAGGATGGCAGACGCAAGTTCGGACCCAGCGGCACCATAGACATGACCTTTGGCGATGTAAGCATAGTCTTTTGACTGCTGCCTCACCAACTCCAGCTAAGCTGTTGCTACTTTTACAGATTGAGTGCCGCTCCAGACCCTGGCTGATAGAGCCCTCCAATGGCAACAAGTTTCTCTATGTGCGCCTCAAGGCCATATTCCTGAGCAAGCACAATCCCAAGAAGACTCTGAATTCAACACATTTGCAGACCAACAACTGGCGCTGCGAGACCAAATCCCGAGCTGTGCTCACCACATCGGAAGGTAAGCAAAGGCAGCTTGTGACAAATAGAAAGTCCTTAAAACAGCTTTTCACAGGTCTAACCATCGTGGCCTGCCCACTGAGTCCCGATTCGAATGCCTACGAGTTTGTGGAGATCTTTAGCTCTGGCTGGAATGAGCGTCCCAACTTTGCGCTGATGAATCGCTCCCGAGCCATTAGCGTGGAGTTTCTGCGTCCCAGCAATGGCGAGTATAGCTTCAACTGGATGGAACTGTTGCCCCGACCCACGCTCAGCATAGCTGGTGAGTATATAGACGAAACTGAACAACATATAAGCCATATTAAACCGCCTTCATTTACAGATGATTGTCCGTTTAAGTGCGCCGAGCTGGGCGCCTGCGTGAATGCGAGCGTCTGGTGTGATGGCGTCATCCATTGTCCTTCCGGCGATGATGAGGCCTTCCTGCAGTGCTCGGCGCTGATGAAACTGCCCGTCGAGATCCTGGCTTCGCTCTGCTTGATCCTTGTGCTCTCGTGTTGTGCATTTGCCGCCTTTGCTTACAAGTAAGTTCAAGCCAGACAGGTCGTCTAATCCTTTAATCAATCTTATGTTTGTATAGGAAAATCAAACGCAAATTTCGCGGCTCCTCGGTGCTACAGACCCGTCTCAAGTCGCTCAGTTCGATGGATACGGCGGTGCTGGATGAAAAGGAGGTGATTTGCTGACAAAGCGACAATTCTGTGCGTTACGTTGAGATCGATCGTGTGACCACGGTCTGATGCTCGACGGCCCCTAACGTGCAGAATTGTGCCCCGGAACTGAAACTGAAAATCAAACTGAAACTGAAACAGAAACCGATATCAATATCGATATCGAAGCGAAACGCAACAAAAAGCAAAAAAGAGATCAAAAAGAGGCAAAACCTTGCTCGACATCAAAAACCAAATCAAAAGCAAACTCAATACCGAAATCAAAGTCGTTCACCTGTTTTTAAAATGCATTTAAAACAATACGCTAAAGCGTATAATGTTTTTATTTCGTAATCAAACTCGGTTTTTATACATATTATATAGAAGAGAGACTCGTTCGAGGTGTTTTTAGTGCCGCGCAATTTTTATAAGCAATTTTTCTAGGCCTAACATGATTTTCGTACGTATTTTCTATATGATTTCGGCAGAAATGGTCGTGCTCAGTTGTTATAAAATGTCGGAATACATTTTCCCACACACACTGTACATAATAATATATACACCGGACGTAAATGTAGTGTTTAGTTGAAAGTAAAGGATAACAGAAAACTTCCACTAGGTTTTTTATAACGATTACAATTACAGAACGCTCATAGACCTATGTAGATACAACTGTTTCCTAATAGACTCTAAGTGAAAATCGTACTAGCCAATCAAGCTGACTTTAACTGAAACCGTAATGAGTTAGGAGGAGACAACCTTATACGAGTTATCGTACTTTTTTCTTGGTAAGTCTTCGGTGGACTTCCACAGCATTTATTATGCGGCGCACAAATTAAAGTGAACTATCAAAAAATAATCCAAATCGTAGAAAGTAAGTGAAAATGTTTTACATTTTAAGATTGATGGATGCATCGTAAACATAATAAATAGTCGAGAGATCGAAAGATCGAACGATCGATTGATCGATTGATCGACTGATCGATTAATCGAGATTAACCAATGGTCGTTTAGTCGAGAATATGTCAATATATATAGAAGCTAGATGAATTCGTTAGTTGTTTCATAGACGTAGCCTATCACGCATTATATCAGCATAAATAGTATAAAAGAAACGAAAGAAGAAAGAGGGAAAAAAACCCAAAATAACTGAGAAATCTGAAATCAGAAATCTAAGAGTTTAAGATCGAGATCAACTCACGCTCATTGTTGTTCTTGTTGTTGTTGTCTTCAAAATGTGCACTGTTCGCTCTCATAGCTCACACATCATCTAGCGCCTGTTCCTCCCCCCACACCACACCCCAAAAACCAAAAGAAATATATATAAAAAAAAAAGAATTCTTTGCATGGTAATATGTTTGGGCTCTGGGCTCTGTGGCAGCGTAACTAAATTCTATAATTTCTCTATTTTGTATTCTTTCTTTGAATATATTCGTTTGTTTGTTTTTTATCGAATGTGTATCGAAGAGAGCTCAGAAAGTCGTCGTTGAGACCAAGGCCTAAGGCTTGGGAGCAACAACAACTGCGCAACTGGGAACAGGGACAAGGATCAAGGCAAAGGGAAAGGCAAAGGCAACACAAGAACAGTGACAAGTAACGATCTTAATTGCAATATAATACTATATACTTTCTTTCAACTCACTCACCTTATAAGTATTGTAAATAACAAAGATGATAAACAACAAATAGAAACTACTGTATAACAATTTTACACTGCGACTTTTATTTAACATCGTTTTACATTTCTCTTTATATATATAGTACATATATCTAGAACAAATCTTAAGTTACACTCAAAAATAGAGAAACATGAAAAACTCAGACAATAAAATTAAAAATGTTTCATTTGGCAACATTTTGCGCTACTTTCTGGTAGAGAATATGAAAAACAGCAAAATTACACATATATCTAAGATTCTTAAGATCGGAACCGTCAGATCGAATACAAACTAAAAACAATTAAACCCAATTTAAAAAGACAACTACTAAATAAATTAAACTAAATTAAATTAAATCAAGCATTAAACGCAATCATATTAAATGAATTTTGTTTAAATTACATCAGTTATTATATATACAATTAGGCAAATACAATTATTATATATTATTATATATATATATACATATATATATATATTATGTGCGCCGATCTCACAAAACGGACTGAGGCAAAGACACTGGAAAATATACAAAAACTGGGATGAGCGTCAAAAGTTAAAAGACCACTTGAGGTTAGATTTTTAAAATTATAACTAGTTTAAATATGAAGAAACCTAAACAAATAATACACAAAAACGTAAACCAACATAAGCTAAATTTCAAATGTTGTAAAAAAAACAAAACAAAACAAAAACAAAAATCATATCAGATTCTAAAATGATATTAACATTAAATGGAAAACCTAAACTCAATAAATGAACATTTAAATTCAAACTGCGCAAGTGTTTTAATGAAATATGAACAATACAATTGTGAAATTGTTTTAAGAGAGTTGGAATTATGAATTATGGAAAATATCAATGGGATTTTATTTTCAGATATGAATAGAATTTAAATGCCTAATCAAACTGGAGGTGGAACCATGAACTAAAAGATATTCCGAATAAAAATAGGTTGAGATTTGACAAAATTAGAGCAGTAGGAAATTTGGCAAGTCCGACTTCTAGGGTGTTGGAAAACTTGCTTAATTTGGACAGGGTAAGTATGGCAAAATCCAAAAAGAAATCGATGAAAGTTTATCCTCAGATATGAATAAAACTGAAATGCCAAATCAATCTACGGAAAAAACCATACCCAAAAAACATATTCCGAAAGGAAATCGGTTGACTCTTGGCAAAATTATGGCAGCAGGAAATTTGAGAAGTCCGAATTCTGTGATGTTAGAATCTTTGCAGTTACGACAGAGCATGGAAAAGTCTTTGAATTATAATTTTGGTATGTGAACAAAATATAAATGCCAAATCAATATAGGGAAAAAAACATGAACAAAAAGATATTCCGAATGGAAATCAGTTGAGTTTTGACAAAGTTATGGTAGTTAGAAAGCAAGAAAGAGCAGTTAGGGTCTATAAATTGGAACAGTGGTTTAGAAATGATTAAATCTAATAAGTGATTGCCCTTGCGTCCTTAAATTGTTATTTAAGAAGTTTCTTGGTAAATAAATGAAGTGTAAATGCAACTTTGAATGAGCATTGGAATACAATAGCCAAATAGAATACACGCAAAGTTAAATACCTGATAAAACAAGTGTAGCAAAGGTCCTGCAAAGGCTTATTAATCTGTCCAACTTCTGGGAAACAGCTCAACTTGCTTGTTGCGCTTGACTATCAAGGATTTGTGATGATGCTTCTGGCTGATTTCCGTGTCGCTGGCGATGCTTGTAGAGCGAGCTTGGATCGCGCGTAGAAAACTTGCAATGCTCACACTTAAGTGGCTTCTCGCCCGTGTGCTGACGCATGTGTATCTGTAGAGGATTGGGTGAGTAAGAGAGATATGCGCGTGTTTGGGGAGCTACTTACTATTAGGCTAGCCTTGCGCGCTGTCTTCTTGCCGCAGACACTGCAAATAAATGGCTTGATTTTGTTGTGTACGGTCTTCACATGCTTGGAGAGCGTTTTGCCATTAACAAATTTGCGTTGGCAAATCTCGCAGGTCTTCTCTGCATAATACTTGTTCTTCTTAACTGCCGCTGGCTGGGGCGGAGCTTGAGTCTCTGATGCCGCCAACTGCTGCTGCTTCAGGGCACGTCGGCGCAGCAGCTCTGCTCTCAAGACTCTGGCACGCCACTTCTTGTGCACACGCATGTGCCGCCAGACGAGTGCCGAGACGGGTGATTTGTAATCGCAGTCGAGAGCGGGGCATTGCAGCAGATCGACATCAATTTGATGCATCTTCCATAGATGCGCGGAGCAGCGTCGCCAGTTGGGCAACTCCAGTCCGCACTCGCTGCAGCTGAAGCCGGCGCCCTTGTGGCACTTGACATGCAATGCCAGCTTGTGCACATCCTGGAACTGATAGATGCAGGCGCTGCTCTCAGCACAACTGCAAGAAAGAGGAATATAAAAGTATGTTGGACACATTTCTGGACAGGAATAGCTACTCACGGTGTTCGCATGTTTGCACGTAGTACTAGGCGAAAGTCCTTGAATGGCATGGGTCGCAATTCACTTGGTGGTGGTGGCGGCGAGGCGGGTGTGGACAACTCCTGGGATTCCCTTTTCTTGGCATTTTGTTTCGTTGCCAAAGCGGCTTGCCTGGCAGAAGTTTTCGTGGGCTGATAGTTGTGGAAAAACACCATGTGACCGCGCAGATCCTCCAGTAAATCATATTGGCGTAGACACAGACTACACACATAAACAATACGCGGCGGTAATTCCATTTCAAACAAATAAAACTCTCAATTCAACTGAGCGCTAAAAATGCACTTCCAACAAGCAGCGAACAGCTGTTTATTTAACAGCTGCATGCTTAACAGCGATGTAGACTTAACATTTTGTGTTTGAATTTAACAGTTGACAATTTATAACAGATCCATAACGACCCCGTTCTCTGTTATTTTACATGGCATGGAAAAACTGTTCAGAATGACAATAAACTTGATTTCTGACTGGTCTGACTGGCTTGACCATTATAAACAAGTAATTTTCTAATAATGTATGTGGATAAAATCTTATCACAAATCACAGTCAGACAGTAAAATTTCCAGACTTAAATATTGCACATCTCTAGTGAACAATTAACTGCAAATAAAGCCTTGCCACATTCTGTAATAAAATACTGTCTGCATTGGCATTTAATTGGCGACTGCTTACGGTCACACTGTCAACAGGAAAAACGCGAACGCGTATAAAATAATTTACATTATATTAAAATAATTAGTTTTTAGCGATCAAATCTATTCTCACCACTGTTGTCTCGGACTTGTGGGCATTGTAAACATGGGCAGTGCACTAGAAAACTACGTAAATACGGTGCGCACGCTGAGCGCAGCAGGTAAGTTGAACGCCAAACCGGCCGCGAGAGTTAAACAATTTCGAATCGTTCGCAAATGTTGTTATTTATTTGCATTGCCTTGGGTGCCCCACAGGCAGCTACCGGGAGCTGGCCGACGAGCTGCCCGAGTCGCTGTCGCTGCTGGTGCGCAACTGGAGCATATTGGACAATGTGCTCGAAACTCTCGACATGCAGCAGCACACACTGGGCGTGCTCTACGTGCTGCTGGGCAAGCTGCATAGCGCCGGCACAGCCAACCCGGAGCCGGCACAGATAATCCAGCTGATGCGTGACTTTGTCCAGCGCAGCAATGTGGAGCAGCTGCGCTTTGCCGTCTGCCCCTGTGAGTAGTTACAGTATCAAATGTCTGGACCGTCTTAACTGTTCCCTTCACAGTCTACGAGACGTGCCATTTGTTTACCGACTTCCTGGTGCAGAAGAACCTCAGCATTCTGGGCATCAAGGTGCTCTCGCGCGCCATCGAGCAAATTAGACAATTGGACACACAGCTAACGCCCATACACGCCGATCTCTGCCAGCTGAGCCTCAAGGCGAAAAACTTTAGCCTGGTGCTGCCCTATCTGGAAACGGATATCACTGACATCTCCACCGTTGCCGCCGAGTGCAAAAACCAACAACAGCAGCAGCCACAGCACACGCTGGTAAGTGTCAACGCATGAACTAGTGTGCGCTGAACACAGCTCACTGCTAGTTCAGTTCATTTGAAGCAGCCAGTTCACTCGATTCTGTTTTTGGTGAACAAAAGAATCTGCTTTGTTCGTTCGTTCATTTGTTTAGTTCGTTTGAGTTTCGTTCTTGATCTTTTTTATTTAAATTTGTATTATTATGTAGTTTATACCCCATTACCCAACAAAGAAACAAAATGGTTATAAACAGAACTCCTACGCTCATAAACTGAAAGAAACTAACAAATCGAACGAAAAATAAGAAAAGAACTGAGTTCGAAGTTATGTTCTTTATACAAAACTCAATTGTCGTGTGATTGCGATTATAGGAGCTATCTAGTAAGATTTTGATAAGCTTATAGGAAGCTATTTGAAGTATTATAGAACACTCAGTTTGGATGTAATATATGGTCCGATTTTGACCAAATTTGGTCAGATTGTATTAACTCTCTAGAGACTCTGTTTGGAAAAGTTTCCTGAGGATACATCTATAAAGAAAAAAGTTTTTCACACAAAAACATAGTTGTCGACCGATCTTTTCTATGGTAGCTATATGTTATAGTGGTCAGAATTTGACCAAAATTGGTCAGACTGTATAAACTTTTCAGAAACTCACCCGACCCGAGTTTGGTGGGGATATCTTTATAAACAAAAAAGTTTTTCCTACAAAAACATAGTCTTCGACCGATCATTCCTATGGCAGCTATATGTTATAGTAGTCCGATTCAGCCGGTTCCGACATATGTACTGCCTACAGCAAAAAAAAGAGTCTGTGCCAGGTTTCATTAGAATAGCTTTAAAACTGAGAGACTAGTTGGAATAGAAACAGACGACATTGCTATATCGACTCGTCTATTCATGCTGATTCAGAATATATATACTTTGTTGTGTCGCTAACGTCTCCTTAAGTGTATTACACATTTCGAGACAATATTATAATACGCTCTGCTAAGGTATAATAATAGACTTTAAATTGAAGCAAAGTTTTGTTAAGAGCGAAAATGAGAACTCATGGGAAATTTAAGTATAATTTTGACACATTTTTAGAAATGAATGTGAACAACCTGACAAAAACGAGCAATTAAAACGCAATATAGATTACCTGCTGAGCTGACTCAACGTTTGAATCTAGCTGAATTCCAAGTTTACTCACATTTTCTTTGGTTTGTTCAGGATGCCAACAACGATGCGAAGTACTTCTTGCTATACTACTACTACGGCGGCATGATCTATACGGCCGTAAAGAACTACGAGCGCGCTTTGTATTTCTTTGAGGTGTGCATCACCACGCCCGCCATGGCCATGTCGCACATCATGCTGGAGGCATACAAAAAGTTTCTCATGGTTTCATTGATTGTCGAGGGCAAGGTAAGAGATGCTCCACTTACAACCAAAACAGTTAATAACACAAATGTTCCAAGCAGATAGCGTATATACCAAAGAACGCACAAGTCATTGGGCGCTTTATGAAGCCGCTGGCCAGTTATTACCACGACATGGTCAATGTCTATGGCAACTCGTCGAGCGAGGAGCTGCGCATCATAATCCTCAAATACAGTGAAGCATTTACGCGTGATAACAACATGGGCCTGGCCAAGCAGGTAAGCTATACTTCGCGGTATCATATTTGAACAGATTATAATGCCTACTCGCTTAGGTGGCAACGTCTTTATATAAACGTAATATACAGCGTCTGACGAAAACCTTTCTGACGCTCTCCCTGAGCGATGTGGCCAGCCGTGTGCAGCTGCCCAGCGCCATTGAAGCGGAGCGTTACATACTGAACATGGTTTGTTTGGGCTCCAATCTTTGTATGGTCAAAATGTACTAAAGCTTGTAACTTTTATCAGATCAAATCGGGCGAAATCTTTGCCAGCATCAATCAAAAGGATGGCATGGTGCTGTTCAAGGACGATCCCGAACAATACAACTTACCAGTCATGTTCCTCAATGTGCAAACGAACATAACGCAGGTGCTCGATTTGGTCAAACAAATCAACAAAATGGAGGAGGAAATCATATTGAATCCCATGGTATACACTCAACAAACAAACAATTAGCCTTTACGTGACTTTTATACACATTTTGTTTACCATTTGCAGTATGTGAAAAAAGCGCTGGGCAGCCAGGACGAGGACTTGACGTCACAGCACCCCAAGACCTATTCGGGGTGAGTCAAGAAAGCAAACAACAAGAAACAAGCCAAGTTCTATATGTATCAAATTCAATTTCAAATTCCATGCGACAGCGATCCCACGGATTGATGTATCAGTCTCAACCCCAAACTTGTAAGGCGCAACTATAGAGGGGCCCTGTGACACAGAAATATATAAAAGAAGAACAACAAGAACAACAAACTGCGCGCCTAAATGCAACTTTATAGATGAACATGCTATTTTAAATAAACTATGTATAAAATCAATGACTAAGCCTGTCGGCACTGGCACTGGTAATCGCATCGATCAATTATTGATTGCATGCGTTCCTTTCACAGATAACAAACAGCAATTATGATAAGCGGCCTTAGCCCGATCAGGCGACATTTACGGCACCCCACACGGCGGTTGGCGGTGTTGGTGTTGGACACAACAAATTGCTTTGTACTTGTTGTGCATAGAGCAATAATTAGGCACTTGGGCTAACATCGAATAGCAGTATAGTTTTTATTTACAATATCAATGTCAGACACGAAGTTTACCTAACCCTAAGTGATATGGCTAATTAAGTGACTAGACTGCCTGACTAACCCAACCGCTGCTAGTCGCTGTTAAGCTCGTATGTGGAATAATAATAATATATAAGTGCTAGTTTATACTATTTACAGCTAGACTAATTGCTATTATAAGTTTATACAGTATCTATGTACAATGTTGTTGCTGCGGCAGCTGGCACTCTGATTCCATATCCATTGAGATTCAGTCGGAGCCAGCAGTGTCGCCAGTTGTCGCCCGCTGCCCGCTGCCCGTCGCCCCTCGCTGCTAACCGGTTTTTAGAGCATCCACTTCCAGCAAGGTAGTCTTCATTGAGCTGCTTGACACGCCCACACCATCGGCGCCCATGCTGAGATACAGCTTGTGCACAACATTAAAGAGTATAAAGCAGACGATCAGCACCAGCAGCGACATGAAGACATAAGCCAGCACCAGCGGTGTGTCCGATATGGGATCCAACATTGTTAAAAGAGTTCCAAAATTGTTGTTTTGTATGTTTTTAAAAGGCAATTTAATGACAATTGTGACAGTCCAGGCAAAGGCACAGGCAATCACTCCAGAGAGAGCCAGCGGGGATGGGCTCGGGCGGGGCTTTAGAATGCGAGTGCGTCGAACTTAATTAAACTGAACTGAAACGCGTATGTTAATTGTCGTATTTATATATATATATGTGTATATATCTCTTCTATATATTCACGTATGCGTATTTTTGTACGTGCGACGACTTTTCCGTACCGTATGCATTGACACCTGTGTGCTAACTGAGGCAAACCAGCTCTAGAGCGAGCGAGCGAGCGACTTGAATTCGAATAGAACTTTTTTTTGTCGGTACGTTACGTATACGCAGCGTTGTCTCTGCCTCGTGCCTCTTGCCGCCTACCGACTGCCGTCTGCCGCTTGCTCTGCCAGCTGTGATAAGCGTACACTCAAAACTCGCATTAGACTCGTTTCAGTTAGATTCGCAACGGCAGTGCTATATTAGCCAGGGTCAGGTCGAAGTTGCTGCATCTGGCCACAACGTGGCACTAGAAACAACTCAGCAGGCGGCTCGTCTAGAGAGTCTAGGCTTGAAGATACTCTGTGTCCAGGTTTAAGGTACACTGCGCTTCAACAAACTCGCTGTTGCTACTTTTAAGTAGACTTGTTATTGACAGTATATAGATAACAACAATACAAACTGAATACCTCAGAAATTGTATAAACTTCAAGGGTTCGACGAAGCTATTCAATAGATATACTTGAAGAACAGCAATAGACAAGTAGACATTATAAGATAGTTATACCAACATTTGGTTTAATTATAGTACAACCTACTTACCAAAAGTAAGTTGAACTAGAAAGTTCAGAACTCTCCAATCTCAGAGCTTGGTCTATCAAATTTGCTACGTATAGTATATGCTATTATCATTATAGTCTTTGCTATCGAAAACTATGTTTAGACGGCTGTTGTTCCTATTGTTGGCAATACCTGAATTCATTGGCTTATATGATACCCATTTTAATAACGTTTTACAGCAGCAGGGTATAAATATTATGAATACCCATTGAATGCCAAATAGATTCATGCATTCAGCCAATCAAGCAGCAAATCAACGTTGTCTTTTTATTATATTTATGTATTGTTGCTTTATTAATTGAATAGGCAGAAACAAAATTGGAATGGCGTCAAGCAATTGGCGACTTGTTACGATCAAACTGCGTGGGGGGAGATTCAGGGGGGTCTGGCGCTGGCGCTGGCGCTGGCTCTGCCGTCGTGATTTGGAAAGTGCTGGAGTGCGTCTTATCAGAGCGACTGATAAAACACATTATGGCTAGTAAGCGTGATAAGCAGCACATAAATGTTGGTATGCGTCTACCTATACCTACTAACTTGTGAATTAGGTGGCTGCCCCATCTAAAAGTACCCAATGCGACCCTCCCCACCCAGTGAAGCGACCTTGTAACGAGTTCAGGAGGCATACTCGTAGGCATGCCTAGCATAGTTTTCTCAACCAATTGGCCTGCTCGTATGCATAACCAGTACAACGGCACAGCAAACAACAAACAACATACACAATGATGTAAAACGAGTTCTACTAAATGGAAGCCTAATTATATATGCAAGCGAACCTCGCCCAGCTCCTCTGTTCCTCGGCTTGTCTCTCTATGCCTTTCATTCTCTGCTTGGGTTCTCAGCTCCTACTCGGATACACTTCTTTTGGTGGGCGCCTGACAGGCGTTGCTCTCCGTGCAACGTGCCTCCATCACATCCTTGATGACGTCGTCCAGCACGAGCCGCATGTTGTTGCGCTCGTTGCACCTGAGCAGCACCTTCAGCCGCGGCACACTGGTCAGGTGATCATAGTACTTGACTACGCGCACGCTGTCGGGAGCCCGTGCCTGGACGGCGGCACACTTGTTCACACTTTTCTGGCAGTTGCACATGAAGCTGATGGCACGCTGGCTGGGCTTCGCGTAGATATCCAGCTCCACGCCGACCAGATAGCAGGGCTCCAGTGTCACCGTAATGCGCACTGCGAGCAGCCAGGACAGTTGACACAATTTGTTGGATGCCTTGGCAGTTGGTTTACTTACCCACCGAGGACTCGTAGATCTGTGAGCGATTGGGTATCCAAATGGAACGGGCGCTTGACTGTATGCCAAACTGCTCGGAGCGGCCCAGTTCGCGTAGGACCAGGGATGATCTGGAGCCGGGCGCTGCTGGCAGCGGTAGATTGTCATAGATGGATATGTAGATCTTATGACTAACATAGGCCACTATGAAGAACAGTATGATCAGTATAAGCAGGAATACAATGTAGGTGAATAGTGTGGGTAACCAAATGATGGCGTCCAGCAACATTAGAACAGAAGGCTGCTTGGATTCTCCTAACAAAATATCGAAAAGTATTATGAAGAGATGAAAATGTCAACTACACAGGGCCCAGCCATCTATCGATCACCTTTGCCGGTGTTTTCCTCACATCTATTTACATAGATATTTATTAGCGGTATTAGTATTATTGTGATCGTTTTGTTGGCTTACTGTTTTCAACTATTGTTTATAGTACATAAGAATTTACATTGATAATATTTTATTTATTTAAATTGTATTCTCTCTCCTCCTCTTGCTCTCTTTCTTATTCGTCACACATGTCGGCTCTCAATTGCCTTGGCTTAATGTACACAATTTTGCAATTTCATATCATTTAGCATTTGTCGCTCTGCACTCAGCACACTTCTTCACTCGCTCTCGCGCTCTCTCTTTAGTCTAACCCGCCGGCGGGTACACTCAACGCTCTCTGGCGTGGGGCGTGGCTTGCACACGGCGCAAACCGACTAAAAAAAGCAAACAGGAATTCCTCAGCTCAACTGTGTGTGTGTGCATGCGTGTGTGTGTGTTAATTGTAGCTTAAATGCAACTGTTATACACACACACCTCCACACACCTCCACACACGAAGTTGTCAAGCATTTGTTGAATTCATATTTGCTTTTTTAAATTATTTTACAAATTGTTGTGTGTTGTGTTTTGTTGGTGGCAGTTGTTAGAAAATGCCATTTGGTTATGCGGCGTGTATAACAGAGTATAACAGTTTAAATGGTTGTGTATAATAGTTCGAAATAAGCATTCAATGTACAGGCATTGTAAATATTGATTGTTATAAACAAATACTCGAAAGTTATTATTACAGTTTAAGAAATTGCACAAAATTCGACATTCCAGTTCTTTTAATTAAATATGTTTTTTGTTGTTTGTTTGTTTTTCTGACTTCATGTGCGAATCTTGTATTTAAAAAATAATTTACTAAATATTAAACAATATATATTTTTGTTGTTGCCCGCTCTTTTGTTCAACGCAAACAAATTATACAAACTATTTTAACTAACTTTTATCATTTTTATAACATTTAACTCAGCATGCGTGTGTGTGTGTGTTTGTGTGTGTATGTGGATGCGTGTGTGTGTGTGTGTTACAGCTAACTTTACATATATGTATTATTTATAATTTTGGTTTTTTCTTTTATGTTGTAAAAAACATTCAGATCTCCAATGATTATTAAATGAAATGTACTTATTTTGGTTTTTTCTGGCAGCATGTTCCATATAAATATAAAGAAAGTTTCTATCAACCAGTTCAAGTAGAAAAAAGTGTTATATGAAATGCGTAGTTTTTGTTTTTTCCTTATCTCTTTTATCATTTTTTTTCTTTGTTGTGTTTTTCTCTTTGTTTTGTTTTGGACAAGTTCTCGAAAGTTCGAAAAGTCAATTTGAAAGCTGAGTGCGACGAGTTGCGGAAAGTTTTGTTGGAACATGCCACAACTTTTACACAAAGAAACACACACATTACACAAAAGTACATATGTAACTTCAGCACAACATACAGAATTCATATACGTAATTAACATATTTTGTAAGCCCCATTCATTAAACATTCCCTATATTGAGCTCAACTCAATCTATCAAACTATCCAATCTCTCCTACTCTCCTACTCTCCAAATGGGGTTCTCGGGGCTTTCTTTACACATTTAAGTTCTTTTTTTAAGTTTAGGTTTTATGCTGCTGAGCGGTTTGCATTTTCTCTCAATGTATCTTTGATTCTCCTTCTTCTTTTTCATCTTCATCTTATTCTTGTTGTTGTTGCTGTTGGCATGCGAGCTGCGTTGTTGTTGCTGTTGTTGTTGTTGATGTGATGTGATTGTTGTTGTTGCCTGCTTAGACGGACAATGAAACAAAACTGTTATACTGCGTTATGTTGCGCTTGAGGATGTCCGCACAGGGTCCCAAAACGCGTTCAAACCTGTAAGATTAAGACCAAATGATGATTACATTTATAGCTAAAAGAAGAGAGCTGGAAAACTATCGATAGTCTCGATTGTGATAGTTACAATTATCACCAAATTCGATAACAATGAAAGTTACTTTCACTTCAATGAATGGTAAACTTAATCAATGCGAAATGAATCGATAACTATCCCGAGAAAAGACTTCAGACAGGCTATGCTATCGATAGTGTCATCGATAGTTTTGCAGCTCTCTTAAGATATTCAGAGGAGTACATACCTCGCCCTGTCCAGCTTGACACACTTGAGCGGGCCGCGGGCAACGACAGTTGCCGCACGTGGCCGATCCAAGAGCAGAGCAATCTCACCAAAGTAATCGCTGGAGCCCAGGCGACCCACCTCGGCGGGCTCATCGCCCTGCTGGAAAGACAATTCGATTAGTGTTTGTGGACTGTGAATTTAAGGGATTGGACACTCACCTCGGAGCGCTGCTGCAGCACGACGGCACAGCCCTCGAGGATAATGTAGAAATCATCGCCGGCAGCGCCCTGTTTCACAATGGTCTCGCCATCGTCGAAGGAGCAGGTCTCCAGCGAATCGGCGACGGTAAGGCGCTCCCACTTGTCCAGGCTCTCCAGTATGGAGACGCGCGACAGGAACTCCTCGTACATCTTACGCTTGCGTATGGTTGAGCCCATCAGAATGCGTCTGTAGGAGTCCCTATCGATGCCCCACAGCTTGACATCGCTCTTGGCCCGCACGGTGGCGGCGCGTGGTGTGCCATAGATGAGCGCCAGCTCGCCAAAGCTGCCACCCTCGCTGATGGTGGTGACCAGCTCGGAGTTGACAAACACCTGCAATGGTCGCATGCTGTTTAGCGATTGTCCTCGTCCCGAACACGCTTTTTGGATACTCACGTCGACCTCACCCACATCGATGACGTAGAAATTGTCGCCCTCATCGCCCTGCTGTATGATATTCTCGCCCGCCGTGTGGGTGACAGGAAACATGGCGTCGAATATGTCAGAGCGTTCGCTCTCATCCAAATGTGCGAAGAGCACATTTTTGGCTATGGCCTTCGACAGGGCATTCATTGTCTTGTAATCCTTGGGTACGACTTTCTTAACATAGTTGGCGGCGTCCTCCTCGGTTACGGGCTCGGCGGAGATGCCGCCGCGCCTACGCACGGGCGGTGCGGCTGTTTGTGGCATTGGACTGAGATCCTCGCAATCGTCTGGGCTGATTACTTGTTTGCTGGCATCCAGTTTGACTTGTTCCTGCATAACAGTTGTGTATAACAATATAACAGTTTCTTCATTATTCAAAATCAACACCAATTTTAATGTAACAGTTTGCATAATACTAAAGCAGATTGATTGATTTAATAGCTGAACATCCTCAGTTAATTAGGTTTCACCAGTATAATCATTTTTGTATAATAGTATAACAGTTTTCTAAATTTTGCACCGCACCATCGTATCTCAACTTGACTGTTTCCCTCGAGCTGTTTTGACCAACTGCATTATAGAAAATGAACATCATAAGCCAACGCGCGCTGCCTGTGGGTGGGAAAAGGAGCTGAATATGACTGCAACAGGAGCTTTTCTCTGTCAGCCCACGCACGGAAGGCGTTCCCTTCTGCAGAGGCAGGGGCAGCAACAACTCCAGCAGGAGCGTGTCCAATGTGCGTCATTCCGCTAACTTTTGTTCATATGTCAAAAGTCAGGGGAAAGCTTCTTCAACGCCTCAGCTAGCCTGTTTATCTATTTTTGGTAGCTCAAAGTTTGTGAAGGTGTCATGAATAAATCAAGGCACGCACAACAACAGCTTTCCAGCATTACAGAATGCATTTTGTAATTCTGCATTCCTGGTATTTATAATCAAATTATCCATCTCATCTCTGCAGCTCTCAGCTCTCAGCTCTGCCGACTGCTGGCGTGACGTCAATGGGGCCGAGGCAGACAACTGGCCACAATTGGTTGCACAGCGGCCAGATTATGTTGCATTCAAATGTCACTCAAGAGTGACTGCTGCTCTTTTGGGCTTTGTTTGGTTTGTCTGGTTCAGGCATTGCCTTGGGGCATCACCTGTCATATCTGCATGTTATATTTATCTCGACTTTGCAGGCACTTTCAAATGAATTTATTTGATTTTATAGCACACTTTAGGTAGAATCCTGTCTAAAGCACAACAGTTATGTATAACCGCATAAGAATTGTGTATAACACCTTTTTAAACTGTACTTAACAAAGCTGAGCAATTAATTGATCCTTTATTACCACAAATAATAAGGATTGGGGTATACATAGTTTGAATGTATAACACTTTGAAAGTTTCCAACTTTGTAGTGGTAGAGCTGTGTATAACAATTAAATCACAGTTTCTAGTAGTGTCTGATAGCATATCACAGCTGGTACATACAAACGTGTTTGTATAACAGTTTCGTATACTTCTACTCAGATCTACATACATTTTTATGTACTTTCAAGTTAAATATCAGCTGCGTGCTACGCTGCTGAAAATTGGAATGGTATAACTGTTATACAGTTGTGTATAACAGTATAACAGTTAAGTGACAAAGTGTATACGCTTGATTAGCTACTTAATAGTTAAAATATAACAGTATAACAGTTATGTATAACAGTTATGTATAACACTTAAGTACATCACATAAATTACTGTTTACAGCAGTTTACACGCGACATACTGCGAACTGCCTTGTTTAAATGCGTATTATTTACCACTAATCCGATAGATATGATAATTGCAAGTCATTATAACAACCCTCAACAGTTTAGCTTATCAGAATATGATGTAAATCTATTCTTTAGAAGTGCTGCCCCCGCCCACTCGTTGTAGCCATAAACAGTCTCTGTAGCAGCGCCCCGCAAAGCCATTTGGCCGTCAATAAACAAGCGGCAACAAATTAAAAATGGGCAAAATGCATAAACTTTTATTATACTACTAGTACAAACAAAGGCGTTTTAAGAATCTCATAAAATACTCGCAAATGCTCAGTATCGAATCGTAGTGTAAACACAAAAGCCACAATAAAAAACTCACAACTCTAGCAAAATTGGTAGATGATCTTGGGATTCCGCTGATAAGGCAGGTTGCGTTGATGTCTATATGAGCCAAAACCTCAAACTCTTTGGGCCAGCTGCCAGGTCGTTGTGAGGTGCCAAAGCAGCCGCAAGGCGCCGCCCCAAAACGGGCGTATAAATCAATCAAAACAACGCGGGGCGGTACGGCGCATACAAATGCCACAAAATGAAGCACATTATCAGCAGCCGTTAAAGGCTGCACCCAGCTAGAGTTGCGATTTGTAGTTCTATTGAAGAACTAACTACGGTAGTTCAATTGTTGTTCAACGAACTAATTAGTAGTTCGCTTGTTTAGTTTGAAATTCTCTTCCTAAAGTTCGGAGAAACCATCCTATAAAGCTAGAAACTGTGAGCAGCGGGACATGCAGATTCTGCGAACTTGAGGATGAATTCTCAAGCAAAAACAGGCACCTGGGTAGGTAAATCCTTCAAAGAGGCGAAGGAAGTTCTATTAGGAACTCTTAACCCGACGAAAACTCTTGCATTTGTTCAGGAGATAGATAAAGTTCGGAGAAGGCATCCTAGTAAGCTAGGAACTGTGAGCAGCGGGAGATGCAGACTCTGCGAACTTGAGGATGAATTCTCAAGCAAAAACAGGCACCTGGGTAGGTATATCCTTCAAACAGGCGAAGGAAGTTCCTATTAGGAACTCTTAATCCGACGAAGATTCTTGCATTTGTTCAGGAGATAGATAAAGTTCGGAGAAGGCATCCTAGTAAGCTAGGAACTGTGAGCAGTGGGAGATGCAAACTCTGCGAACTTGAGGATGAATTCTCAAGCAGAAATATGCATCTGGGTAGGTATATCCTTCAAACAGGCGAAGGAAGTTCCTGCTTTTGTGCAGGAGATAGGCTTGTTGAACTTGAACTTTAGACTTAGTAGGGGGTACAATAGATCTTATAGGTCGCAGTACTCAACATAATAATAATAGTGTTTGTTTTTCCGCCTTCTTAATCGCTTTGTGCATTCAAAACACATTTTCGTTCATTATATTTAAATGAAGTCATGTTTTTATTTATTAGCTATAGAATAAAGAACTATAAGCGAACTCAAATTAACCAAATGAGCCATAGTGGGATTCAAGTAAGCAAATCTCTAAACGATAGTTGGGGCTATAGTTTGTTTGTTCAGTTTCAGTCGAACGATTCGTTGCAACTCTGCAGGCAACCGCAAGAGCTGACAAGTCAAAGGCGCCAGTTACGCCCCCTCCCACGCCTGTATGTAAATTGCAACTATGTATGTTTATGGCCAGGAAACTGGGAATGTTATTGCGGCCAGGGGCAGAGACAGGGGCAGGGCCAGGGCCAGGGACGTTGCCGGCGCATATTGGCCACACGGCATGACCGTGACCTTTATGCAGACGCGGAGTCGGCGCCCAGCCAACTGGCCACAGTCACGGCCATGGCCCTGAGGCTCCATATACTTGCTGCACACTTGCCCCTCCCCGATAACTACATATATCTCTCATTTTATCGCTCTCTCTCTCTCTCTCTCTATCTCTCTCTCTCCCCTCAGAGTTGTCGCTCCCCAGCGAATCTCATTTTGTAACTGTGCAATTTTGTTAGCCTTTGGCGATGTTCCCTGCGACAAATTAAACGGAAATCGATTTCCCATTGTAAATTGAGTTACTGACGTAAACTAGATTGAAATTGTTTGAATGTGGGTGTGTATGGGTGTGTGTGTGTGGTGTGTAATCTTGACAAACGTCTGGCACTGAAAAACGCTTATCAAAATGTAATGTCATAATGAAAACATTAACGAGCTGAGGACAGTTGCCAGCTGATTAGATGACATGCCAGCTAGATTGGTAAATTGAAGCTCTACTTTTTCAAGAAACTGACAAAGTCTTTGACATTTGCTGCAAGCTGCAGCTACACTGAGAGAAAGAAGTGAGCAGCAATAAGAATATGCAAGGCTTGAGTTATTTTTAAAAATGATATTCATTTATGTAAGGTTGAATATAGATTAACCAATAGTTTATTGTGTTTATATGTAATGAATTATGTGCTAAATACAGCGCATAATGATAATTCTAGGCAGTTTGATTCTCCGAACAACAGAACAGCTTCTTCGACGTTTCGGCTTACGACTGACTACGATCTCTGACTATTACGAACTTCTGATTGTCATCTTGATGAGGAAGCTTCTGATGACGATCCACTCCGACTTACTTCTAACTGCTGATATCGATACTTCTGCTGATATCGACTTCCACCACCAAACTGATATCCGATAACACCGCCCTATCTCATACACCCGTTTACATTTATGATCGCACAAGTTTATAAACTTTTAAAGCTAAAGCAAATCTATATTATTGATTAGCTTGATTCCTGCTAAACAATAGTTAGGAATATACTAAAATATATAGAAAGCAGGCTTTATCAAACGTATACCAAATATGCTGATTATCAATCCAAAATTAGGGTGGATTTTATGAAAGAGGGTGGAAAAACAGTTTAAGAAGGAAGTATAGTCATATTAAAATCGAAAATTTAATAAGCTAGATAATATTTTTATTACTTATAGGGTCTCAGATTCTTCCTGAGCTTGCACAACTTATTGATACCCATTTTTACAAAATATTACAGGGTATAACAAGCTACTAAGTCATTAACTGTGGCATTTAGACTAAAAATATGCGATATTTCCCCTTGAGTTGACATTTTTGCACTCTGTGTGCACTTTTATGATGCTAAGTTCTGGGTTTTGCTTGAGTTGAGCATGTTCGCTCTATACTTTTCTTGCAGTGTAGAATAAGTCAATGCCAATGTGCCATAAAAGAGCTTGTTTTATGAGGCGATAACAACAACAAGTGCGTGACTGGCTGAGCTTTACAGTTGTTCAGCACTTTAGAAGGTAGCATCCCACCCCCACCCGTAACTAGGGAGGAAAAACCATACAAACAATCGGATGAGAATGAATGCACACAAAGTGCAGGCCTGTAAAAATCATGTGAATGCTTGGACTCTCTGAGTCTGAGTCTGAGTGTGAGTGAGTGAGTGAATGAGTGAATATTGTATGAATGCTTATTCAATCAAAAATTATACTAAACTAAGAGATGATGCTAAATAGACATGTGCATTTTACTTATAAGTACGACAACGCGAATTGCAAACCTTTGACATATTTTTGCTTTTGCTCTCAGCTATTACAGATGTGTGTGTGTGTGTGTGTGTGTATGCTGGTGTGTGTTTGTAATTGCAACAAATGCTGAATATGGACACAGACTAAAAAGAACAACAACAACAACAATAATAAATGAAAACGCGACGCGACAACGTGAGAAGCAAATAAACAACTGGTCACCATATAAAAATTCCACTTTTCGATATTTTTTTTTATTTTTCTGTTTGTTTTTCTTAACTCAGAACTGCGAGTTTCCACTAATGGATTTCTGTAATTTTCACGTTTTTTTTATATTTTCATTTTCTTTTTTTTTTTTTAAGATGGCACAACAAAATAATAAAAAAAAAGATAGATGAGAAAAATATATATTACGTATAGGTTAGAACAGCAACAACAACAACAAATAGCAATGACAAATCCAATGTCAAAGTTTTATAAAAATAAATATTCAAAAATTTTCACACAAATTGAACAAATATTCATTCTCTCGAGCAAAGTGTGCCAAAATAAAAATAAGTAAAAATTTTGATTATTAGAAAAAAGTACTGAGTGTAATCTTAAGAGCGATTTTGAGGGGTTTGTGGAGGGGGTGTTTTAGGATATATTAAAATAAAAAAAATAATATGCGGGTTTAGCTATTAAAAGAATTTATAGCAGCAGCGAAAGCAATTAATTGGCGCAAAATGGAAGGAAATTATATAAAAATATCAAGCACTCTATATATACATATATATATATATATATAGTAGATATATACTATGTATATTTATAATTTCTATATTTGTTTAGCGCGTGCGTCACTCAATTTGTGTATTATTTAATTTTGGTAAATAATTTCATCAATTTTCTTTGATTTCATTTCAATTTCCATCTTCTATATAATTTCTTTTTTCTTTTTTTTTTCTTGTTGTGCCATTTTTAATTGTCTAATTAATCCAATTGCAGGAACACTTCACACTGCCTATGAATATATATCATTTTTTTGTGTGTAGGTGTGCGAGTGTGTGTGTGTGCGTGTGTGGATTGTCTACCCGCTGTTTCCGCTTCACGTTGCCCTCTTTCGACTTGTCGGCGTTTCTTTCGTGTTATTTACAAAACGGAGGCGCGACACAAACTGAAAAACTGAAAACTAAAAACTGAATTCGAATTCGCTTTCAGCTCGACCGCGGCAACGGACGTCGCAGTCAACGTCAACGCCAACGTCGACGTCGACATCGGCTTCGTCTTTGCTCGCTAGTCGCACCACGTCTTCCAGCCCCCCTTTGACGCACATCTGTGTGTGCAAGTGTGTGTGAGTAATACCGTTAAGTACAGCATGCTATGAGTGCGAGAGACCGACGCGTCGCGACGCCTGCGGCTTGCGATAGGTAGCCAAGACGTGGACACACGCCTGCGAGCAGAGCTACTTAGTGCGGGGGCGTGCACTGCAAGAAACCTTTAGCTATTAGAAGACAGATCGATCAGTCCCCTGAATAGCCTAGGTCTTGAAGAGGAACCTGCCAGAATGAGACTCCTCGGAAAGCATGGCTTCCTTACAGAAGGTATATAAAGTTTCAAATGTATAGATAGTAAGATAGTATAGAAGTTAGAATAATAGGTAGAGTTCTGGGTAAGCAGGACCTCCAAGCAGATGATAAGGAAAGTCTCGATGGCTTAGAATAAGCCACAATAGAAAGTGGACTTCTAGGAAAGTTTTTCCTCCTATCAAAGGATATAGAACATATCGATAACAAGCAAGACCTTCTTTTGGGAAACCTCTTGACAGAAGATAAATAAATAAACGATAACTTAGATATAATAGAACCCAGAATAATAAGTGGAGGTCATTGAAAACATGTCCCTCGAACAGATGATAAAGAAAGTATCTATGGTATAGATGTAGCCAGAATAATAAGTAGAGTTCTGGGAAAGCATTAACACCAAACAGATAACAAAGAAAGTATCGTTGGTATAGAAGAATGCCACAAGAGGAAGTAGAATTCTGAGTAACCGATAGTAAGGAATACCTCTTAACAGACGGTACAGGAAATATCGATAATAAAGAGAGCATAGGAGCCAGAATAATAGAGTTCTGGGAATACATGACCTCCAAACAGGCGATAAAGTATCGATAGTTTGGAACAACACACAATAGGAAGTGGACTTCATCATAAAAGATATAGAATATACCGATAAAAAGGTAAGGAAAACCTCTTAATAAAAAATACAGGGAATATAGATCATTTAGATGGCGAAGAATCAAGCAGAAAGGTAAGGGAACCCTCTTAATAAAGGATACAGGGAATATAGATCATTTAGATAGCGTAGAAGCCAGAATGATTTCTGCGAAAGCATGTTCTTGAACAGATGATAAAGAAAGTATCGATAGTACTATCGAAGAATGGGACAATATAAAGTAGACTTCTGGGTAAGCATCAGTAGTAAGGAAGACTTTCTTCTGGGAAACCTCTTAACACAAGATATAGAAATATCGATAGTAAAGATAGCATAGTCATAATAGAAATAGTAGTAGAATTAGTCTGGGAAGACAATTGAGCTGAGAAATGAGCTTGAGCTTTGGTAATAATAGTTATTATAATACACATAGTAATAAAAATAGGATTGAAATGAATAGTTTTATGAGCGATTTGAGAAAAATCCAATAAATTCGATTTAAAATCATTGAATTTCGCTCAGTGCAGCTACAAATTTGCCCAGTAAAATCTAAAAACAACACAACACAGAAATACACATGCTGAACAACTAAAATGAGCGAAACATTAATAAAGCAGCAGCAACAACAACAAATACAACAACTAAAGCAACAACCACATCAAATGATGGCCACAAAGTGTAGCCAAGAAATTGTTTGCCCCAAGAGGTTATAGAGGGGAGTGCTGAGTGGACTGAGGGGGGCAGGGGCAGGGGCAGGCACTGGCAGGTTGGCTTTGGCCACTTGGCAGTTGTTGCTTTTGTGCCGCAATGCAAATGGAAAAAGGTAACGCAAATCAATTTCATTTCAGGTAGAGCAAACAGAGAGAGGAGGGAAGAGGCAGGGGCAGGGGCCACAGAATTGTGGGCGATTTATTTGTCTAAGCTCAGTCCATACAAATACAAAAACAAAAACAAATAAGACAGTAATAATTACAGATACACGTAAACAGCAATCAAATTTTGCGGCTGTGTTGAATTTAAAAATTTCGTATAGCCATAAAAATATGTTTGCTTAATATATCTACGTATCTACCATATACTATATACAATATATACTATAAACTATAATTATAATTATGATTTCCATTTCGTGATTTCTTCGTGCACCACGTGACGTATGCGCAATGTGTACGAATGTTAGAATGAGACTCAGAATGCGACTATGACAACATGCGATGAGCTAAGGCACACAGCAGGAAAGAGCGAGGGGGAGAGACAAAGCAGAGGGGTGGGGGGTGGAGAGAGCCTATAAGAATGAGTGTGGATAATAAACGCGTGCTAAGTGTACTTGGGGAGCCCTGGTTAAAGTCTCTATATAGAGAGACCTTGTCGAAGCTGAGAGTCTATCGTCAGGTGAGGTTGAAGCGTGTGCCAGGTCATGACTAAGTGCCACATGTGAGAGAGGTCTACCAAAGAGAGCTAGAATTACAGCGAGAGAGAGAGAGAGACAGAGAGAAAGGGGGAGAGAGAGAGCGATAGAGTAAGCTATAGTCTTATATGCGATAACTGCCCTTCTCGGCGATTCTCATAATTATGTGCTCAGTTCGGAAAGTTTTCTTGGCTCTGTTTCTAATCAGAAAAATTACAATAAAAGTTCAAAAAGGGTTAGAAAACTAGATAAAGGGATTCAGCCTTGGTGCGGACTTAGAATTTCAAATTGACCTGTTGTTCAAGCCGGGATCGAAAAGCAAGTGGTTCAGAGGGTCCGCTTTACAGAAGCGAGCACTCGGGTTCGAATCTAGCGAATCTACGGACAAGTTTGGACAAAAATTCGAACAATAAGGTCACTGATGAGGATGCTTGGCAGCATCCGAAATAGCTATTTAGCTATATGACCAGCCAATACTTTTTATATCAATTCTATTCATCCTGAATGGTTGACGTCAAGCCTGCTAAATATTTCATTGCTTGGTTAAGTTTTAGGGAAAGAGCTGAAAGGAGACAAGCGATCACTCTGCTCCTCTTCCCTACAAAAGAATAAAAGATGAAAATTCATAAAGTAAGCTTCATTGTCTAAATTCTATTTGAATTATTCATAGTAACATATGGATTGGCTGACTGCAACACGACTGAAATCTTTAGAAATTCGCACTTTTGTAATAATCAGGATGTTCCCATTTCCGAAACCAATAAAATCTTTCCATACCTATTTCTTGGCTATTTTCAAAGTATTGCCTTTGAACCAATGATATGTGAACTATTTGAATATTAACTACGAAAACCTAAAACGGAAGCACAAAGTCGAAAACAATTTAAAGTGAAAAGCACTCGGAAAGCGTACATATGTTATAAGTAAATCAAAAGTAGAAAAGAATTGCAAATTGAGTATTCGTAGTATTCCTCACACGTTTCAATTCTGAAAAATTGGAACCATATCAAAATGAAGACTCTACTTAAATATTTAAGGTAAATTTTATCCCATTTCCTGTACTTGTTTAGTGGCAGCATTTTTAAAGCCAAGTTATATTATAACCGCCTCTTCCCAGCCACAATTTCGACCTATGTGGGTCACAGTTCCAATCGCTTTGCCCAGCCAAAAGTTATTTGGGCTTTGGGCTCGAATGTTGAGCTCAACATAGAAGAGATCAGGGGGTGAGCCGTGCGGGGAGTTGGCCAGGCCAACTTTGCACAGAGTACGGAAAGCTTTTTGTCTGCCTGTGTTTCCTGTGTGTGTATGCGTGTGTACAGGTGTGTGGTGAGTGTGTGCTTGCGTGTTTGTGTGTGAATGCGTTTTATAATCGAATTAATTAAAATTTTGCACACTGCCTGTGGCAGCATCACCTTTTCTCTCCTGCCAACCTTTCCTTATTTCAGCTGGCGCCACAAAGGTAGCAAATCCATGCACTGAGAGAAATTTCTCCAAACCTTAACTCCATTTATAATTATCACAGGTGAAATTTCTACCCTCTACAGTTTAGTTGGTTTACTTTTTTTGAATTTTGATTTCAACCCTTTCGTTTCGCTCGGTGTACTTTTAACAAACTGCCCGCATGCTGCAGTTTCCATTATACGGCTACCCCCGCGCCCCTTTTAGGGGCACCCCTTGCTTTGTTAAGCGAAATTTCCAATTCAGTGAACTTTTTGTTGCCAGTTGCCTGACCCTGCCATTTTTCGCCTACTCCTCCGCACCCCTCACCCCTTTTTGGTGGGGCCTGCGGCATGGCAATCGCCAGCGTGACACGCCGCCTCCCATCCCCACCTGCCCCTCAGTGTGTGGCAGCTAAACAAAAGCTTTTGTTGTTGCTCCTTTTATAACTGCTGAAAATTATTCGGGCCAAGCGTTCCACACACACATATACAGTGGAGGCGTCTCCATATCGATGCTGGGCTTGCTGCCTGCCCCTTGTCAACCGGTCAGTTGATGTCCTGTGAAATCCTCTAAGTTGTCAGCAGCGGTTGACAGCTCTGTCGCGTGGAGCTGACGTCACAAAAAACAATTAGGAATTAAACACTGCTCAGCTGGGAGATATCCTATTACAAAGTCCTTCAAGCACACTCTACATACAGAATTTCCCCCTCTGTTTTGCTTTTTAGTTTTTTAAATAACTTTTTTGTTTATTGTCTAATCTTTATGAAATTTAAGATACACAAAGCTGGCATGTAAAAGTATACATGTATCAAATATCAACACTATAGCTTTAAAATTGTGGCTGTAAATCGATTTACGAAAGAGTGAGGGGAACTACGCAAAAACTCTATATAAAATTGAACTTTATATTAAATGGAATAGCTTTTATAGTCGCTGATTTCTACAATTTGGTAGAACAGACAGACTGTTGATCCTAAACATGGTATGGTCGAATTTGACTCCGAGAGAGAGGAGACATCCTTGTTACACCTTTTATTACAGGATATAGAAGAGCGTATTCTGTGTATACTATTTTTAACGTATGCTAACCTTATAGTCGCTGGCTAGTTAGGTATCTAAAAGAGCCCATAATCGAATTAGCGGTTCGCTTTATGCTAGTTTAGTTCAGCGTGTACCTTTGGGAGCGCACATTACGTATACGCCGCATTGTGCGAAGCCATTCCACTGATGCTTGCTAATGTCCTGGGGCCCCCCACTCCTTGAGCGCAGGAGCTCAGCTGTTGCGTCTCCGGGGTGCCGCATGCAAAGTTTCATTTATTGCCTAAATAATTCATGAACTTCCGTCGATCCTTGCCGTCCGTCCACTTGGCGCTCATAAGCCGCTTAATGGCTGGCCAAACAAAAGGTCGTCACATCCGCTGAATACACAAGGATACTTCTACAGATGGCCCCCATAACCTTTGGCCTCCTCCTTGTGTGTAAATGTGTGTGTATTATTTACATTAAACTTTTACATTGATTTTCCGTTCTTGATAAACGAAAAGAAACAAACAACCTGTTCAGAACTCCCACTTTAGCAACATTAAATGAAAAACGTTTATTTATGCACGGAAAGAGCAAGACAAAAGGACAAAGAGCGAGTGTGAGAGAGAGGGCAATATGGGTATACACAGTCGAGATTAAGACATTTTCAGGAAACAACTTCAATAAAATACAGAAGAAAATCGATTAATATACGTTTACTTCAAATGTTGTTCCATATATAACCCTAAATATTCCAGAAAATAGATTTAATGTACCAAAGCTGTGAAAATCACATTGTGCGCTTATAATTCTTAAGCAGTTTAAGCTGGTATTTCATATGGGCAAGCCTTTTTTTATTTTTATTTTTTTCTTTATTGTTAAGTAAAAGTAATGGTCTTTGAAACCCCTTTTGCTCTGCTAATATATTATTCAATTCTTAAGCGGCTTAAAAGCAAATCCTCTGTAATACCTTTAGGGAAAAACGTAAAGTGAATCTTAACTCTACACTTGATTCAATCTTGTCAGGTACTGTACTACCCACCATGATTCCTCTGGATTCGTCTTTAATCTTCTGTCAATATAACGGTCAAAAGCAGTGGGAAGAACAATATTACCACTGGGATAACTGTTTCTGACTAGCTCACTAATCACAGACCGGCAAAAATAAACAAGGCGATGACAGCTGTCGCTCTAGTTCTTGTTCTTGTTGTTGTTATTTGGTATAACTGTAAGTGTAACTGTTACTGTAACTGTAACTGCGACCGTTAGTTTGACCATTAAATGTTCGATTTAACGATGGGAATGATGACAATTGCGCGGCGTGCCATAAACGCAATCAATCAGCGGCAGGCACGAAACGAGACGAGACGAGACGGGACGGGAGCGATAACCGTTGAGTACGGAGGCGACACGAACAGTGAGCGCTCTATTTGCGAAATGTAACTGTAAATGCAAATGTAACTGTAACTGTAAGTGTAACAGGAGTTGGAGGCGGCCAAGACAGCGCACGCAGTTAGCAGCAGCGACGATGGCAAACTGACTAACGGTAAACAGCGACGACAGCAGCGACAACGACGACGACGACGACGACGACTTGATGACCTTCACCAACACGCACAACCAAAGGGAAATGGCCAAAAAAAGAAAACTTTTGTGCACACACACACACACATCAACAAAGCTGCGACGCTAGCAGCAGCATCAGGCAGAGCAGCAGCAAGAACAACAACAACAACAAGCAGTTACAAAAAGGGCGCCTGGCAAAAAGCTTTTGGGCCAAAGCAAAACTCGCGCTTTGATTTCGTTTTGCGTTGCGTGCCGAGTGCCGCGCGCCGAGAGTTGAGTTTAGTTTTCGTTTTCGTTGTCGGCGTCGGCGTCGTCGTTTTCGTTTTCGTTTTCAAGTGCAAAATTGCCATAAACTTGCAAAAAGCTGCGCACAGCGTCTGTGTGGGTGTGTAAACATAGATAAGTAAGTGTGTGTGGCAGAGACAGAGAGAGTACGAGAGTGGGCAGGCATGCACATACACACATTGCTTACTCTTACAACAGAAAGAGAGAGAGAGAGAGAGAGCGCAATGTAAACACAGCGCGACAGTTGCCAGTTGAGCTACTTTATTAGATTGTGCTTTACAGCTGGCAGGCAAAGCAGTCGACTGCATTTCTTTTTTGTTATAATATAATTAGAAGATTTAGAGTTTTTATTATTTATATTTCATCAATAAAACTAAGGAAGAAAATCTATCTTCCGTGTGTTGAATAACCTGGCAAAGATCCCAATAAATTTGAGCCCAAGTCAAAAAATTCATGGATTCATTACAATACTCAATTTTCGACAATTTCATTATTACAATTACACTATGGGTTAGGGCGTTCAGTATGCGTCAATGCCTCAAAGTAATCTTAATATTTTGTTTTATTTTGTTGCGTACGTCGCCATTTACAGCCACAAATCAATTCGCTCGCTCGCTCTCGCACACTCTTAGCGTGTGAGAGCTTTTAGGGTGACCATGCTGCTGTGTTCTCTTTGCAACTAATGCAGTTTGTTGTAATGCGATGAATAGTATGTGAATGCAGGTGCATTTTTTTAGGAACTGACATGAAATTGTTATTAGGATCGGGTACGCCCACTTACGATATCCTCCTCCGGTATGGTGGTGCAGGAGGTGCGCACGTGACGGACGCGATGCATTGCATCGAGGCTGAGGCGATGCTCGTGGTCATCCCGCAGCATGGCGTCAAAGACGGCAACGCCGCCGTCGATGCTGCTCTCGCGTAGAATGCGTCCGCCGCGTCCGCTGAAGGAGGCGCTGCCATGGGGATGGGCATGGGCATAGGTGACGCCAACCTCCGAAAAGGAGCGTATACGCATTGTGCCATTCTCATCCGTGGTGAGGGCCACCGACTTGAACCGATCGATAACCGCATCCTGAATGCTATTCACGCTCAGCTGATTGCCCATGGCGCGCAAAAACAATGCGCGACTAATTGCCACACGAATGCAAATACAATAAAAAGCGAAACACGAGCACGAAACAAACAACAAATGCAGCAGAGCAGCCGCAGCGGGAAACGCTTCTTAATTCGCTTGTGCACGGCGCCAGGATGTTTATCAAACTGAAAGTCACTTCGGGCATTCAACAGGCAACGCAGCGGTCAGCGTCCCAGCCAAAGGGGTGTGAACGAGAGAGACAGATACAGAGACAGACAGAGGGAGAGAGAGCGTGCAAGAGCGAGAGAGTGCCGCCGCCACAGGTGCTTCATAACCAAACTGCAGCCGGGGTGAAACTTTTGATTGCACTAGCAGCAGCAGCAGCAGCAGGAGGCAATTCCAGGAATGACTCTGCAAGCTTTCAAGCTCACAACGCCTACTGCAACACAATAGATGCAGCCCACAACATACACAATATATATAAATATACATATGTATATATATATACTTCATATAAGGCTGCCTATGTATTGGCGCATATTTACACAGACCCAATGAAGCGTTTATTAATCACACGCTCCTCGTGTACATCCTCTAAAAACATCCTCGTGTTGGTCACTCTTTGTGCGAGCTGACCCCAAAATAGCCCAAAGTGTTTGTTTATTGATTTCAACGTATTCACAGCCGGAGCGACGCTATTCTCTTTCAGGGATGAACAACAATAAAACCATGAAAATGTACTTAGTATTCACTTATTTAATCTTTACACGCTATATTTAACCAGCGATCATATTATTAACAAAAGGACTTTCCGCATTGTCATCGTTTCAGTTTTGACAAAAGTTATGATAGTTGGAAATATATAAAAAGCAAAGAGTTATTTAACTATTGGTATGAGTCTTGCTATAGAGAATGCTACGTTAACCAGTATTATAAAACGTTTTGATCAAATTGTGTGGGAACGGGGGGAGATATCTGAGATCAGAAACAAACTTGATCTGCGTATGGTATACAGGAACCTACATTCCAAATTTGGTGACTCTAGCTCTTATAGATGCTGAGATTGTGTTCATCCGGACAGACAGACAGACGGACATGGCCAAGTCGAAATCTCTTTTGATACTGATCAAGAATATATATACTTTATAGGGTCGGAGATGTCTCCTGCCTGTTTTATACATTTGCACAGATTTAGAACCTTCTAATTTAATGGGTACAGGGAGTAAAAATATATTCCGAATAGAAATCGGTTAAGTTTTGACAAAGTTATGATATTAACAAATTTAGGAAATTTGACTTCTATAATCTTGGAATCTTAACCAATTTTGACAAGGGGTGGATCCGAAAAATTGGAATTTGGAAATCTAGCGAGAACGCTTACTAAGATTTTGTTTATAAATTGAAAGTGTCAAATCATCAAAATGGACCATCAAACCATGTCCGGGGAGAATAAGCTGGTTCTTAAACCCCTGTTCTAGGACTATTCTTTGATCCTGTGAGCCCATTGATAGATACTAGTGGGGGAAGTAATATTTTATTCAGCCATCGTGCGTTTACGTGTTTGTGCTTGTGCTTGTGTGGAGTAGTGGTACAACAGATATTTGTGAAAGCTAAGCTCTATTAAGGACAGTTGATAACTGTAACTAAAACTGACTAGGACTTTACTTAGAACGACGTTTGCTCTTGGCTGCTCTTTCACGCAATCGGTGACTTTGCGGTGGTCTCGATTTCAATTTAGCCACGGATTTCCTGGCCACATTGAGTTTCGGCTTAGATTTCGACTTGGACTTGAGGACAGAAGATCTTTTCACCGCTGGTTTCTTGACCTTTTTCCCAAAGTCCGATGACAGGCGAGCGCCCACATAAGGACCCTGCAATGATTCAGATTGGGGTTTAGGAATTGGTGACATTTCAGATATGCAAACCTGTTCAAACATTAGCTTGTCATTGGACCCAAGTGAATTATAAGAAACAACCGCAGCTCTGATTAGATCACGTGCCGAACTGTAGTTGCCACCGTTCAGATTCCAATACTCCCGCAGGAAATTCAAATAGGGACAGTCGGTAACCAACAAGGGCACTTCCATGTTTATCCAAAACAAACCGAAACCACGAATTTCAATCGATTGCGTTCAAGGGAAAGTATATTTAATTTATAAATTTACGAGTAATTCGATGTTTACAGCTACGACGCTGTTGTTATACTGACTCAACTTTCCTGATATCAGAAGCTCATTCGAATTTTCCTTCTTCATAGCCTACCACAATTTTAGTATTATTTAATACAATGTGATGAAGACTTTTCTTTTTAGACCTTTTCGTAGGAGATTATATTTTTATACCCCAGTAGAGGGTATTACAATTTTCTCCCGAAATGTGTAATACACTGAAGGAGACATTTCCGACCCAACAAAGTGTATATATTCTGAATCAGCATCAATAGTCGAGTCTAGTCTCTCAGTTTTGAAACTATCGTAATGAAACTTGGCACAGACCCTTCTTTTTGCTGCAGGCAGTACATGTGTCGGAACCGACAGGAACGGACCACTATAACTATGATTTTTGTATGAAAATGTGTATTGTTTATAAAGATATCCTCACCAAACGCACCCAAACCGAGGTGAAGATATTTTAAAGTGGGAGATAATTTGAGAGTTCAGCTTGGCTGAAGTTAATTGTAAAACAATATTTTATTTATTTATTTTTTTATTATTATTATTATAAGATTGATTCTGATCCTCAGATCTCAACTGACAGATTTGTTTATTTAAATCAGCGTTCTTATAAAAGTCAAAGGTTATAATATTATATTTGATTTAAAGAGTTTTTGTTAAATTTCAAGGGCGGGGGTGGCGTGGCGGCAAAAATCTTAAATTACTGTGATATTAGATAGCTATAGCGACGTGTATACAAAATTTGATTGGGCTAGCTTCGACGGACATTTCACAAACACAATATACGCCTTTTGCCAGTTTGGGAACAGAGTATAATTAGTTAGAGTTGCACTTTCTAGTTCAATTCACTGATTTAGTTCCGTAGTTCATTTCTCATGAAGGAACTAATCTTTCGTTTGAATCATTTGAGTCATTGTATCTCATTATCATTCATTCTAGTCATTTGAATCCCATTGGTGTTAATTCTAGTTAATCCCAGTCATATCGTTCATATAGGTCATTTGAGTCCCATTATCGTTTAACTGCTTTCGAATTCCAGAATCATCATTTGTTACAGTCGCTCTTAATAAAGAGTACCTTGATCGTACAGATATGACAGATGACAGCTGCTTATAAAGCTCAATACGTGCGACTTTTTGAGAGAGGATATTCTCTGTGGCTGGCCAAATTATAAGAGATAGGCAACCAGCCGACTTTCTTCACTATAATATCATGGCATCGGGCTAAGTACTGTCATTCAAAGCTATCAAGTTTTTATAAAGATATTTTAGTTTTTCTTCAGACATAAAACATAAAACATAAGATTACGAATAAGAAATAGCTACCAGATATGTAAGAATTGCTTTAAAACACAAATTTAATGCGAAAATCGGAATAAACAATTTCGGATATTAAAATCAATTTGAACGAAATGGGATTTAAATTGACATAAGCAGGAATTTAGTTCATTCGTTCACTATGAAGAGTAGTTCAATGGAACTAAGTCTGAACGATGCGGTACAACTTAAGTACAGGGTATTTTGAATTACAGCAAGAACTCACCCGCTCCAGTTTCTGAAAGTAGTTGCGCAGGAATTGAACCGGATTGTCCGGCCGACACACGCACAGCTGGACGATGCAGTCTTTGAGGACGCGCTGGATGCCATGCGTTTGTATATAATGTTCGCACTCGCGCAAGCTTTGCTCCTCCAGAGTTTTGGCCATCATGTAAGACATGTGTGATTAAATGTGCGTGTGCGTGTGTATGTTTATGGTTTGTGTGTGTGTGTATTGAAGGCTGCGTCGGCGGCGTTGACGTTTGTTGGAACAGCAGCAGATTGCGTATGTATGACGTTGTTGTTGTTGTTGTTGCTGTTATTGCTTGCTTCGATACGCAATTTATACACAGGTTATGAATGTGTGTGAGTGTGTGTTTGTTTAATTGTTTGTGTTGTGTATGTGTGTGTGTGTGTATGTGTGTGGTTAATGTTTGGCTGTGGTTTGCTGCTGCTGCTGCTGCACGAATTGCGTTTGCAATTGCTACACACTACTACTACGGGGGAAACTCAAGTAAATAACTTATTGAATTGGGCGTCAAGTGCACCGCGAGCACCACTTCTGTATGTACATATGCATGTAGTATGCTTGTATTTGTGGCTTTTTCTCTGCCTTTTGCTTTTGGTTTTGCTTTTTGCTTTTGGCTTTTGCTTTTGGCTTTGGCACTGTTTTCACTTTTGCAATTGAGCTCGTTTATTGGCGCTGCCTAATGTGCTAGCGTTAATCGGTTGCCTGGGCGTTTGCTGCAGCATTCAGAACACTTTTGATGGGTTTTCTGTTGGGCCAAATAGGGCTTTTTCTTAAAAACAACTTAATTTTCACGCACGTAAAATCCACAGCAGTTGTTGTTGTTGTTTTTTCTTTTGATATAGTGATGGACAAAAGTGTGGCCATATGGTGTGCAAAAATACTAAAGTGCGCTTCGTATGTGTATCGCTTATCGATAACAGCGCAAGTTGGTATTTATCAACACTGGCAGTGGGTGGGCAGCTTAAAACGGTGCAACGGAACGCCGAGGCTTTTTAAATAAATGTTTGTTTACTTAATTAAAACAGCATAAAACCGTAGCTATGTGTTTGATGCAAGCAATCAGCAAGTGTTCGTGCCAAGAGTCAAAGGTAAGTTTCCCTTTTGTTACGTTGAGCAGCCGCTCAAGTAATTTGCCTGCACTTCCAATGGATTTATTGATTTTTCCTCATATATATGTATGTGTATTTATATTTAGCTAAAATGCTGCACACGGAATCATTGCCCAGTCATCAAGGCATTTACACGCCACTAAGTCAGGCAATGACCGATTCCGAATCCGATGAGGAGATTGAGATACACAACGCAACCAAGCATCGACAACAGCAGCAGCAACAGCAACAGTTGCAACTGCAGCAGCAACTGCAACTGCAACAGCAGGAACAACAACAGCGTAATCGCAGCCGCATACCACCAAATACATTAGCATTAAAGTCGCCACACACGCGCCCCACAGCCACCCGCATTGTGGCTGCCACACAGCTGAAGCAGCAGCCAACAACACATCAGCAACAGCAGCAGCAGCAACAATCAAATAAATTCAAATACGACAGCAACAGCAGCTACACCAACAACATGCAAAACACATTCCGCTCGGTCATGCTCAGCGATCTGGGCGGCTCTGGCGGCGGCGGCAGCGGCAGCAACGTCGGCGTTGAGTTCTCCAACTTCAATGGAGAATACGATGCAAGTGCTGATAATGTGGCCATTCTGGGCAGCCACACGGAGGATGCGAAGAGGACACCCATGTCCACACAGCGTCGGTGCTGTTTCATAGCTTCATTGTTGCTCTGCCTGTTTGCCGTTGTAGGCTTTGTCTGGCTAATACCCTGCGGCAATCCGGATGGCACTGGTGCCTGCCCCGCGCCCGTGGATCGCCTCAAGACGCACAACTGGCTGAACAACTATACCAAGATTGAGCTTAGAGGCGGCGTCAATGTTGTTTCTGGCCTGCGAGCCTGGGAGAACAATTTGATATTTCTGTATCGCGGCGACGTGTTCTTTCCGGAGTTCAGGCCCAGCAATCACAAGCGTAATGGCATCATTTCGCTAATTGGCAATTCCGGAGCCGTGGCCTGGTACGACGAGACTGTGGACGAGCCTGTGGCCATTGACTGCACGCTGCTGGACGTGGACAGCAATGGCAAACCGGATTGTTTGGTCTTTGACGAGTATGGCGAGCTGGGCGCCATCAATTCGGCCAGTGGACAGTGGTACTGGCGCTTCAATGATCACTCCAATCACAAGCTGGATGCGTACGACTTTCCGCTCATCTTGCCCGATCTGGATGGCGACGGCGTGTTGGACATATTGCACATATCCAGCGCATTGCTGGACCATCGCACCAAGACACTCATACAGCAGAAACAGCAGCCGGGCTCGGCGGCTGCGGCCCATCTGGAGGAGCGCAATGTGCTGCGCTTGCTGTCGGGCCGACAGGGCAGGCCCATTGGCGATGGCTTTCGGGTGCATGACTGCCAGCAGCTGTCCAGACTGCAGCTGGACGTGGCCGAGCACAGCTCAGCTACGATCAGCATAAGCTACAGCTGCAGGCGCAACAATACGGAGCAACAGCGCTCCAAGACGCTGGCCGAGCTCTACGCGCTGATAACCAACAAATCAATTGTGGGCCAGCGTCTGCTGCCCGCCGCCAAGATCTCACAGCATCGCCGTCACGGCCAGCGCAAGAATATGGACGCACAGCGTAATGTTTACACGCTGAGCGGACGGGATCTGCTCGTGGAGAATCGCGGCAAGTGTCCCGACTGCAATGTGACGCTGGTGCTGAGCGAGACGCGCGACGGACAGCGCATAACACTGCGCAACTTCACCAACAGCGGCATGTACGGCATGGTGCCGGCACAGTGGTACTTCAAGAACACCAAGTCCAAGATGTCTGGCTTTGTGATCAAGTTCTGGAAGTGGCGTGGCGCACCAAGGCAGCAGCCACAGCCGTTGACGCAGTCGAGCAGTGGCAACAACAGCGTCGACAAGAACTACAATTATACAAACAGCAGCAGCTCCGCCAGGAATATGAACACCATCAAGGAGAAGGACAAGAGCAAGGACAAGGCAAACTCCAAGGCGCAGCAGCAACAGCAGCAGCAGCAAAAGAAGCAGCAGCGCCTGAAGCGTGAGGAGTCTCTTTCGCATGAGTTTCCCGCCGACATAGAGGAATTCGATGCCTTTGAGCACTTGATGCCCATACACAAGCGCGAGGCATTCAGCGTGCCCGCCAAGAATCAGAGCAAAGCCAGCGCTGGCCAGGCGCAGCTTATGAAAAACTACAAGATGCAGATGATCACGGAGACGGTTATATTGGTGCTGTTCATTGGCGCCGATACGCGCATCGAGAACACCTCCCAGAGCAACATTGTGCAGTTCTGTCGGAACGATCGCAACGAAATGATCTGCCAGCCGGACTTGACCAACCAGGAGAACTCGATGTTGATAGCCGATCTCGATCAGGATGGCTCACAGGAGTTGGTCTCCTACATGTCCACCTTTGTGCAGGCCAACGAAGATCCCGCAAGCGATTGGAAACTGGTCAGCTATGTGCGCCTGCTGCGTCTGCAATCGGAGCTGCCCGCCTTTTACGATCAGGAGAAACGCAACTAGACGGAGGATCGGCATGGGAAGGGGCCACGTCGGACACAGGAACGTGCATTTAAACACTGCGGAGTGGAAACCAACACCAGTACTTAGTAGTTCAATTGCTAGTTGCATGTATTCATAATTACAATTAACAATTACGATTGTATATTAAAAATAGAAACCTTTTCTAGACTCCCAATAAACGGCATAACAACAGATTATTATGGTTAGTTTGAAATGTCGACTCTAAGACAAGAAAGTAACCAATGATTTTCATAGAGAATAATTCTTATTTGATCAACAAAGAACAGCGTTCATATAATTATTTATAAAGGACATTAGCGGCGTTTTTCTATGCCTTGGGAAAGGAATCTTCCACAACGAATTGCTAACTTAACAGTTTTTATTTTTTGTTGAAGGAATTGGCTAATTTTGTGGATTTAAATTTGGATTGTCAGGTAAATTACGTATGCGAAATAAACTGTCATATCTATAAGAGCACAATTCATTTAGGCTAATTCTCGGCAAATGTTACTGAAACTAATTTCGTAAACAAAAAAAAAACTATCTTTAAAACGATACATTTATACAAAATTTATTTTTTTGTCAAAAGAACGGTCTACCACCACGCGTGGTAGGTAACAACCCCTAACAACTTCCCTGGATGTCCAGATCATTCATATAACGTTTGTAGCTTGCCTGAAAGTTGGCCGACGACCATTGCTCTGATATCATTTTGAAATCTGCCTCGAGACGCTGCAGTGACCCCGTATTGGCCGTATGATTTAGCTTCTTGAGTGTGCGATAGTGCTGTCAAAAGGATACCAAATGCGATATTAGACCAAGAAAGCAGACAGACTGTGTTTATGGGTAGACTTACCTCGGCTGTGGTGCTGGAAATGAGTTCGGCCACCGCTAGAGCCTCGTCGTTGACGCAGCGCGCCTTGCAGGACTTGTCAATAAGGCTGCTCGGCGCCTTAAGCAGCTCCGATGTGTGCAGTGGCTCGCCCAGCAAAAACAAGCGCGAGTGCTGTCATAAAAGTTTAAGGATTATCAGTGGATATCAAGTACGAGCCATAAGTCGTTTGTTTTATCTACTATTAATTACCACTTTATTAGAAACCTTCGGATGTTTGTGCCAGAGCGCATAGCCTTCCGGAAGCTGGCCCAGTTGGGCGTAGTTAGTCTCAAAGGTGCAATCGTCAGCGGCCACGACATAGTCGAAGAGCGGCAATTGCATAATGCCCAGATTCTTCAGGTTACCCACAATGCCAGCCACCAAGGGCTTGTGGAATGTTGCCAAAGTGCGCAGATATGTTCTGTTTAGCACAAAGAGTATAGGTTATAAGTTTGTTTAAACAAATATTGCGATATGAGCTTACTTTAAAACCAATGCCAATTGCGTAGCGCTATTCTTGCGCTTCTCCAGCGTCGCTCCAATTAGTTCCTGGCAATCGAAGCCCTGGCAAAAGTGTTGTCCCTGAACGGTAAGCAGCACCGTGTTGCAGTCATTGCTCTTGGCCAGCTTGTTTAACATACCGGTGAGCTTTTGCAGCAGCTGCAACTTGTAGGTGTGCCCCGTTTTGTTGGGCTGCAGATGGATGACCAACTTTGCCACCTTTTCTAGCTGATGCAGCGTAACGAGCTCAGCCTTAGCAGCCTTTGCCTCCTTCGGCTGCAATGTACCGCGTTTCAGATCATTGGCCAGCGTTTGCGGTGCTTCGCCGTCGCTTCTTTGGTTGGATTTCGTTTCGGGCTTGAGGAACTTGAACGCGGGATCGCTGACAACAGGCACTTCGGTGGCATCGTCCGATAGATTTGCAGCTGCAGCTGGCTTGGTGTCCAGCGAAAGGCGACTCGCAGAGGCGTTGCTTGAGTATGAGCTATTGGAACGCTGGCGCATAATCATGGACTCCTCGCTGGCACGCTGCTTGTACACATAGTCCCAGACAGCCGATGGTTGTGGCTTTGTTACCTTTGGGAACACCGTGGCGTCTGAGCCAGCTGTTTGACTTGCATTTTTTACTGTCGTTTTTTCTGTACGCTTGCTGGCTTTGGGCGGGCTGTCCTTTTTAGGCGACTCGACGGCAGACGCTGCTGCTGCCTTCAGTGGCTGTAAATGGGAAACATTTGAGCTGACGAACTGTCTGATTAATTGGTATAGCTTACCCGCCCGGTCAAAGTCAGCGCACGCTTACGCATCAGCGGCTTATTGGATGTCTCGCCGCCGCTGAGCTCACGCTGTTCCCGCTCTACGGCCTGCATCATGTTGGCGGCACCCTCGTCACCCATCAGGCGATCAATTTCGGAAACTTTCTTCTTTTTGGCCAGGTTGACGGCACCGTTTGCCACCACACTTGGTGTCTGTGGGCGACGCTTGGGCGGCGATACGGAACGCGAGTCCAATAGCTTTGAGGGCGTTGCCGCACGTTTTGCTGTCACCTTATGCAGTTCCTTCGGCGTCGACGGTCGCGCCTTCTTTGCCACTGTATCCAAGTTGTTTGCTTTCGTTGGTGTGGATGCTCTTGCTACTGCTGCTGCTGCTGCTGCTGCTGTTGTCGTTGTTGTAGTTGTAGTTGTTGTTGTTATTGCAGTTGTTGCCGTTCCCTTTGAACTGGCATATTGCGCAAATGATTTTTGCGTTTCAGGCACATCGGGATCCCATATAATTTTACGTTTGATAATGCGCGTTCGCTTGAAACCTGCAAAATTCAATAATTAAGATTAGAGTGTTCATCTTTAATATCTTTAACGTTTAACAAGAAGAAAAAACGGCTATTATCTTTAGGGTCTTATACGAAAACTCAATTTTCAAAGGATTATGCATATGGCAGCTATATGATATAGTGATCAGATATTAATCTTTAATTAAAGCAAGCTAGATAAAGCACAAAAATGGCTGTAATTGGATGAAGTATCTATTAAAACAAAATAGTTTGTCATACGGGTTTTGAGGCTGATTAAAAGTATATATAGAAAATATCGAAAAGTAAAATATCCTCTCTTTTTTTATACCCTAGCAGAGGGTATTATGATTTCGTGTTGAAATGTGAATGTGTGATGTACAAAAACCGATCTTTTGTATACAAAAGACCAATATTTTTACAGCTCTACTTACCAGTGTGTTCCCCACTGTTGTTGTTCGGCTGCTCTAAGGCTGCTATCAGCTTTTCAACCGGCTTCTGGGCAGTGGATTTCAGTAGTGGCTTATCGCTGCCGAGCATATCCGCGCTTTCGATGGCGGGCTTGGCTTTCTTGACAGGCGATTTTCGTGCGACAGGCGCTGCTAAGGCATTGGAATTGGAGGCATTGTCGCTGCTGCTGTCGTACTCGTTCCAATCATCGTTGAGTGAGCTAATAATGTCCTGCGGTTGCTGCTGCTGCTTGACAACGCGACGCGCCTTCTGTGCCTTCAGATCGGCCATTTGCTCGAGGGCCACGGCACGTGCCTGCTCCGGCGACAGCTTTGTTTTGCCCAGTGTAGATGCGAACTTGGCGCCAGTTTTGGATGCAGTCGTCGTGATTCGTGTTGTAATTGCTGGCAACTCTGAATTGTGGCCGCTGGCATTGTCGCCATCATCTATTTCCATGATCTCGTATTGGCCCTCACCCTCAATGGTCACCCCCACACTGTCCAGCGCGTCCAGCGCCAGTTCAATACTTGGTTTTGACTCAGCAACTGGCTCCTGCTCCTGATCGGTGCCCTGTAGCAGCGCTATAAGATCAACCTCCTCCAAGGGCGTCTCCGTTGGCGGCTCCGCTTTGACCTCGGTGTTGCTGACCGGCGTGCAACGTGTCGCCTGCGCCAACACATTTGTTATGTGCGGGTCCTTGCCATTTTCGGATTTGATGTCGCCCGCGTTATTCAGCTGCTCTGTCGTCTCAGAGTGATTGGAGTCTGTCTGTATGTTATGCATTTTGGCGATCTCCTGCTCCAATGAACTCAACTCATCTAGCTTGTCCATTTTCGTTTCAGCTTCGCTGCTAGCAATTTGATTTTCCTCATGTTTGGTTTCTGATGCGCCCGCATTTTCTGATTCGGCGCTGTTTATATCCGATTTCTGCGTTGCTGGCACTTTCTGTGGCTCCTGGTCATCTAATTTTGTGTCTGCTACTTCGGCCATGTTCCGAGTGCCTTTCAATTGGCTTGATTTCAATACAAATTAAATGAATCTTTACAAATTCCCATGCACTTTTTTTCATGCACTCGCTGCAACAGCGGCCATTTTATAGAGATGTGCGATTAGCTAGTCTTATCGAATCTAGTTCACTTATCATAGAGCTGTGTCGTTTCGTTCAGTAATAACTAGTTCGATTGAACGAATCAAATAATTCAAAGTTTTCATACAATTCGGTGTTTCAAGACTAAAACTGTTTGTCTTGTTATTAGTTTTGTATTAAAATATACATACTATTTCAGATTGATTTATTTTTAAATATATAATTTATGAGCTAGGTAGAGAACATCTGAGTTCTGATTCCCAATACTTTTAATATATGTATGTATACTTTTCATTTATTTTTGTTTCTATGCATAAAAGAAGAAATTTAAAACCGATATGAGCTAACAAGTCTCAAAAGAACTTCTGTACTAATTAATATCTATAACAATAATATATTCGATATATCTACGATATATATTTCTGTTTGGGCACAAATATCGTCACGAAACTATCGAATAGTTCTTTACATCGAAAACGAATATCATTTAGTTTAGTTATAAAAACTATCGTTTGATTGCTATCTATGTTTTCTATATATTGATAGGAGCTCCTTTTAATTCAGCTATCGACGCAACGCTGCTCAATGAAAATACCGATATATTTCGATATTGGCTTGTCACATCGATAGTAACCACATATATCAACTATCGATAGTGGCAGCGAATCTCGAATCTATACCCCCTACACCACTTCGATGAATACTTTATGGAAAAAAAAAGTCTCATCTGCAGCAGGATAAACGCTGATAAGAGGGCAATTTGTTTATTTTCACGCTAGTTAAATAAAAATCCACTGACAAATAAGAAAGCGTGAAGAGTACGACAACAGACGCAGAAGTTTCAAGAACAGCGACAATCGCTTAAAACCGCTCGGTCGTGGCGGCAACAACAACAACAACCCAATAAACCGAACAGCAAAATACACAAATTCGCCCAAATTGTGGTGGCAGCGACAGGATGTGGGACTCGTCAATGTTTCTGAGCACATTGACGCCAAAGTTTTATGTTGCGCTCACAGGCACCTCGAGTTTAATCTCTGGCCTAATACTAATATTCGAATGGTGGTATTTTCGCAAATACGGCACCTCATTTATCGGTGAGTTTTAAAGAGTAAATTTAATGCGAGCCCACCCACGATTGCATTTGTCGTTCGTCACTTACACTTTCAGAACAAGTATCGATCAATCACATTAGCCCCTGGATCAACGGTAACGATGCCCAATCGGACAATGGCAGCGGCAGCAGCAGCGGCTCCAGCAGCAGCAGCAGCGGTGGGGGCAGTGGAGGTGGCTCCAACTCGAATGCAACCACCAGCACTGGTACACCCGAGTGCAAAGTGTGGCGCAATCCGTTGAATCTCTTTCGTGGCGCCGAATATCAGCGCTTCTTTTGGGCCACCAGCAAGGAGCCGCTTACCTACTATGACATGAACCTGAGCGCCCAGGATCATCAAACGTTCTTCACCTGCGAGGGCGATGCCCGCAAAGAGGAGTATGAAATTATGCAGACGGCATGGCGTGAACGTAATCCAATGCAGCGCATCAAATCGGCACATAATGCGCTTGAAATCAATGCCGAATGTGCGCCCGCTTACATATTGCTGGCCGAGGAAGAGGCTATGACCATACTTGAGGCGGAGAAAATACTCAAAACGGCTCTCAAGGTGGCCGAGATTAACTACCGCAAATCGCAGGCAACACAGCATCAGGGCGCGCTTGCTGATGGCGTACACAGGCGCGACACGAATGTCCTGATCTACATTAAGCGTCGCCTGGCCATGTGCGCCCGCAAGCTGGGTAAGCTCAAGGAGGCGGCCAAAATGTTTCGCGATCTCACCAAGGAGATACCCTCTATAATGAGCGTATTGAACATACATGAGAATCTCATCGAGACACTGCTGGAGATGCAGGCTTACGCCGATTGCCATGCCATACTGGCCAAATATGATGACATCTCGTTGCCCAAATCGGCGACCATTTGTTATACGGCCGCGTTGCTAAAGGCGCGCGCTGTCGCTGACAAATTCTCACCGGACATTGCCTCGAAGCGTGGCCTAAGTCCGGCCGAGATGAGCGCCGTGGAGGCCATACATCGGGCTGTGGAATTCAATCCGCATGTGCCCAAGTACTTGCTGGAAACAAAGCCGCTCATACTGCCGCCGGAGCATATACTCAAGCGTGGCGATTCCGAGGCATTGGCCTATGCGTTCTTCCATCTGAAGCACTGGAAGCAGGTTGAGGGTGCACTAAATCTGCTGCACTGCACCTGGGAAGGGACATTCCGCATGCTACCGTATCCGCTAGAGCGCGGCCATCTATTCTATCCATATCCAACGTGCACCGAGTGCGCCGATCGCGAACTCCTGCCGGCCTTCCACGAGGTCTCCGTCTATCCGAAAAAGGAGCTGCCCTTCTTCATACTATTCACGGCAGGCCTCTGCTCATTCACCGCCCTGCTGGCCCTGCTCACGCATCAGTATCCGGAGCCAATGGGCCTGCTGGCACAGACAGTACTTACCTGGATATTGTATCCGATTCAGCTGCTCAAGGAGCGCATCGAGGCATTCTGGCCGTGCAATCTGCTCCAGCAATTGTCACGTGTCTAATTAAGCTATCCGAAAGACGCCAACGCACACACAATATGCACACACCACTATACACACACACACACACACACACACACACATACACAGAACACAAACACACACTCATACTTACAGTTACATCAACTTTCATCAGGCATCACGACGGGATGACCGGAACGCATCCAAAATGAAAACCAACCCAAGTTACAAAAGAACTCATAAAAAACCAGAAAAACATGCATACATATACATACTTATATACATACAATATATATATATATATACCATATATTTTGGATCTTTGTCTGTGTTTCGTGACGTAATAAAACAAAAGCAAGTATAAACGAATTCTGCTGTCAGGATACGATTACCCAGCTCAATAATATCTAAAATCTTGATTAATACCTGATATGAGTTCCAATAACAAACCCAATTCATTTCGGTTAATCGTTCCTATAGCTATAGTAGCTATATCTGTGGTATATACAGTCCGATCGTCATACAACTGGCCCAGTATCGTAAGAAACTCCTTAATTATTTATGTGTTTGCATGTGTGTTTAACTTGGCGATCATTTATTTTATAAGTTTTATTATATAGATATACAAAATACAGAAATAATCATTTTAATATTTATTTAAATAATGTTTTGTGTTATTATTATTTATTTTTGCTTTTATAAGTCACAAATTTTATAGTAACCTTCACAAACTTCACATTTTGTTCGGTATTTCGGATTTGGATTTAGTTCTAAGAACTTTTTTTCCACAGCGTTCAATATTTTGGTCTCTTCTTTTTCTATCTGGTCTAGAGTGTAGTGGCGATAGTTGTTCAAAATCTCTACACCTATATTATATAGAACCGTTTCTGAGGATATGTGGAGCTGAAGCAAATTTACTAGATTTTCCCTTCTTAAATTCAAGAATATTGCCGACAATTTTATTATGTAGTGTACAATGTACTCCTCTAATTGGTCCGACAACAAGATCAAAACTGTTTCAAAAATCTCAGCGTTTAGGGTATTCTCACAAATAGTTGAACTATTTAAACTCTCTATCAACTTTTCAATATTTTTAAAATGTGTTTTGGCTTTCTTCAATGCGTTTGCGAGTTTATGAAAATCTTCATTGTTTGCCTTATTCACCAGAGTTCCAATATATCTTCTACCCCCTCTGGCTCCGCTCTCAGCAGTAAACTTCTCCGGTGGAGCCTGAGACACCTGCCCGATTACATCGGGTCCAGCTCCGTGCTGTATGCTGGCCCGCAAATCCGCTCCGCTAGTTAAAACCTGCTCGTTTAGCACAATGCCCTGGGCATCGGGAGCGAAGGCAGGACGTATGCCTTTCTGCTTTAGTTGATTGTTGATCTTATAGATATCATTAAACTGCTGCCTCGAGGGTATTTCGTTTATATGGCGTATAATGTCCACTTTGCCCTGAGTAGGACCTCTAACACGAATTGTCTCCTTGGTCAACTTGTCGAATGTGCGCCTGAAAAGTCCATACTGTATTATAGCTATAGAATTCTTTAGTATCTCACTATGGTAATACTACCGCTGTCGAACGCTCAGAGTCTCGCGATAGCTGCCTATCCTGTCATTGCTCGTCTCGTTGATGATAGTTGAAGCCAGCTTGAAGTTGTAGACACTGTGAGTGAAGAGGACCAGCGAGGCGGAAAGCTGCAGCACGTCCATGCCAGATATATCATCCCCATCCTCGTGTTTCTGCGAAACACACAAACCACTAGCTAAGAATGGCTCTCAACAACTTCAATATTAATGCAACCAATCACAAATCGCTCACCAGAATCAAATCGACTATGCCGTTGGCCAGCCCACTTCCAGATAGCACTATTGAGGAGATGTTCATACCATTGACGGTCAATCGCCCGAGCTGTAGGGCATCGAGTTAGTCTGGGGTTAATATGAAAACACATGCATGTCTCGGTTCACTTACGGTGCCCACACTTTCACCAGCTTTCGTGACTGTTGAAATTGTTGATGTAGCTGCCGTAGCACCTAATCCCACTCCGGCCGCAGTTACTCCTATCCAATGACTGCGCGCAGTACGATCGGCCAAGCTGATGGACTGCTCGTGCTTGCTGCGATCGAAGAGTTTACCGATGGAACGTATCGCTGAATAGCCCACGGTAACCACACCCACACCGGTAGCTACAGCCATAACGGGCGCGGCAACAGGTATGGCACATACCGCAGCAACGGTCACACAAGCTGAACCAAAGCCTCCAATTGCTGAGCTCGTGTCCAGCACGTTCAATACAGTTCCCGTTACAGAACCCTCGGGCGTTTCACTTGTTTCCAACACAACTTTGCCGTTAGCATTTAAAATGTAAACACCTCGGCGCGGAGCCACCATAGTACCAGCTGGCAGCTCATTATTGGACAAGTACTCGTCCCAGTTCTGATAAACTCGCCCGTTCTCATCCACAAAGATCATACAGCAGTTGGAGCTGTTGCTTCCATTGGTTTTTGCTATGTGTGCAAGCAAGATATTGAAAATTCGTAAGACAGTGATCAGATTAGGGGAAATATATATAGATAACCTTACATACGCAACGACGAGCTCGAAAAACAGGATGACAGGACCAGGATCTTGAACGCAACGCAGCATTGCTACTCAATTCTCCTTTCGCAACCAGCACGTAGAAGATCGATGTGAGCGACTGGCGATTGGTGTATTTGCCTGCAGAACGAAGATAATGATATCATATACCTGTGAAAAGAATTAACCAGAATCTACTTACGCTGCGCCCAAACGCTATTGAACAACGTCTCACGAATGGAATCATTCGCACCTCGCATTAACTCCTTGATTTTTGTTTTTAATATGCGGGCCTGCTTATACGATAAGCTGATAATAATAGCACAGCTCGATTATCATTCTACATTCACTTCTAACGCATTACTTACAGGTCCCAGATGACTTCATCGCTATAACCAAGCGATTCGGCAAAGGATTGCTGCACTTCACCGATAGTAGATGGCATGGCTGCGCAATTTTTTTGACTGGCCATTTAAACAGAAAAAATATATAAATTTATTGCTAAAATACATTTCTCTGTGTTATTTATATGTACATACATACGTTCTCTTGGGTTACAAAATATAAATATAAAATTTCCTGATATTTTTGCGCACATAAATCTATCTGGGGAACAAAATGGTTTGAAATGAACACGATCAAGAGATCAGAAAATTATCGTAACTTTCTACAAGATTAATTTACTTACTTCTTCTGGCTTATCTTATTTTTCTAAACAGAAAATATTACAGTTCTCCTAAATATATTTACATTCAGGCTGATTATAATATTTTAATACTGTCAAATTCCCACTTTTACAATACCTGGGAAATTCTCTTTATGGAAAATTTAAATCGTCCGGACTGACTGATTGGCAATCATTGCACAGTCCAAGCCGTAAGAGCTAGGATGCTGAAATTTTCAACCTACTGTGAAAATAATGCACTTTCATCTAAATATTTCGCCGGGCAAGGACGGGGAATTACCTGCTAGTACCATATACATATTTTGGATCTTTGTCTATGTTTCGTGAAATAATAAAACAAAAGCAAGTATAAACGAATGCAGCTGTCAGGATATGTTGGAATTTAGGCTATGGTAGAAAAGAAAATAATAAGAACTAATTCATTTCGCACGAACGTATGGCTACTTTAGTAATTAGAATCGTCGGTATACTTCATATTTCGGAGTCATTCCTCGTGAAAGCACATATTTTCATCCCTTAGTGGGTTATTGCAGTGAGGAGATGAACTTATAGAGTTGCCATCCGGTGGGAGCATCGGTCACCATAAAATGTCAAGACTTAATGATCTGCACATGCATGCCAGTCGCGGCTGGCCAAACCATCGAAATAGCAAATAAACGAAACCAATTCTCGTGCATATACATACCTATGTATACGCATGTATGTATGTATGCACACATGCAAGCGCAGATCATTCGATGCTCTCGACTCGGCGGTCGCTAAGCATCTGCGAGTCACAGACTGGGACAGAGCCACGAACTTGGCGGATCTGCTGCTTCGGGTCGTGAGAGCGAGAGCAGCGCTGCAACAGGTTCCCCCGAAGAAATACGAAGCGCCTGGGGACCTGCCACGTTGAAAATTTTTGGTGACCGATGCTCCCACCGGATGGCAACTCTATAAGTTTATCTCCTCACTGCCATGGAGTATATGCATATGTAGGTACATACACATGTATATTTGTAAATTAACATACATACATACATACGTACGTTAGACACTATGCACATAAACACAAACATATGTATGTATATGTAGGGGCGAAAATATGTGAAGCAATGGTTTACACATTCCTGTTTCATAAGAGAATCCGACATTCGATTTCAAAGTTGTAAGAAAGCTATGCAAGTCAATTTTCCAAAATATTGCATTGAATCTTTTTTCAATTAGCTCATCACTGATGAGTCATCAGTAAACAAATGTTTAGTATTTTATCCGCTGATGATCGCTGGGCACATTGTCGAACACATTTGCATATATGTACTTATAAAATCATGTGCTTTAACTTTGAATTCCATATTCAAAGCATTGGTGTGTCCTTACATATAATAATATTCGCATGTAAAAAAGAACGCAAAATTTCTGCGTACTTTATAACTTTATTGAACTTCACTCCTTGAGATTTGCTTAAAAACTAAACTTTGCAAACTTTCTTTGTTCTCGAGATTGCTTGTTGCACACATATATACATATATATATATATATATATATATATATATGTCTGTAGGAACATTTAGATAGACGCTTGCCACCATGGTTGAGTTACAGTAGATTACGCCATGCGCATGTCCCTTAGTCCCCGTTATTTGGGAACGCGAACGCGTGACGTCACATGCCCCAACGCGTTTTAAAAATGTATGAAATCTAACGACTTTTTTCAAAAGACCTTACTGTGTGACTGTAATTTAAATTTGAAAACTAGCCGGATCGGATCACTATATCATATTGCTCCCATAGGAACAATAGGTCGACTACTAAGATTTTGTATGAAAAACTTTTTTGTTTTTGAAGATAGCGTAACCAAACTCATCAAATTAAAGTTTCACTATAATCTACATATACTGACCAAATTTCATAAAAATCTGACTAATATATCTTACTTCACATCTGACTAAATTTACAGTCTCACCGTAAGATTTTCTCAAAAAAGTTGTTAAATTTCATACATTTTTTAAACGCGTGGGATCATATGACGTACCTGCGCAGTGAGAGCTAAAAGTTGCAGACTTCTTCTCGTAACATATGAGCTCTCTCAATCGTGGTTTGCCACCTCACAGCGTCCGATCCATGGGATTTGAAGGCGGCGTTTAGTCAATAACGTCGCGCCGTTAATATATATATATACAAACATACTGACATGTATATACTAGCTGGTGAAACCCCAGCGCTGCCCGGCAATATATTTAGATCAAAATGCATTATATTGAATTTGACTACTTTCGTCAATAGTGTAAGAAATACATACACAAAAATAGCGAACCATGATTTTCCCGCCCGCAGGAGTTGATTTTCCAAAATCTTTGAGAACTCACCACGCCTATTATGCGTTTGTTGTAATGCCTTGAAAATGAGTTTGAACTCAATCGCTTAAAAATATTCTTTCACCAATTTTCCAACCGTGGAGGTAAATTTTTCAAAATCGGTTAGACACGTATCGAATTATTTAATGTGTAGAGCTTTAAAAGTTAATTTGAACCCGATCGGACCAAAATTGAGTGTTCCATACAACTTTGAGACCACAATTTTCCACCCATGGTGTGGATTTTCTATTATCGGTGAGATATTTTCCAAATGATTTTTCGTATAGATTTTGGAAAATGAGTTCGAAGTGGATTTGTTGGTGAACAAAAAAGTTTGATACAACCGTTTTTGGCGATTTTCCAAGCTTGTGGGTGGAATTTTCTAAAATCCCGTCTAAGTGTGCACTTTCGACATAAATATAAAATACTGCACAAATTTCAGCTTCCTAGGTCTTACGGTTTGAGCTGTTGCGATGATAATCAGTCAGTCAGTCAGTCAGTCATTAACCAGAGCAATGCGTTTTATGAATATGTAGTATATATGTAAGTTAACATTATTCTCAGAATTGCTATAACACCCTGCAGCACATCCGCCTCGTCCGCCGAATCATTACTTTACAATATCCACAGTGGGACCTCGCGTAACGATCACCACCGTGGGACCGGCTTTTAGGGCATTTGACACCACAGGCTGCAATACACCTAAAAGCTACAGCGACAACGTCAGACGGCTAACTAAAAGGCCAAGAAAAAGAAGACTTGAGAGGTGCCATCCATTGGATCTTCCTACAGTATTATGTTCAAATAATTTTTTTTTTTTTAAATATATAGTCAATCTATTAAAATGTAACTCCAGCTGAAGGCCCTGGCAGCCATGGCTAAGAACACTGTGTTAACTCTTAGTTTTAACTAAAAGTTATCATTATATAAATAAATAAATAAAAATAAAAGAGTTCATGCTGACTGGTTGGCAATCATCGCACAGCCCAAACTGTAAGAGCTAGAATGGGTTTTGGATTTCCACTTTGGATTTAGTATTGAAATCTTGAGTAATACCTGACTTAAGTTTTATAACGAACCCAATTCATTTCGGTTAATCGTTCCTATAGCTATAGTCGCTATATCTATGGTATATACAGTCCGACCGTTATACAAAGCCAGTATCGTAAGAAAATCCTTAATTATTTATGTGTTTGCATGTGTGTTTAACTTGGCGATCATTTATTTTATAACTTATATTATATAGATATACAAAATACAGAAATAATCATTTTAATATTTATTTAAATAATGTTTTGTGTTAATTATTTATTTTTGCTTTTATAAGTTACAAATATTATAGTAACCTCCACAAACTTCACATCTTTTTCGGCAATTCGGATTTGGATTTAGTTCCAAGAACTTCTTTTCCACAGTGTTCAATATTTTGGTCTCTTCCTTTTCTATCTGCTCTAGAGTGTAGTGGCGATAGTTCTCCAAAATCACTACACCTAGATTATATAGCACCGTTTCTGAGGATATGTGGAACTGAAGCAAATTCACTAGTTTTTTCCTTATTTCAGTCATGAAAATTTTCAACAATTTAAGTATGTACTCTACCATATTGTCCTTCAATTGATCCGAAAGCGAGAGTAATACAGTTTTAAAAATCTCAGCGCTTAGAATATTTTCAGAAACATTTTGGCCGAAGGTCTCAAGTAATGTTTGACCTTTATCATAAGTATTTTCGGTTTGTTCTAATATTTCCATGAATTTTTCAAGGGTCTTGTTCGTGGTATCCCTAGTCACCAGAGTTCCAGTAAAACCTCTACCCCTTCTGGCTCCCCTCTCACCAGTAAACTTCTCCGGTGGAGCCTGAGACACCTGCCCGATTATATCGGGTCCAGCTCCGTGCTGTATGCTGGCCCGCAAATCCGCTCCGCTAGTTAAAACCTGCTCGTTTAGCACAATGCCCTGGGCATCGGGAGCAAAGGCAGGACGTATGCCTTTTTGCTTTAGTTGATTGTTGATCTTATAGATATCATTAAACTGCTGCCTCGAGGGTATTTCGTTTATATGGCGTATTATGTCCACTTTGCCCTGAGTGGGACCTCTAACACGAATTGTCTCCTTGGTCAACTTGTCGAATGTGCGCCTGAAAAGTCCATACTATATTATAGCTAGTGAATTATATAATATCTCACTATGGTAATACTACCGCTGCCGAACGCTCAGAGTCTCGCGATAGCTGCCTATCCTGTCATTGCTCGTCTCGTTGATGATAGTTGAAGCCAGCTTGAAGTTGTAGACACTGTGAGTGAAGAGGACCAGCGAGGCGGAAAGCTGCAGCACGTCCATGCCAGATATATCATCCCCATCCTCGTGTTTCTGCGAAACACACAAACCACTAGCTAAGAATGGCTCTCAACAACTTCAATATTAATGCAACCATTCCCAAATCGCTCACCAGAATCAAATCGACTATGCCGTTGGCCAGCCCACTTCCAGATAGCACTATTGAGGAGATGTTCATACCATTGACGGTCAATCGCCCGAGCTGTAGGGCATCGAGTTAGTCTAGGGTTAATGAATTCGAATGCATGTCTCGGTTCACTTACGGTGCCCACACTTTCACCAGCTTTCGTGACTGTTGAAATTGTTGATGTAGCTGCCGTAGCACCTAATCCCACTCCGGCCGCAGTTACTCCTATCCAATGACCGCGCGCAGTACGATCGGCCAAGCTGATGGACTGCTCGTGCTTGCTGCGATCGAAGAGTTTACCGATGGAACGTATCGCTGAATAGCCCACGGTAACCACACCCACACCGGTGGCTATAGCCATAACGGGCGCGGCAACAGGTATGGCACATACCGCAGCAATGGTCACACAAGCTGAACCAAAGCCTCCAATTGCTGAGCTCGTGTCCAGCACGTTCAATACAGTTCCCGTTGCTGAACCCTCTGGCGTTTCACTTGTTTCCAACACAACTTTGCCGTTAGCATTTAAAATGTAAACACCTCGGCGCGGAGCCACCATAGTACCAGCTGGCAGCTCATTATTGGACAAGTACTCGTTCCAGTTCTGATAAACTCGCCCGTTCTCATCCACAAATATCATACAGCAGTTGGAGCTGTTGCTTCCATTGGTTTTTGCTATGTGTGCAAGCAAGATATTGAAAATTCGTAAGACAGTGATCAGATCATAGGAAATATATATAGATAACCTTACATACGCAACGACGAGCTCGAAAAACAGGATGACAGGACCAGGATCTTGAACGCAACGCAGCATTGCTACTCAATTCTCCTTTCGCAACCAGCACGTAGAAGATCGATGTGAGCGACTGGCGATTGGTGTATTTGCCTGCAGAACGAAGATAATGATATCATATACCTGTGAAAAGAATTAACCAGAATCTACTTACGCTGCGCCCAAACGCTATTGAACAACGTCTCACGAATTGAATCATTCGCACCTCGCATTAACTCCTTGATTTTTTTTTTTAATATGCGGGCCTGCTTATACGATAAGCTGATAATAATAGCACAGCTCGATTATCATTCTACATTCACTTCTAACGCATTACTTACAGGTCCCATATAATTTCATCACTATAACCAAGCGATTCAGCAAAGGATTGCTGCACTTCTTCAATACTAGCTGACATTGCTGCGGAATAGTGCTACCAAACTATTTCATTCCATTTTATTCATTATCTATAAACACTCCGCTACGTTACCCAATCAAGTGTGTTTATATACTATAGCTAATGCTTGTTTTATTTATTGTTGCCCTTATCAATATACCGGTACGATAAAGTCCACTTAACACAGAACTATATCGTATAGATCGCAAATTCTTAATTCAATCTTATTATTAAGTAAATAAAAATTGTGAGGCGTGTATCCATATCAGCTCCTATAATCTGCTTCCTTTAGAAAATCTGTGGAACAAGTACCTCTATAAGTAAGTATATAGTCAGACGTACATCTGTTAATTAACTTTTATTACATGGGTATAAAATACACAGTTATAAATTTATTTCTAAAATACATTCCTTTGTGTTATTAATATGTTCTTTTGTATGTAGCTCGTAAATATAAAATTTGACTGATATTTTTGTGCGCTATTTATAAGTTACAAATGTTATAGAACCCATCACAGACCTTACACTTTGTAAGCAAATCTGGGAAACAATTTGGGTTTAGTGACATAAAGTACTCTCTCACAGCGTTCAATATTTCGGTAGTGAATTCAGATACCTGCATTAGAGTGTATCCACGGTAGTTATCCAAAATTTGTACACCTATTCTATAAAGCACCGACTCGGAGGTAATATAAAACTGTAGGGCTGTATTAAGTTCATCCCACAAGGTTTCCATGAATATTTCCGTTATGTTTAGTATGTATTTAAAAACATCTTCGTCCATATTGTCCGCCAAGGAGAGTAGCGCAGTTTCAAAACTCTCAGCGTTAATGATATGCTCAAACAGAGATGATCCGTAGTCGGCGAGCTTAATAAGCACACCATTAATAACAATGCTGCTGAGTCGCAGTACATTCACGGCCACAGCATAATTATTATTGTTAGTGGCATCTGTCTTCTCCAACAATGTTGGATTCGGTCCAATTATTTTCGATGTCCTAGTGAAACCTCTGCCATTGTTGCCTCCGACTGCACCGTTATAGGTCTCTGGAATCGGCTGCGACACCTGCCCGAGGATATCAGCTCCAACATTGTGCTGTACACTGGCACGCAAGTCCGCTGCGTTAGTTGCAACCTGATCGTTTAGCACAATGCCCGAGCCATCGGAAGCAAAGGTGGGACGTATGCCTTTCTCGTTCAGTTGCTTGTTGATCTTATAGAGATCATTAAACTCCTGCCGCGAAGGCATCTCATTCACATTACGTATAATGTCCACTTTGCCTCTTGTGGCGCCCCTAGTACGAATTGTCTCCTTGGTCAACTTGTCGAACATACGCCTGCAAAGTCGATTTATATTAAACGTAATAAATTTTATTACATTGCACTTGTGACTTAACTTACCGCTGTCGATTGCTCAGAGTCTCGCGATAGGTGCCTATCCTGCTATTGCTGGTTTCGCTGATAATAGTTGACGCCAGCTTGAAGTTGTAGACACTGTGAGTGAAGAGAACCAGCGAGGCGGACAGCTGCAGCGCATCCATGGCAGATATGTCGTCGCCATCCTGGTATTTCTGCAAACACACAGAACATTAGTTAGGAACAGCTCAACCAGTTCAATTCTTAATTAAATATAATGAAACTAATCATAAAACGCTCACCAGAATCAAATCGATTACGCCGTTGGCCACACCACTTCCAGATATCATAATGGAGGAGATGTTCATACCATTGACAGTCAGCTGGGTGATCTGTAGGTCATCGGATTAGTCTCAAGCTAAACTACGAGGGCTTTGTTTTACTTACGGCGCCCACTTCGCGGCCAGCGTTTGTGGCAGCTGTCATTGCGGTTGTCGCTCCCGCCGCACCAAGCCCCACTGCGCCGGCCAATACTCCTAGCCAATGATTGCGCGCAGTGCGGTCGGTCACGTTGATAGACTGCTCGTGCTGGTTGCGATCAACCAGCTGAGCACCAGAACGCGCCGTTGCATAGCCGGCGGATGCCAGACCAACAGCACCAGCCACAGCCATAACGGGTCCGGTAACAGGAAGCGTTAGAAACGCAGCAACAGGTACGCATGCAGCTGCAAAGCCGCCAATTGCTGTGGTCACGTCAAGCGCGCCAAGCACTTTGCGCCTTGGCGAGGCCGCTGGCGTTATCCATGTTTCCAGCTGAACGTAGCCCCTCGTATCCAGTTGATAAACACCTCGACGCGGAGCCACCATAATACCAGCTGGCAGCTCATTATCGGATACGTACGAGCTCCAATTCTGATAAACTCGCCCGTTCTCATCCACAAAGATCATACAACAATCGTTGCTGTTGCTTTCATTGGTAGCCACGTTGTTAGCTGCGTTGCCAACGCAACGACGAGCACGGAAAACAGGATGACATGACCAGGTTTGTGAATCCGGCGCAACATTGTGATCCGTTTCTTTGGTCGCAACCAGTACGTAGAAGATTGTTGTAAGCGACTGACGATTGGTGTATTTGCCTGCAAGATAACGATTTGATTATATGACTTCGATTGACAAGCAATTACATACGCTGCTCCCAAACGCTACTGAACAGGGTCTCACGAATTCTCGAATTGGCAGCACATTGTTTCTTCACTTTCTTCTCAGTGGCTTCTTTCTCATCAGCAGCCACAGAATTCGCTACTTCCGGATCTCTTATAAGCGCCTCAATTTTGTTTTTCAATATGTGAGCTTGTTCATCTGATAGTCTTAATAATGACATAACTGCATGATTCAGAGCTTCTATTCAAGTCTAATGCGCAATACTCACAGGTCCCATATGATTTTATCACCGAATCCAAGGGACTCGGCAAACGATTGCTGCACTTCACGTATGGTGCGTGCAACATTTTGTTGCTCTGTTTCACTATTATTGTTAGCTTCCTGCCCTGTTTCACTAATAACGTTAGCCTCCTGGCCTGTTTCACTATTATTGTTAGCCTCCGCCATTATTTGGTGTTGTTCGTCGCTTTACTGTACCTTCCTGTCGGTGGACTGCCACTTAAATGTTTCATTATTGTGGGAAAACCGCTTATTGTACTTTCGATCGCGTCACCTGATAGCGATAGCACACGTATCAAAGTGTCTTATCGATAGTTCACAGTGTAGCCACTCGAAAGTAATCGGTTTCTTAGTTGATCGATAGACGGAATTTGTAAAAGCCGTTGATAAATTTGAATTTATCAAAATAATAAATAAGCAGAGATGTGTATATAGCTATGTATATTTTGTAGTAATTGGAAGTTTCAAAAACTTGATAACATCTTCAACATACATAAATGCCGGCAAAATACGTTACATTAATATGTATGTATGTATGTATGTACATACAACCAGTTTACAACTTCCAGACCGGTTTTTGGTACCAAAATAATGATGCTGCTGATTTACGTTTTGCGTTTCTTTGATTTTTTGACAATCATATTGAACTTGGCCAGACCACATTGCCTGTAGGTCCCCATTCATGAGTCAGTTTATAGGGGTATCTACATACATATGTACATATATACTCTATGTATGTATTTCCCTGTGACATTTAAAATAGCTTGTTTTGGTAGTTCCCAGAAACGTATTTTCACATAGAAATGCAACGGCACAACACACAAATTGCTCTCATTTATATAAGTACCAAGTTTTTTCAACACATAAATAAGCACTGCGCAATCATTTACCTTAGAATTTCATACTAAATGTTAGCATTTCTTGCATTTAGCATGCTAAGGTGCGTGCCAACATTTGAAATTAGTCTGCGAGAGAGCTTTTTGCAGTGCAAACAGTGAGAGAACTTCAGTTCGTCATTAAACTGGACATTAAACAACAATAAATATATATAGGGAGAGCGAGAGAGAGAGAGCGTGAGAGAGAGAACGCGCTGTTTCATCTGGGTTGGAGATTTAGGTCTGGGTCCACGATTGAGAGACAGTAGGTTACGCCATGCGCATGTCCGTTAGTCGCCGTTATTCGGCGACCAAACCTGTGACGTCACAAGTCATGGAATTCAGCGCGCGCTTTTGAATTTGTTCCAAAATCACTGACTTTTTTTACTGTATCGGACCGTGGGGCTGTAATTCCAGTCCGATTTTGAAAATATTGCCAGCATATTGTAGGGAACTTATTACCGCGTCGATTGATAGGTTATAGCTCTCTGTAGGTGCTATACTTTTTAAATAATAAGTAATTGAAGTTAGAAAATGTTGCCAGGCCGAATGTTTGCATTCAAACTAATCGCTCAATTTTAAAGCTATGATCATGAAACTTGGCACAAGTCTTTATTTTCGATGCTACCAGTACATATTTGAAAACCAGCCGGATCAAATCACTATATCATATAGCTCCCATACGAATAATAGGTTGACAACTATGTTCTTGTATGAAAAACTTTTTTGTTTTTGTAGATAGCGTAACAAAACTCACAAAATTTAAGTTTAATCATGTTCTACATATGCTCACCAAATTTCATTGAAATCGGACATATATATCTTATACCTCCCGTGGGAGCGATCTAATGTATCTTATACCTGCCCTAGGAGCGACCGGAGTTGTTGTATGCAAACGCTGCAAAATGTGCTGGAATGCCTGAAGAACGAAATAAAACTACAATAAATGAATTAAATACTACCCGTTTTACTTGTTAAATAGCATTGCCATTAAAAGTGGTAAATTTGCATACATTTTTCATACAACAAGTCAAGTTGCAACCGATTGCTCCCACGGCAGGTACAAGATACATTAGATCGCTCCCACGGGAGGTATAAGATATATATGTCCGATTTCAATGAAATTTGGTGAGCATATGTAGAACATGATTAAACTTAAATTTGGTAAGTTTGGTCACGCTATCTTCAAAAACAAAAAAGTTTTTCATACAAGAACATAGTTGTCAACCTATTATTCGTATGGGAGCTATATGATATAGTGATTTGATCCGGCTGGTTTTTAAATTGTATGGTAGATCGAAAATAAAGACTTGTGCAAGTTTCATAATCATAGCCTTAAAATGAGCGATTAGTTTGAATGAAACATTCGGCTGGCAACATTTTCTAACTTCAATTACTTATTATTTAAAATCTATGGACCTACAGAGACCAAGACCTATCAATCGACGCGGTATGAAGTTCCCTACAATATGCTGGAATTTTTCAAAATCGGACTGGATTCAGCCTCACGGTCCGATACAGTAAAAAAAGTCAGTGATTTTGGAACAAATTCAAAAGCGCGCGCTGAATTCCATGACTTGTGACGTACATGCGCAGTGAGAGCCAAAAGTTGCAGTCGTCTTGTCATAACCTATGAGCTCTCTCAATCGTGGTCTGGGTCCGAGTCCCACATTCTGTCAGTTCTGTGGCAAATAGCGTGCCAAACGGTCGTTAAACGCGCACGAGTTTTCGTTTCAAATTTTAAAAAGAGATTATCAAGTGTATTCTCAAAGATACACGACATAGCAGCAGCAGCATAGCGGATAAAACAAACAAAGAATTTCATTTTGTTTTGATTTTGCCCTCGCCTCGACACGTCCCATTAAAATTCTCGGTATTATCAATTAAAGAAGTTTATTAATTGTAAAATAAAATGAATGACCTCAAGCAAACAACACTTCAAATGAATAGCCTAACGGATGAGAAAGCGCTAGCTAAAGATCAAGTAAGTTAATCCGACTTCACATTTACATACATTTACATACTTACTTACAGCACTAACAACTAATCGCGGAAACTAAACAAAACATTGAGCAGGAAAATCTCATAAAAATTATTGTTTATATTATAGCTAAACTACTACGTCAATTAAAGTTTAGTATACACGGATATTACTCCCTGTACCCATCAAATTGGTTAGAAGGGGGTACTAAATCAGTGCAAAAGTATGTAACAGGCAGAAGGAGACATCTCCGACCCTATAAAGTATATATATTCTTGAACAGCATCAAAAGAGAATTCGATATGGCTATGTCTGTCTGTCTTTCCGTAAGTATGAACGCAAGGATCTCAGCAACTATAAGTGTATAGCGGGCGCAGGTAAAGTTTATTTTGAATCCGAGATATTCCCCCACATTCCCCCGCTATTCAATAAAAACGTTTTACAGTAACAAATTTCAAGATATAGCTTTGGGATTTGGCACGTATAATACTTTAGTCACTCTTAATCTACTGTCCAAATTTCAAGTTGATCTGATAATTATCACGGAAGTTATTAATCAAACAAGAAGAAGCACCGCCATCGCTTTTGCTGTGTATGTACATATGTGTAAGTGTACGAAGATGCGATCGGACATTTTTGACCTGGGTACAGGGAGATTTGTATTCGGGTATGCTCAACTATAGCATTCCTACTTGTATAGTTATAAATATGTACGAGTATGTTTGAATAGATTTTGATGATAATTGAAAAGTACACATTACTTTCAGAGACGTTTAACGTTTGGGAAAGTAGCTGAGAGTAGAAAAAAGTCCCAGATTAGTCATAGACTGGAGCAAATCATGAAATATTTAGTGCTCCAATTGAATTGGGATTTTTCAGCTCAGTTTAACACGGCATAATTATACATATATGCAATTATATATGTAAATGGATTAATCAGCAAATACGCCGGAAGCTGTGGTGCATAATAGTCAAGTTTGCAACTTGATTAACTGCTTGTAAACAAAAGAAATATTGTTTGTACCACATACCTAATATATTTCAATATTTTTAGATCAAATGCAAGTAATTTTTTGTTATATTTATAGATTAATCACAACGGGGAGGCTGATGAAGTCGATGGACGCAATCTACGCATACCACGAACAGGTCATTATTATGAATTATGATTATTATTAACTCATTCAAAACTCATTCAAAACCATTCAACTTATTCATGCAATTTGTATATATGCTTGTAATCTACTTAAATGTCTGCAATCTCTATAAACAACATCATCTTCTATATCTCCCAACAAACAACTATGTAAGCAACTTTCTAGAGCATAAACTGGACAAGTGCAATAATAAGAATACTTTCCCTTTTGCAGTTCCCGAACTGGATGATGATGAAAATGACGATCGACCTAATGCCAATGGCACTAACTTTGGTGTGGACGATGGGCTTCTAGCTGGAGCTGGAGATCGAGATGGAGTTGGAGTTGGAGATGGCAGTGTTGCGGTTAATATACCCAAGGCCACTCCACCACGTCGACGCAGCTTTCAATTTCCCGGCTACTATGGCCCGGAGTTTGTCAACATCAATGGGGTAGAGACGCCCATACCAGATGTTAATGCCTATCAGCACAAGAAGACCCTGGCACAGGGCATGATGGATCTGGCGTTGCTTTCAGCGAATGCTAATCAACTGCGTTATGTGCTGGAAACCAGTCATCAGCATCCGTACTTTTATCCCAGCTTATTGTTTATATCGCTGAGCATCATATTCCAGGTATGTGCCTTATTTGCATATTGCCAAATTTGCAATTCATGTTATTTATATTGGTGCGCCTTACAGATTGCAGTCGGCGTTGGACTTATATGGAATGGGAGGTACAACATCAAGAACGAGCAGGAGATCTGTCGTGCCAACAAAATTAATAATTACACAGTCATTGGCATTTTCATTGTAACCGTTGTCAATGTTTTAATATCAGCATTTGGCGTTGCAGATCGACCGCCCGCAACTACAACGTAGCGTGTAAGGGAAGCTTTGTAAATGATAATCTTAGGAAATTACTCACTACTTCTAAACTACTACTAAATTCATTCGAACCCATTTTGTATGTAATAAATGCTATTGTGATAAATAAATAAAGGCCATCAGCTGTAATGCGTTTGAATAATTATAGTGGCGCTTCGAAATTTATCGATAAGTATTTGTAGCTGAGCAACACTGGCTGGGGTACAATACGAATGACAACCCTGTACAACAGTTTGCTTGTCAGCCCTGGCTGTTGATTTTAAGGCAATATAAAATTTGGACTCCTTTTTAGCTGGATTTAGCACTTTATTAGTAAATAAAATGGCAAAGATACTGAAAGCGGTAAGTGCTTAATTGGTTTAAGCCATTGGCATGCCTATGCTAACTACACCAAGCGCGTTTCATGCAATTATTATTGTTATGTCATCGGCTGCCACCGTAAGAATTGTTAATTTAATGCTTTCTATACACAGTCCACAGGCTTAACCGGCCTGGCCGTGGCCACCAATCCACACCACACACTGAGCGCTTTGTATGGCAAGATACTGCGTGCCGTTGCCAAAATGCCGCAAGATTCCAGCTATCGCAAATACACCGAGCAGCTGGTGAAGCAACGCGCGGCGGCTGTGACAAGTGTAAGTTATCCCAGCTGATGCTCCGGAGTCTATACTAAAATCACTGGTTTTGTTTGTAGAACAAGGATATAGGCGCGCTGGAGAAGGCTGTTGGCTGTGGACAGGTGGAGGAGCTGATTGTGCAGGCTGAGAATGAATTAACGCTGGCGCGCAAAATGCTCGGCTGGAAGTCGTGGGAGAAACTGGTTCAGCCAGCGCCAGCCAAGCAATGGGATTGGCCACCAGCACAAATTCTGGAGCCCAAGGTCTAGTTGATCAGTTCTAGTTGGTTTTCCCCCCTTCACATTGAATTATATTCAAGACTTGTTGACAGCAATATGAAAAAAAGTAGCCCGCAATAAAAACTAAGGCCGAAATCAGCTTGCGTTTGTACTCGTATTTGTTGTGATCGTCGCTGATAAGCCGCATCATATTTAAATAAACAATCGCATCAATTATTGCCTGCTCAGTATATTCGCATCATGCAAGCGCTCAACATCTTACTGCTGTTCGTGCTAATCTTGGGCATTGGCTGCGTGGCTGGCGCTCCGGCTGCTGGACGAGAACGTCGTCAGATTGATCTGACACTGTCGGCGGATCACGACGACAAGACAGATGATACGGAGCTGGCATTGGAGGCCATTGCGGGTTTATGGAGCAGTGCGGATAGCCGTACGAAAATTGATGGCTCCGCAAAGGTTCTACATCGATCGAATGGAATGCAAACGGGTAACACAAGCTACCAAGCGCGCGTCCATCTACATCATGACTATAAAACGAATCCATATCAATCATAATCTCAATGCGAAGGTGGGACGCAGGATTGGCGCCTTGGCGTGCGTATCGAATTCAGTTAAGGACAGCCCCAGCCCCCCATGGAAAGCGTGGAGACATTGAGCTGACGGACAGCTCGCTAATTAAATATTGCAAGATTGCGTGCGCTGATGTCGTGGAATAAACCCAAACTCCCATTTGTCGCCAAGTGGCCCGCCTAATGATAACATTTTGACCTTTTCTGGGTTCGTTTTGTACTTGTAAATTGTTGATACGTAAATACCAAATTTGTATATATGCAAAAAAGTCGAAAACTGTTTGCTTTATTGCACTTTACGCACTTTATGCTTAAAATTACAACAACAACTGTGAGAAACATACAATAAATAAGTTAGGCGCCATAAGTATAAATGCCATTAGCTAAGTGTTTGAAGATTGCAGCTATTTCATGTTTGGAGAGCTAATTGAAGTGCACGCCGGCTGCCTCCTGCTTTTTGAGCTCCTCGACGACAAAGTTACGGAACTCCTCGTAGGCCACATCAATGTCCACATTGTTGATAACCTTGTGGAAATTTCCCGGCGCCAGGCCATAGGCAATCTCCACCTCCGCGGCGTCAAGGCGTTTACGCAACGTCTCCTCCGTCTCCGTGGCACGTTTACGCAGACGGCGCTCCAGCTCATCGATGGTAGGTGGGTTGTTAAAGATGAGTATGGGATTCAGATCGGTTTTCTTAATCTGCTCCACGCCCTTCTGCTCAATGTCCAGTATGCAGACGCGACCCTGGCTTTGGATATCACGCACAGCCTCCTTGCTGGTGCCGTACATGTTGCCCGTGAATTCGGCCGTCTCAATGAACTCATCGTTGGCAATCGCCTGTTCCATGGCCTCGCGGCTCACAAAATTGTAGTGCACGCCATCCTGTTCGCCCTCGCGTGGCCGACGCGTGGTGTGCGACACGCTGAAGCCAAATTTATCCGGAAATTCGGCAAATAAACGCTTGAGCAACGTGCTCTTGCCGGACCCGGAGGGGCCGCAGAGCACAAGCGGACGGGGGCCAAAACCAGCTTGCGACATTACCTTACTGCTGGCGCTGAAGGCGCGATTGACAATGAACAGAAAGCTTATCATGTTTTGGCTGAAAGCTAGCTCGATTTGGCTAAATTAACCCGTAGATGAAACAAATGCAGAAAAAGCTAACGCGCGAGCACAACAACAAACAGCACTGTTAACACACACACGCAGCCACGAAACCTAACATTTTTCACCAATGTTATTAACAGCGAGCAATAAAACTGCTAGTTTTTTGTTTTGCAGTTTTTCAATTAAAATCTCTTTTTGCAAATTGTTGTTGAATGGTGTATATTAAATAAATAAATAACAGGTCTAGTTTTAGTCAGCAACAGTGACTATCAGCTTTTTTTACTTACTTGGGAAGAAAACCGCGATTAAGCATTTAACAGCTGTTAACTGGTTGCAAAATACGGTCCTCCCAATGGAGACACCAACAATAATAATAATTAATAATAAAGGCGGCGGGTTCACACGATATGCCATTTCGCCACATAATATATATGTAATATCCTTATCGAAATCAAACAAACGAATTTCTTGCTTACCATATTTCATATTGTTTACAAAGTCCGCAGCTCCATGCAGACGTGCAAAATTGTTGCTTTGTAAAACGGCAACCAGAGAAAATAAATAAAACTAATTTCGCGGACTTTTGCACTGTTGCTATTCTTGCAATCTTTGACAGAACACTTCATTTTGATAGTTTGTGATGTAGTCTTTGGTTTGTTATTGTTTCAATTTCACTTTTTCGTCACTCACATACAAAATTCGCACAATGTTATGATGGTCTAGCTTGACGTCACAGCTGTTTTGATAACAGAGCGCAATCTCTGCTCTCTCAGGAGCCATAACAGAAGCTCTTTTAGCTCAAAATTAACCCATTGATGGACGCTGTGCTGATTGTGCCCTTATTAATGAAATGTATTAAGATTAACATGACAAAATGTCAAATACTCGGAATCAAGTCAAATATTTCCCATAGAAATGTGCAATAATAAATTTTTCCGAATTGCACTGTTGGTTTTATGCTATCGAGAATCGATATCGATATTATTATTGCGCGAGTTTCGATCCCTTATCGAATTTGAATTAAGAAAAACACACAAGTCTTTGGTTTAAAAACGCTTTATATGCATATTCTTATACTGTTTTATATTTAGCATAGAATTTCAAACACATACACATTGAAACTAACGCTGTTGTTGCTGTGAATGCTGATTTTTGTTTTTGTTTTGTTTTTGTTTTTTATAGTTATCGGCTGTTATTATTTTGAATTCGAATTACAATGCATTTTAAACTTAGTTAGCTAAAAATAATTATGGATTTTTCACTTTTCTTGTTTACGTTTTTACGTTTTTTTATATTTTTGATCACAATTTGATTTCGCATGCCCAAAATGAATTTGGTTTGTGTTCCGAATGATTCGCCTGAATGTTGTATAACCTTCCTTCTCCTTCTCCGTTCCTAAACCTGTTCCTGTTCCCTTTCCAAATCTCTCCGCCTAACTGTCGAAAAAACTAATTTCGAAATATATGTATAATCATGCAAGCTGCTGAGTTACTACAAAATACGCTAATTTTTCAGTCAAATATTACGTGCTTTTCTTGTCATCAATCATCATTCATCAATCGTCAATCTTAACTTTATCGAAAGGCAATGGAAACTTCGGATAACCTTCTGATGCTTGGTATGGTATGGTATGAATGTAAGTAATTTTATGTAAGTTTCATTTATATATACAATATTATAAGTTATTTCGATGTTCGATGCATATGGGAGCTTTTCTGGTTCTCTCTTTAACGAGTAATGATCAACTAAATAACAGTACTATCGTCTTGAAGGGGGGGATGCTATAAGTAAATTGAGTCTAGTGAATCATGGGGGGACCATATTGAATGGGTGGTGGGGGGAATTGAAAAATATTGTGCTGCAATTTATTAAGAGTCCTAAAAATTTGTATACAACTAAAACTATATGTGAATTACAAAATAGTTTGTATATGTATGTGTGTATGTGTGTGTAATTAGCAATAAAACTTGTACAACCCCAAAGAACTGAGTTTGAGGGGAGGGAGCGGGGGGCAGGGCATTGTTGCCCCATCAAAAATGGGGCTATCTCCTTAAAGGCTACAATCATTATTATTCCATATACATATATAATAATAATAATAATTATAATAATATTCAATTACTATAGGAGCTTAAAAATTTGAATTCGTTTATCATTATTTTGTGAATTGCTATTGCTAATTATTATTTAATTAATTCATTAATTGTTGTTGTTGGTTGTTGTTTGTTTGTTTGTTGGTTGTTTGTTGGTTGTTTTAAAATGAGAAACACGACAAGTAATAACAAAAAACTACTAACAATTAATTAATTAGGTTTACGATGCGTTTGTTGCTTTCTTTGTGTATAATTATGTATAATTAATTAATTATGTTATAATTATTGTTTACAATTAGAATAATCATTTTACGTTTACATTATGCTTGCTTGCGTAAATTATAAAATTACCTAATCAAGAAAATCATAAAGTTAGTTAGTATTTGTTGTTGTTGTTGTTGTTGTTATGGTTATTGTTGTTGTTGCTTAGGCCTTCCAGTTATTCTGGCGACTGCCGCTGGGTCCGCTCGGCTGCTGGGGGGGAATCATCTCCAGCAGATACTGACGCTGCAGCTCCGCCGCCCGCTGTATGTCCGCCAAGCTGCTGGCATTGCTGGAGCTCTTCGAGGAGCTCGATGCGGAGCTGCTCTTCTTGTTGTTATTGTTGAAGGCTGTGCGTGGAAGAATACAATAAACAATTGTTTAATAAACAACATTACATATTCGAACAAGTAAGAATGCTATAGTCGAGCATACCCGACTAAAAAACTCCCTGTACCCAGGTCGACAATTTCCGATAGTATCTTCCTACACTTACACATACACAAGGACACATACATACACAGCACAAGCGACAGCAAGGCAGTGGCGGCTGTGCTGCTTCTTCCCCCCAGCGGATAGAAAAATGGGCTTAGTTTTGTATTATGTCTTAAGGCTCATCGATCTTTAAAGCCAACTTATATTGCGCTTTATGTACAATGTCGAACTTCTCTCAATCGAATTTTTATTAGAAACTGGCCTTTTCCCTAGAACATTTCTTGATTTTCTTATTTATTTAGTCTTGGCTTGCTAGGCGCAATTTGAATCCAAGCAGTCATCAGGTTTTTACTGCTTTAAATCACATTTATTTGTTATTAGAAGCTAGAAAAAACTATTTGTTGACTAGAATTCGATCCCGTCACCCGATTGCTATCAGTATTGACGTGCTTTTACTACTCCCTGTACCCATAAAATGGGTAAAAAGGGGGTACTAAGTCTGTGCAAATGTATGTAACAGGCAGAAGGAGAAATAACCCTATGAAGTATATACATATATTCCAGATCAGTATCAAAGTAAATTCGATTTGCCAAGGATCTCGTAAACTATTTGAAATGCAGGTTCGTGTATAGCAGGCACAGGTCAAGTTTATTTTGGATATTTCCCCACACTCCCGCAATTCTATAAAACCATTTTACAGCAATAATTTGAAAGATATAGCTTTGATATTTTGCATGTTTTATGCGTTTGTCACACCTAATTCACTGCCCAACTTTCAACTCGATCGGACCATAAGCAAGGAAGTTATTCAACAAATAGGATTCAGTACTGAATGGTGGGGAAAGAAAAAGCGCAGCTACAACTTAAAATGCCTCGCTAGCATTGTTGCTTGTATGCGTGCCTAATTCCGTATGTGTGTGCATGTGTAAGTGTACGAAGATGTGTTTTAGGGCGTCTCGTAGTCGGGTGTACTCGACTATAACATTCTCACTTGTTTGTATTCAAGAACTTTCTTAGATAAGCCTTAAGTTATATAGAGAGACAGAGTTTGAGTTAGAAGCTTACCTGCCACTTGTGCCGCCTGCGCCATGGCCATTTGGTAGGTGTAGAGAAGTGGCGCAAACTGCATCATGTGCTGCGGATTGCTGCCCAGGCCCTGGCCGAGTGCTGCAATGGATTATAAAGAAATTAGTAACAGCTGAGGAGCTGGAGCTAATCGAAATACACACCTCTGAATAGCTGCTGCTGGAAGGCTTGCATGGCGGCGGCTGGGGAGGCATTGCCCAAAGCTGCGGCCGGATTGTTGGCCGCCGTTGAGGCGCCGCCAAAGTTGCCCAGTCCTCCGAGTGCCGCCAGATTGCCCAGCTGGCTGAGATTGCCTAGGCTGGCCAGATTGTTCATATTCAGGCCGCCCATGCCGCCCAAGGCGCTGAGATGCGCCGCTGCAGCCAGAGTTGCCGCCGAGTACTTGTCATAGCTTTGCGCCTGCTGTTGCTGTTGGTCCCGCTGTTGCTGCTGCTGCTGTTGTTGTTGCTGCTGCTGCTGCTGCTGATGGTGGTGGTGATCGCGCTCGGCGCGCGAGGAACGCGCAGATGATGTAGCGGGCTCGTGATGATGCGCTACAGCTGGTCCTGGTCCTGGACTGAGTATGCCCGCCTGCTGTGCGGCAATGGCCGCCGCTGCGGCTGTGGCAGCGGCGCGCGAGGAACGTGGCGTACTGGCTGGCGGCGGCGTGGGCTGGCTTTGTGCTGTTGGCGGTGGCGGCGTTGGGCGCGGCGCTGGTGTGGGTGTCTGGCATTTGGTCGGTATGACGGTAACGGACGGCGGCAAATTGACCAGTGCCGCTGCTGCCGAGGCATGCGATGCCTGCAGTTGCTCACGCTGTTCGCGCTCACGCTCCCGCTGCAGCGCCTGCTGATGCGAGGCCGAGACATTGGAGGCGGTGAGGTTCACGCTGGTGGCATTGTTCGAGGATGCATGCGCTTCCACGGGCGAGGGACTGCTTTGGCTGGCCAAACGCTGCTCGATCTCCTGCTCCTGCTGCAGCGCCTTAACAAACGCCTGCTTCAGTCGATTGGTGTGCTCCGCCTTCAGCGCCTTCTTCACATTCGAAGTGACGCACTGCTCACAAATGACCTTCGCTTCCTTGTTGGCTGTGGAGTTAGTAGAAGTTGTTGCTGTTTATTCGTGTACATAAGGATTTGTTGGGGTGGTCATGGATACTGGAGTAAAAATCTACTTAAAGCTCTCTTTGTAGGCAAACTATTCTCTCAGTTTTAAAGCTAACTTAATGAAACTTGGCACAGATGCAACAATATGCTGCAGGCCCTATATGTACTATAGAACTAGCTGAATCAGGAGTCAGCTTACAATAACATATAGTTGCCAGAGGAATAATTGGTTGACAATTGAATTGTTATATGAATATCCCAATATCCCCATCAAAATCAAGTTCAGGCTTGCCTTAAACCCAATCGGACCACATATACAGGAAAACCACCCCCCTATGCAACTTTTAGACTGCTTACTCTGCTTCTCCCACTTCCACACGGGTGTAAAGTCAATCTTGCACTGCGCACAGCGGAAGGGCGCCGCCACGGCATTGGCCTTCTTATTGACAGTCAGATAATCGACAACAGTCTCCAGTCCGAGCAGATAGACAAAGTCCGTATTGCTGGGATTCGGTATAAAGTGCATCTCTGGCGGTGGGGGCTTTGGTGGCGGTATCTGAAAGGTAATAAGCGTATATTTAGTTTATAGTTTAGTTGCGTTAAGGGCAATTCTTACCTGTAGCAACGTCTTTTCCAGCTGCTTGCGCAGTGCCATTTTGGCTGCCGCCTGACGCTGTGCAGGCGTTTGCGACTCCTCGCGCGGCGCGCCCCTTTCATTCTACAAATGAGATGAATATTTAATAAAAATGTTCGATAAATTTATAAATCTTACGCATTTACCTTTAACTCGTTGAGCTGATTCTGATGCGATTGCTGCAGCGGCGGCGCCGGCGTTATGGAAACAGAATTGCTAATGGTCCCAGGTACCTTCGAATTATCCGAAATATTAGGCTGCTTGTTTAATAATCGTTTTGGTTTTTGTTTCATTTTCGAAAGTTTTTATAATAAGAATGTAGAACAAATTAGAAATGCTTTTTAAACACTTTTTCAACGGACAAAATGTTTCTTGTTTCTTTGTTTTATGTAAATGGTTCAAGAATGAAACTAATTTATAAATATGTGGCAAATACGAGCGCAGCCAACTCAAATCTGTAATCTTTTTAAGGCAGATTTGGCAGGTGTGTTCAGTGTTGCAAAGCGTGTGTGTGATCAAAACTATCGATAGTTAGAACTTTCGATAGTTCGGATGCTGTTAGTGTTGGTAAGCGTGAGTTTAGTGCAGAATTTTGGCAAGTGTTGAGCGGGAACGTTACTAAAGAAAGGACTGTAACTCGTTACTTTCAACTGCCAATGACAAGTAACAGTTACCGCTCAAGACTAGACTATATATATAAATGATAAATATATCAAAGACAAAACCAAAAGTGTTTGTTTATAATGTGATTTTGTGTTGTTTTGGTGCAGGTGCAAATATATATATATATAACATTTATGACAATAGATAAAAAGGTGGAAAAACTCGGCGCTTACGGCAACGATTACATTACAATAACTCACATTGCGTGCTTTCAGGCTGGAAGGCGGCGCCGACGTTGGCGTTATGGTCACCGAGGGCGTTATCGTGAGATTCGGCAGATTTGTGCGCGGCGGCAGCACGCTCGACCGATGCGAGCTGTTCGTGGCGGGCGTTATGGTCGTGCCGGCGGCCAGGGTGGCGCCCGCAGCGGCGGCCAGCGAGGATCTGGGTGGCGGGAGGATCGAATTACTGCTGTTGCCGCGCTGCGAGCCGGAGGACAGCGCTGCTGCGGCCGCAGCCACAGCTGCTGCCGTCGCTGCCGAGGAGCTGAGACTGCGACTGTTGGTGGCGCTGGGGAGTGGAAATACCATAAGATATAGAGGTTATGGTCAAGTTACAATGAGATCGATATAACTCTCTCTGCGTAATCGATAACTCGTAAGCATCAGTATCGATAATATCGATAGCTTTAGCAGTGACTCACCTTATGCTGACGGCGGCCGCACTGCCGCCCAGACTGCTGCGTCCCTTGCTGTGGGCAGGCAGAGGCATCGCTGAGGTGGGCGTCACGCTCAGCGAACCCTTGGCTGTGAGGGCGCTGGGTATCGCGGAGAGGGGATTGTTGGGCGATACGCTGGTGGGCGTGACAACCAGATTCTCCTTCATCACCTGCTGTGACTGCTTCAGCTTCTTGAGGAGCATCAGCTTGGTCTCCTCGTTGCGCAGATCCTGCCGCAGCTTGCGCAAACTCTTCTCGCGCTCCTTGAGCTCGGCATGCGTCAGCTCCTTGATGGGCACATACGGCGGCATCTCCTCATCGTCCGTCTCCGAATCGATGTTGCCGTTCTGCTGCCGTCCGTTCGTACGCGCCGGCAGCAGCACAATATCCGGCGCTTCCGCATACGATTTGGGTTCGGTGCGTGGCCGCAGCACGCGACGTTGTACTTTGTTTTCATCCTGGGCGCTGCTGCCGCCGATGCTGATGCCGCCTACGCTGCCGCCGACGCTGCCAGCACCCGCGCCCGCGCCCGTTAAGGCGCCTCCTTCCATGCCAGGACTGCTGCTGCTGCTGCTGTTGTTGTTGTTGCTGTTTGTGCTGCTGCTGGTGTTGTTGTTGTTGCTGTTATTATTATTGTTGGTTGTGGTGCTACCATTGCCATTGCCAGTGGCTGAGGCAGCTGATGCGGCGCCAGATGCATTGGCAGCTGTGGGCGCCGGCGCTGGCGTTATGGTCAGTCCCGTATTGTTGGCTGTGAGCGCGCGCAGATCCCGATTGCTGAGCGCCGTTGTTGGCGTTATTGTCAGCGCCGGATCACGGCCGGAACTCAGACTCAAGTCGACCACATCGTCGACCTCCATTTTGGCCATTTTCGCGCGTCGCGTCGTCGTGATTTCGTATCTTGAGATAACTGCAAATAAAGAAAGTATCGTTAGTTGATTTCTATATATTATTATTTATTTCTATAGTGACTAAGTATGTATATTTATAGTGACTAGTGCGCTAACTTATAAGCTTCAGCTTGTACCACTGGGAAATATAAAATAAATAAATAAATAATGTAGAGTCCATTAGGGGTACAGTGTACGCTCAATATAGTGTAGAACAACTTGAAATTAAAACTTAATTCCAATATCATATTCTTCGTTAACTTCAGGTGTATCATATCATATAATATCAGCCCAAGCACACAATTTTTATTAGGGAACTGCCTAGAAAGTTGTTTCTATAATTTCAAATTTGTTTCCTTAATATTATTATTATAATTTTTATACCCTAGCAGAGAGTATTATTGTCTCGAAATGCGTAATGCACTGAAGGAGACGATTCCGACCCAATAAAGTATATAAATTCTGAATCAGCATAAATAGTCGAGTCGATATAGCGATGTCCGTCTGTTTCTAGGCCAACTAGACTCTCAGTTTTAAAGCTATCGTAATGAAAGTTGGCACAGACCCTTCTTTTTGTTGCAGGCACTTCATATGTCGGAACCGACAGGATCGTACCACTATAACATATAGCTGCCATAGAAATGAGCGGTCGAAGACTATGATTTTGTATGAAAAAGTTGTTTGTTTATAAAGACATCCTCACCAAACTCACTCAAATCGAGTCTCTGGAGAGTTTATACAATCTGACCAAATTTGGACAAAATCGTACCTTTATATCACATAGCTGTCATAGAATCGGGTGAAAATTAGATTTTATATGATAATCTCTTTGATCACACAAATATTACATCCAAACCAAGTGAAAGTTTTATTATACTTCATATAGATTCCTATAATTTGATCAAAATCGGACTACATAGTCCCTATGGGAGAACAATGAGAGGAAAATTGAGTTGTAGTATAAAAAACAGTCCTGTTAGATTATATAGCTTCGTCACTCCGAAGATAGTCGCTCTTCCTTGTTTTCTTTAACTTCAGGTATATAGCGATATCGTATTACTTCTGTGTTCCAAAATTACATTAAGTTCTATGTATATCCTTTAATATAAATGCATCATTTTCGAGCAAGTGTTTATTAATCTTGAAAGAACTGGAGCATATTATATCTCCCCTCCCCTCTGCGCATTTCCAGGTTAGGTTAGTGTGTATACTACCATTTTAGTGGGGTATTAAAGGCATCCTTAATGTCCTGCTGCTAAGGCTAAGGGTTGCTCCCGTTTGAGTTCTTTTTTTTGTCACTTCACTTTGCAAGCGGAAATCAGAATCTAACCCTTAATGGTTTAACGGTTTGTTGTCGGTATCAACGTTGGGTTCTTTTTTTTATTATTTCACACAGCGGCTGCTCCCTGTCTTGTGTAAGGATATACTACGTAATAAACATATCCTGATTTCAATTCATTGAGGCGACGACCTTGTTCGGCCAACTGATAGCCTCAAGCCGCCGCCGTTGGCCGTTGTGGCGACAAAAGGAAAGCTGCGCTAAATCAAAAGGCAGCCAGATTTGATCGTAGATACACACAAACACAGACACACAGTTTATGTGTGTGTGTGTGTATGTGTGTGTTTGCATACAAAAGGCGCCACACAGCCAGTGTTGCCAATTCCGCCTTTTTTCAAACCCCGCTTTTTAAGGTTAGATTATGGAAAGAACGTTTTTTTCGGTTTACCAAAAGATGCCTCTTTTAGTAGATTATCGATACTTGTTTCTCCATACAAAACTAGCTTTTTTCCGCATATATTTTCCCGCTTATGGTTGCTATAACTTTGATTATTTAACACCCAAACTAGCTTTAACTGTCGATTTAATTGAGATTTTCAAAATATAAATATAATTACAAATATAAAAAAATCAAATTTCTAAAACAGTGCATGTTTGTATGTAAACTATAGCTTTTTTTCTGCAGCTAAATTTAGCTTTTTTCTACTCAAAAGCTGGCAACACTGCGCTCTGCTTTCGGTAAGGGACTGGCGATTGGCGAATGATTCTTTCACAAGCAAGTCACGTTTTCGTTTTATCAAATTTTCGCATACAAAGCGGAGCGGCACCAACGAGAAAATTTACATGAAAACAAAGTGGCTAGCGGGGCTAGCAAGACGAGATGGGCTGCGGCGGGTAAGGGAGGTGCTCTCAAGTAGGAGAGGACATGCAAATCGGTAAATGCTTAGTAGCAGCGCAGAAACTAGCAAAAACTCAAAACAAAGAGCACACACATACAGATGCACAGCCGCAAGACACGTGAGAGCAAGAGGTGAATAAACTTTACAACAACTGTACATACATACATATATGGATATTTGTGTGTATAATTGCAACAACAACATTGCACCTGCCATTTGGCCGAGCCGCTTGTCACACATGAAAGCAAACCAATAAAAAGTATTTCAACGCGCACAAAGCAAAGCAACACTAACAAACAATAACAAATACCAAATAAGAGTCCAATTAAAATGAAATAAATTCAGACACAAAAAACGCTGCAGCTTTGCAACGGGGTGGCAACGCTTGAAGCTGAGCTCAGCTCAAGACGACCGACCACAAAGAAAATATGGCGCATGAATAGAAAAAAAGAAGAAAAGCAAAGCAAATCAAATCTTGTAACATAATCATGAGAACGCGGGCAGAACTACATCTGGTATGCATGGGTTTGTGTATATGTGTATGTTATTATTGTTTGGCCAACAACGTCCCCAACGTGCTATAAATTAACTAGCTTTGAAAGTTGGCTGTCGCACACAAACACACACACACACACACACACATACATACACGCATAAGTAGAAGCGCGCTTACTCGTTCGTTTTGTTGTTGTTTTTTTGCCCCCAAAGCAGCTGTCGGCAATGACTCGTTACTTTCCACACTTGTGTCGTCATCAGATTACTGCTTGCGAGCGAATTGCCGGCTGCACAGTGGAACGTTGCCGTGAGAAATATGCAACAGGCATTTTCGATAGCTTGTACGCCAAATATTTCAATCACAGCTCAATTTATGGTATAGTTTTTAACAAGTCCAAAACTTTTTGAATTGTACTATTTATATTTTAAGAATAATAACGCCGTTTTAAGCAAGCAACAGAAAAAAGGTCTAGGCAAGTGTTTCTAACATAACCAAAAACCTCTTTTGAGCTAAAAAAAAAAAACTTGAATTGTTTAATTTTTGAAAGTGCAAATTTAAATATACTTAAATATACTTATTAAAGAAAAGCATATACATATATTAATTGCACTTGGTTCATCAACTAGTGTTTTTTTTTAGTGAGATTTTCTATGAATGTTGTACCACTGTGCCGCACATTGTGAGCGTGAGAATAAATATATATGTACGTATGTATGTATGTATGTGTGTTTATGTATTTAATGATTGTTGTCCGCATTTTATTTCTTATTAAAAAAAACAAATTCAAACATTTTAACTTTTTTATAGATGCTTTAAATAATGTTAAAAACAAAAACAAAAACTTTGCCGGCATTTTATATGTATGTATGTATATATATGTATGTATTATGTGCGTTGGCCTCACTTTCCCTGCTGTTGTCCCCCGCTCCCCAGCCTCCCTCTAGACCAACGAGTGCAAAAAAGTTGTATATCGATTTGTTGGCGTTGGCGTCGTCGCTGGCGTTTTTTGCTGGCATTTTGTATGGCTATAATTGTGTTTAATAGCGTGCTAAATGTGTTTCAATTAGCGCTTGAAGCTTAGCTATGTTTGTGTTTGTATGTGTGTGTGTGTGTGTGTATGTATGTCAATGGGTGCAACTCTCACACACACACACACACAATATGACATATGCACGTGTGTATGTATGTATGTCAGGCAAGTTCAAGTTCGTTGGCACCTGCCTGAAGAGAAAGAGAGAGAACACAGACAAGGAAATGTCACCACAGACATGCGGTTGGCGGGCGGGGGGATGCGATAACTAAGCAGCCGATAAGAGACAAGCGGCAAGCGACACGATGCGACGGGCAACTAGGAGGTCAGCCTTGAATTCCAGTCGGAGTCGCTTGGACTCGTCAAGTACTATTAGAGTCATCTCAGGCGATAATAGCGACAGCAACAACAACAACAACTAACGAGCAATGACGGCAACACACACACACACAAACGCAAAAAAAAAAGCAGCAAAGAAATAAGGTTAAATCAAAAGTACAGTTGTGTACATAGCGCAGCGAGCAGCAGCACCAACAACAACAACACAAACAAAAGCGAAGAGCAACCAACAAGCAAAATGTGTTTGAGTGCGGCTGCGGTGAGTAGCAGCAGCAGCAGCAGCAGCCGACGTAGAAGAGAGAGAGCAAGACAGAAGAGAGAGCGCGCGTCGCACACACACGCGAGCCCAAAGCCAAAGCCAAACGGCAACGGGAAGCGAGAGAGGAGTGGCGGGCAGACGGCGGCAGTTGGCGACCGAGTTGAGTGCAGAGTGTGGGGGGTGTTGTGTGGGCTGTGGTGGGGGATGGGGGCAAACTGAAAACTGTCTGGCCACCCCAAACACACAGACACCCGCACCCACAGTCGTTACCCGGACTCGACCCCACCCCACCTCTCCAAAAATCCTACCAACGGATTTACCTTATCGATTTGCATATTAGTTAAGTGACCCTCAAACCCAAGCCAAGCACAAGCCCAAGACGCAGCTTAAATTCCCTGCAATTGCCGTAATTCTGCGATATGCGCAAAATAATTCAATTCATTTCAATAAAATGAAAAAATTATCAAAACAAGTCGCAGCTTCGCACACAAATAAACAAACATACAAATATACATAGTATGTATATATGTACATAAGTAGGTACATACATATATACTCGTATAAGAAATGCGCATATCTTATGGCCTGCCATTGTATGTACATAAGCAACAGCAAAAACCGAACGAAGCGGAAGAGAGGAGCAAAGCGGTGGGCTGCTGCTGTTGCTGAGAGCGCGTGCGAGTGAGAGAGCGTTCGACTTGTACATGGGCCTTTGTACATATGTATTAACTCACCATCAGCAACCGTCGTCCCCATGGTGGGTTGGGGTAGGGTTTCGGGGTTTGGGATACGGGGTTGGGACTGTGGTGGGGTTGTCAAGTGGGCGGCTGCAAAATGCACTGGCGCATAAATCTAAGCTCTGCCTGTTTTGACTGTTCAAATTGATTAGTGACGTCAGCGTTGACTACCTTAAGCGTGACATTTGAACGCAGTGGCAACTCCTTCACTAATATACAGCGCAAGAATTAAGATTCATAATTGACATGAGCTTTACCTGCTAATTTACATAAATACATATGTGTGTATATACAAACCACAAATGTGTTAAGTCATACTGATCCATTAATACAGCAACTCATTATCTACTTACACACACACATACATTCATATGCATTAAGATGTGAGCTAATACACATCTCACCACCTAAGTGACTATGTACACATGTATGTATGTATGTATGTTATGTACATAAGTGCGTTTGTATATAAGTTATTATGTCGCTTGTTTATTTACAGCAGCGATAAGGATAAGCTTTGGGAAATTGCAACAGTTTTAATATACAAAGAACATTCTACGTATGTAAGTATATAAATAAATTTCTAGAAAATGGGTTATGTACAACAACAACAACAACAGCAACTTAACACAAATTAATTGCGCGCACTACAAACGAAAAAAATCGTCGCTTTACGTTACGCCGCGTCGCTGCTGCTGCTTCTGCCGCTGCTCGTAGTCGTTGGCCTCTGTTGACGTCGCTGTCGCAGCGCTGCCGCGCCAACTATAAATGTGTGTAAATATGTACTGACGTGTTGTTTGTGTTGTTGTTTTTTTTTTATGTACGGATTTGCTGCTTATCGCTGGACATATTTGCACTGTCTTATGGCAGCGCTGAGTAATTGGCAAGTGTAAGGGAGGATGGGGAGGTGAGGTGAGGGGGCGGAAGGCAGAAAAGCGGGAAGACTGGAATTGGGTCTGGGTCTGTGCCTGTGCCTAGCTACTTAACAGCTGTTTTGGCAGCTGCTTCTTCTTCAAGCCACGCCGAGTCTGAACAATTTCCCAACTAAACAAAGACATATGTATGTATGTATGTGTGTATGTGTACATACATATGTACAAAATAACAAAAGTAATAGCTTTCAAACTGGTTTTATTTGTTTTTTGTGTGTCTTAAAGAAATTCAAATAATGTTGATGTATACAATACATAATTTAAAAGTCAACAAAAACAAATATCAAGTATTAAAGCTGATTAATATAATAAATAAACACACACATACATACATATGTAGATGTGCATGCACAACACATACATACATACATATGTATGTGTGTAAGTAGAAACAATTGGAATTTGAAACATCATTGCGATGACGGCCGAATTTCGCAACTTTACAATAACAATTTTCATATTTGCTTAATATACTCACACACACAGAGACACACATTTACATAGGCAAAAGCGCAGCTCAGCGCTGCTAGTAAAAAGCTCTTGTAGTTTTGTCTTTTGCTCTTGTTGTTGTTATTATTGTATGTATGTATGTGTATATAAGCAAGTACCCTATACATATATATGTATGTATGTGTGTATGTATTTTTCACTCACACTCACGCTCTCTCATGGGTTCAACTTTTGTACATAGACTGAGTGCGGCGCTGCGCTCGGCCGCTGCTTTTGTCTATCCAAGCGTGCGTCTTTCGTGTATCTGTATGTGTGTGTGTGAATGTTTGTATGTATGGTTGCCTGGCCTAGCCTGCCCAGTCTCCTCCGCTTGTTGTGCCATAACATTCAACGAAAAAGTAAAAACATAAAAATACGCAACTACAAACATACAAACATACATACATAAGTACAATCGGCAAGGCAACAATCTATTTATTGCACCTAATAATGCATACATACATATATGTACATACATACATATGTATGTATCTGTGTGTGTATGCGTTTTTATGCACTTTTAAGAGCAAAAGTTTTGTTAACAGTTTTCGCTGCAATACATTTTGTGGAAACAACAAAAATTCCACTCAATCAAGCAAATTACCCACGCGTCGCAGTCGACGTCGTTGCCATGCTTTGGCTATTTTTAGGCTTTGCGCTTTACCTTTCATTTTTTTACTTTTAATTGTTGGCAAAACATCAAAAACAAAATAAAAAACAAATTGAATGCTACATGAAAATGAGACGATCTCCTCCTCGCACACGCTGCCCCCTGCCTGCTGCTCGTTGACCATCCGTTCTGTTAAGAATAACCCCAAAAAGTAACACGTAAAAGGTAAGCAGCGACGCAGCAGCGCTGTTAACGTTAACGTCGCGGCCGCCCAACAAAAAGCAAAAAAAGAATAACAAAACCAGTTAGCTCACACACACACACACACAGTGAGAGATTGAGAGATACATACACATTCGCTACACATACAATTGATATATTTATTATACTGCGGCGACGATAAGTGCCAAAATTCTAAGAAAATAGAAATCACAAATTCATTCAATTTTAAGTTGAAAGATTTCAATTTCATTTGCAATTAATATGACATTTACATACATACAAACATACGTGTACATAAGGAAGTTATTTATGTATGTATGTGTGTATGTATATAAGCTGAGCATGTCAAACTGCAGTGCATTGACAGTTGGGCACAGTTTTAGAGACCCTGCTTTATTGTCTGACGTTTACTTCAGCCTTGAACTAAGCACACACACACACACATACTATGTGTGTGTATGTATATACTATGTACGTATGTATGTATGTGCACCTGTAAAAATATCTTAGCACGCGTTTTTTCACTGCTAGCTGCATGTTCACAACGCTTAAACGTATGCAATCATACATAGATACATGGTACATACATATACTATATGTATGTACATACAGCGTATAAAAATAAATGAAGGCGAAAAGAGAAAACTTTTTTCTAGCGCTTTTGCTGATAAGCGACAATACTTGCAAACATACATACATACATATATGTATGTACACATACATAAGTATGTCTGTATGTATTTATGTGCAATTGTTCGCACAGCTGCTTTATAAAGCTCTGCTGCTGCTGCCGCTGTTGATGGGCTCTCGCTTATGAATCACTCTTTAATAGGATTTACGACTATTAGTTCTTTATTATGTACATATGTATGTATGTTTGTACTAGCTGGCGGCGTTGCCCGAAACCGCTTGTGCCAAATTCATAATTTTTACTTGGAATTTTTCTTCTCTCCTTTGGCTTCTTCTCAGAATGAGAAGTTTTAATTAGTTTTTGTGTATTGCTGCGAAAATGGAGTTTTAAGGCAATCAAACTGAAAACTGAAGCTGCATTTTATTCACATACATATGTACATACTTTACAACTATAAAAAAATGACAATTTTTCAAAATTCCACTCATAAAAGGAAACAAGTGTAAATTACTCAGATCTCAAGTTGTGCGTTGATCGTCAGTTAGTCAGTCAGGACAAACATCTACATATACATACATATGTATATATTATGAGTTTTAGTGTTGAGCAACGCTAACAAGCATATTTAATAGTTAACGGTAATTACATACATACATAAACTGATGGCCTGCTGCAACGCTTTCTACGGCCGCACGAATGAAAGAAAGGAGCAAAAAAATGCCAACTACAACATACTACTTATTGTACGGTATTTTTTTATGCGCTGTTCTTATTTTGCACTTAATGACGTGTAAGCAGCGCGCGCGTGTTTACATTTGTCTGCGTTTCTATGTATGTATGTATATGTATGTGTGAGCATATGCATGCGCCTCAGTATGTGTGTGTGTGAGTGTATACAATGGGAAGAGTTTGCTGTGTGCGAGCGAGATGCCACAGCAAACAGGTAAAAAAAAAAATGGTAAGCCAAAATGAAAACAACAACAAAAAAGCAGCTTTGCCACTTTTTTATTTCTTCTGCTGGCCGTTTGCTGCTTTTGTTTTGCGTGAAATTGCTTGCTGAAGAAGAAGAAGAAGACGAACGCGTATTGAGTAAATTGACATTGCTGTTGTTGTTGTTGTCGTCTTAATACTGATAATCATAATTAGCTAGCGTCAGCGAGCAGCGGCCATGAAAATTGACCACAACAAAAAAAAAAAAGATCAATGCAAAATAATGTAAAGTGCAGCGTTTGCTTGATTTTTAGTTTTAGCTTATGTATTTGTATAATGTGACACACATACATACATACATGTATATGTATGTATATATTAATACGATGCATACTTATGAATGTATTGGGGTTGGGGCCTGCCTTCTTGCGCATTCTTTGGTTGGCGAACAAACCGCGTCGCGGTTATATAAGTATGTATGTACACACAGACATACATATACATATGTATATATATGTATGTACATAGATGAGGATGGCAGAACAACGGGGCACACACAAACAAGGAAGTAACGAGAGCAGCAAAAGCAAAAGCAACAACAACAACTGCATGGAAATATTCCCACTTCAAACTTGTCTACGCTGAAAGTAAAGGTGGCAACGCTGTCCACCGTGTGGCTACCCGCACAAAGGTAAAAAGGGTTTTAGCCTTTGCGGGATAAGCTGTGTATATGTATGTGTGTACGTGTATAAAAGTAAAACCAAATAAGAAAATTTTTAACGTGCCAACAGCAGCAGCAACGGCAGCATCTAAAACAACAGCAACAACAACGACTCATTTAAACGGTCAATTGCCTCAAGCAAAAAAGCAAACGTACAAATAGAAGAGAGGCACAGCGAGAGCAACAGAGAGAGAGAGAGAGAGAGCAATTAAATTAAGCAGCCTTTGCTGCGGCGGCTGCTGCTTCCACATTGACTTTGACTAGGCAGCTGGCTGCAGCAATGCCAAAAGAAATAAAATTTGGTGTAAAAATTGAATTTCTCGCTTCAAAATGAGAGCAACACACGCACAAGCACACATACAGGCAGACATCTATGTGAAATATTGAATTGAGTATAAAATGGGCAATCAACAAAGTTTTGCCCAGACAACGTGCATAAATTAGCCGACAGCGAAGTGAAAGAGAGAGCGACAAAAGAATAAGAAACAGAGCTCAGTGAACGTGTGAGTAGGTAAGTCATATGCATGTGTTTATGTAAATGTGTGTGTGCAGCATACGGGCAATTTAACAAACTCAAAATATAACTACACACAAACAATAATAAACAAAAAGACAGCAAATGCAATGCGCGAGAAAAAAAAACACAATCAGAATAAACAGTCAAAGTGGCAACGCTGCTGCGTGCTTGTTGTTCTTGTTTTGTTACTTTTTGACAGCTGTCCGCCTCCGCGTTCGCCTTCGCCTACACCACAGCCAGCAAAAGCTACTTACAAGTGCAAAAGAAGAAGAAGAAGAGTAGGAGAAGGGCACCCAAAAACTTTTATTAAAGTAGGTACATAATACGGGCAAATACTTATGTACATGCATATGTATGTATGTATGTACCTATTTTGTGCTTTAGGTACCCCCCGCTTGCATTGAGTCAACTTTAAAGTTGCCCTTAAAGCAGCTTCGCCTTGGCAGCCGCCTCCCCAAGGGCTGCACACACACACACACATACATACATATATATATATGTACATGCATAGAAACATTTGTATGGCTGTGTTTGTGAGTGTGCAGTTGCTCTGTGTTGGGTAACGTTTTTTTCTGCGTTTGCTTTTATACTTCGTTCCCAAAGGGAAAAAGGGCTATATTCAGATTGTGCAAACTAAAGCTAAAGCCAGAGTGTAACCACATTTGATATGTTTTTGTTACGTCTATGCCCGCCCCGCACACCTTTTCTGCTAGCGTCACCAATTTTTGTTTATAAGAATAAGAAACTATATTGTCGGCAGCTCACCAGGAGTGTAAACAGTGTATTAGGCAGTCGGGGAACGTACTTTTTTTTTTTAAATTTATTGTTGTTGTGCTTCTGCCGTAACCAAAATGTGTATCTAGAGATATGTTATGCAGGCAACTCTTCAGTTCCGCAGGGGCGGAAGAAGGGCGGCACGTCAATAGCAGGGGCAGCTCCTGTTCTCTCTGTTTGTGTGTGTGTGTGTGTGTGTGTATGTTGTGGGAGGCAGGCTTCCACCTGCATGCATTTGTGTACATATGTATATATAGTATATATGTATAATAGGCGGCGTCAAGACACATGTCCACATAATTGCCAAACGCGCAAAATCGAAGCCAAGGCCCAAATACACACACACACACCCATATACATATACATACACACAAACATGCAAAGCCATTCAGCGCTCTCGTAGCCTAGTCACTCAGCTAACCCTACAAACAACCCCAACCTCTAACCCATAACCCCCAACCACTAACTACATTCACCCTACTTCAATTCAAACTCTACCTGCGTACAGTTGCGTTTGCAATTCATAGCTGCCGTAGAGTAGTTAGTTGCTATTTCAGCTATTTCATAATTAATACGCAGCTTCTATCGAATATTTGAATTTCTAGTGGCCACTCAGCTCAGGCCGTACACAATACCCACCACCCACTAACCACCAACCAACGATACCCTCCCGCTCCGCGGGGTGCCCCGCTAATTGTCCTGGTGTGGCATTCTCATTAAAATTTCGTACTATTAATGGCCCACTGGAACTGGAACTGGCCCCGGAACTGTAGCTAAAACTAATTTCCTGCTGCAGGTTAACCAGCACCTCGGCTCCTCCATACAGTGCACATTCGTTATAGAAGAACCTCCCTGATTTATGTAGGGAATACATTTTTGGGATGGGATTTTTCATTTCATTTTTATATAGAGTTTAATAAGCCAGGATCAACATAGTTACAGAGTTGGTAGATATTAACTAAAGACTAACTTAACATAAGTGTGGGCTCTTATAGGAAATAAATGAATATTAAAATGGAGGATTTTCCTCCTGGGGAGCTCCCTTCAGCCTTCTGTTGCGCGCTCTTCAATTCAGTCTGTTGGCTAAGGGGTTAGGATGGTTTGCAATCCTTTCATGGGATGAGAATACTGTTTAAACTATTATTTGTAAATTGGACTGTGAATACATAGAAATATAGAAGTATTTTAGTGCGTTTAAGAATTACAAGATAAGGATGAGAAGATTTACTTAAATTATATTCTTGAATGGGACATTAGAAGTCTGTTGGCTAAGGAGTCAGGATGGTTTGCAAGCCTTTCATGGGATGAGAATACTATTAAGAACTTTAATATCTAAATTGGACTGTTAATACATGGATAGATAGTAGTATTTTAGTGCGTTTAAGAATTACAAGATAAGGATGACTAAAGTTACTTGAAGTAACTTTCTAGAATGGGATTTTAGACGCCTGTTGGCTAAGGGTTTAGGATGGTTTGCAATCCTTGGGATGGGAATACTGTTAAGAACCTAAATATCTAAATTTGAATGAAAATACATAGATAGATAGTAGTATTTTAGTGCATTAAAGAGTTACAAGATAAGGATGAGTAAAGTTACTTTTCATAATTAAAGCTTACATTAAAGAGTTAAAAGATAAGGATGAGTAAAGTTACTTGAAGTATTTTCTAGAATGGGATATTAGAAAACCTGATTATAGTCATTTAAGATAGTTTATTCCAAAGAAATGTAGACAAATTATATACATATGTGTTTTAAGAGTTTGTGTGGATTACAAGCAACAAAGGGAAATACAGTTGGCACCCTTATGGTAAGGGTTCAAAATACATACATACAATCAAATACATATACATATATGTATGTATGTATGTATGTGTATTGGTAGTACATATGTCGTTATATTGAAACTGCAATAGCAAAATTCGGTTTGTGTGCATTACATTTCGAAATTTGCATATTGCTGTGGATTTTGTTGTTGCGAGTTGTAGTTGTTGTTACTGTTGTTGTTGTTGCTGCTGTTGCGTTTCTAAGCCAACCATAGAGCCAGGCAGCCCAACTTTACAAACAATCCCAGGTCCTGGCCCTGATCCGAACCGGGCCGGGCCGGGCCAGGCACAGGCATAGTCCATCCAAGCGTTATGACCGCCCACGGGTCGTAGTTCACACACACACACACACGTACACACTCACTGATACACACCCACGCACACACAGATACAATGGGTAAAATACGAGCAGTGGCATATCATCGTATAGATTACGCAACTATTGCACACACCCGCCGCACCCGCACTGCCCCCTCTCCGACACCACCCACTAAATGTGGCCTGTGGCTAGTTCCAGCCAAATGGGTAGGGGGGGTGACTTCTGTTCCCCTTCCCCTTGCACTAACCATCTACGCTCCTAGCTGCTCCACTCCACCTCCCCACTCGCGACACATTTGTGCCACTCCAAAACGCAAAAAGGGACGACGACCACGGACCAAACGACAGTTCCGCCCCACCCCCCTCAAAACCTCACCAAACCACCCAACGCCCACCGCCCACACAGCGCAACAAAATCCACTCAAGCATACAGCAGAAACCACCCCCAACCCCCAACCACCCACCTGCAATGCTGTTCGCGTCGCAGTCGCCGTAGGCCTCTGTCGGATGCTACTGCCGTATCCCACCTACCTCCCGTCCCCCCAAAACAGTGCTGCAGCTGCTTCGTTTTCGGCACCGACGAGTCCGGATATTATATGCATACTTGAACTATGCGAGGAAGGAAGCGCCAGCGAGCCAGCAGCCAGCAGCCGCACCCGCACCCCTCCTCAACTCCCTACTACCCACTACCACCTCCTACATTTTGCTGTTTTGTATATGTATCTCTATCTGTATCCGCTTTTGCATGCGTATGTATGTATCTATGTGTGTGTGTGGGTTTTATGTACACATGTACACAGCTGTACCCTGGACAGACTGTGTGCGTGTTTGTGTGTGTGTGGGTGTATGTGTGTGTTTTGGGGCACTTTACAGCCACAGAGGAGGCGGCTGCCACCCAACTACACAACAATGCAAAACGTCTGCATTTCAACTAACGCCGCAATACACAAACAACCCCCCTCCTCCCCACCCCTGGCATTTACCCACCCCCCACCACCCTCCTCGCAACTCCGTTCAGCTAATGCAGCAGCCGCCTGGGTTTAGTTTGCTTTTGTTCTTCTTGTTGTTGTTGTTTCTGCTGTCGAAAAACTTTCGATACATAAGCGCGGTGTATACAAGGTCTACACCCAATCCCCCAACCCTCCCACTCTCTCCCTCTCTGACATGCGATGAGTTATTAGAAAAATCAATAAATATATTTAATTTTTCAACAGTTTTCTTTCGCATATTATCATATAAACCAAAAGAAATTAAAGTTTATCGCTTCAAGTCTTTTAATCGATTTTTTCACTTGCCGCGCTCAACACGCGACAGCAGCCAAGCAATCCACCCCTTACCACCCTTGCCACCCACGGTTAGCATGCCGCCTCGCTTACACACAAAGCGTTGACGCTCTGCGCCTTGCCCAGCACACACACACACACACATACAAATAAACAAACAACAAAAAAGGCCATAAAAACAACAAGGAAGGTGGCACAGGCAGACGCAAACAGAGGGTGTGGGTGTGGGTGGGGGGCAGAGTTTGAAAAGTCAACAATAAATTCTGCGCTTGGCAGCACTGTTTATGCCAAAAACTGACCCTTTGCAACACTGCGATGGCACCTTTGCACTCTCGCTCTCTCTCTCTTGATCGAATCGATCGTTGACAATATTCGCAGCATTTGACACTTGTTATCGATATCTGCATTGGAGCCGCTTGTTAAGTCGATAGACGTACAGTTTAAGTGCAGGCGAGAGTAAGTCTTAGCACACACAACATATGTATGTGTGGGGGAGAGCGCCTAATAAATCTGGCTCTCTCGCTTTTGCGTTCTCCTCTCTTTCTTGCGCTCGAAATCGAAATCACTTTTAATGGGATCGCAATGACTTTGTGTGTTGTTGTTGCTGTTTCTACTGCTGCTGTTGCTGCTGCCAGTCGGCTCGCTTTTTTGTTTTAGTTGTCAACAATGTTAGGCTTAGCCACAAATATATACATACATATGTATGTATGTATGTATGTACATATACGAAGCACCGCTGCATGCAACTATTGAAGCATGAACATGCAATTTATGTACTCACACACATACACACACACGCTCCCACTAAATATACATATACATATACACATTTATCAAACTATGAAATACAACAACAGCACAAAGCGACTGTACTTTTGATATAAAATCCACTCAACACACACACATGCTTGTATATGTATGTGTGTACATGCACTAAAATCAACCCACCCAACCCAACCCCCTCGACACCCACCGACGCTAGCACTCTGTTTAGTTTTAGTTGCGCTTTAAACTGCATTTGCTTGTTGTTGTTGTTGCTCTTGTTGTAAGCCTCTGTACATAGAGAGTTTGTCTATGTACATACATACATACATGTAGGTATGTATGTATGTATGTGTGTGTGCTTGTTATCGCATGCATGTTTGTGTGCGTGCGTGTTATTTCAACAATTCGTTTGCATTTGCAGCTAACGAAATAGAAAACAAATGCAATGTGGAAAGTGCATGAAGAAGGAGATTGGCAGCTCGAGATGGGGGCCTGGTTTTGGAAATGCAGCTCCACCTGGAAACTGAAGTCCAAGAAGAAAAGCCATCCTAACCTAAATCGAAAAACCATAAATAGGAAAAATCTTTTGCCTGAAGATGGACAGTGTCAAGGTGTACAGGTGTGTGTGTGTGTGTGGGTAAACAGGTGCGCAGCGGCTTCGTGCTCCACTTGCACAAACAAAACGACGAAAATTTCGGCTGCTGCCCCCGCCCCAATATCCAATACTAACACACACACACACGCACACACACTCGCTGGATACCGATACCGAACACAGCGACTAGAAAATGCGGGTCTGGGTCGTCATCGAGACGAGACGCGACGAGAGAGGAGACGAGACGAGACGGCGAGAATGCAAGCACATAAAGAACGCCAAAATAAGTTTAAAACTAACGACAGCCCGGTGCGTGCATGTGTGTGAGCAGGCAGCATAATAAGTGCCAACTGCGAGAGAGCGAGTAAGGTGTATTTTATGTATGTGCGTGTGTGTGTGTGTGTGTGTGTGCGTATTTTGGAGCATGCAACTTTTCGTGCTTTTGGCAAAATGCGTTCGTTGCGGCCTGCGTAAGTCGCACAAGAGAGGGAAAGAGAGAGATAGGCAGAGTGAGAATATGCGAGTGGGAGGGGGGGTTAAGTTAAGGTAGCAGCGAAAGAGAGTGAGGCTGAATGAACAAGTGCATGCGTTTGTATGTATGTGTGTGTGAAGGGTCACTTACGAAGTTTTCAAGTGTAAAAAGCAATGCGTTCAACTAATTAGCGTCTGTTCTTTGCATACCAACAGAAAGCTTGGAAAGTTAACTAAAACAATTTCATTAACGGCATTTCATTCATAATGACGCCAATACACGCAATTCAACTTAATAAAATAAATACCCTACAAACACACACACACACACGCACACACCCACACAGCGACCTGAGATATGGCAACCACAAATGTGTATATAGATAACGGCAACCCCGTCGCCAAACATAAAAACGTAGCCAAGCGACAAACTGAAAAAAGGAAACAGAAAAAAAGTAAAGTAGTAGCAGATAATAAAAGCGCCTAAGCATGGCGTCACTGAGACGACGACGCGTCGCTGCTGCCGCTGCCGCACGCCTAACAACAACAAGACCGGAAAAAAAACAACACGGTAAAAGCTGTAAAAATTGTCAATATAGAAAAAAGAGACGAAAAAAAGGCTACGCTAACAACAGCTTGCAAAATAATGTGCGCGAGTGTCGAAGAAGCCGCTGACAGCGACGGCGACGTCAACAGAAGCAGAGGCAGCGACAGCGACATCAGCAGCAGCGGCTCTTTTAACGAGCCGAGTGACAAGCGCACACTAGTACGAGAACTCAAAACACACATACAATACATACACACATATAACGACATGCACACGCGACGCAGACGCCGGCCGCAGCAGCAGACCGGTTGAGGTTAAATTGGATAGGGGAAGCAGATGCGTTGGTTATGGGACAGGGGTATGGGGTAGTGGTAGAGGGAGACCTGGCTGGCTCGCCAAGGCATACATATTGAATTTTTTCTTCGACGTAATGAAAATTTCTGCCTTGCTTTGTTATTTTCGGTTTGCAACTTACCGCGGCGAGAGCAAAGAGTAGAAAATCCGTTAAAACTGCTTGCTGCTGTTGTTGTTGTGGGCGCTGCTGCTGCTGCTGTGGCGGCGACGACGTTGACGTCCAGCCTTTTGGAATTTATGCTAATTTTCCAAACTCACACACACACACACACACACACACACCAAACACGCACACTCAAGTGCACAAAAATTGTATAATTTTTAGCTTTGAAGAAATTTACTCTTTGTGGTTGCGTTTTGCTAATATTATTTATTTTTTTAAACTATTTATTAGCTTGCACACCCGCGTATGTATATACATACATATAAACGCTTGCTTATTAATCTGCTATATACACATCCATACATATGTATGTATGTATGTACGTGTGTAGACTGTGCGCCTTTAACACTAATACACTTGCAGAACGCGTTGCTGCTGCTGCGTCGCGTCGCTGCTTCTGCTTTGCCTTTTATGGCTTTTCAACTTTTTTCCTTAGCTTTTTTTTGTTGTTGTTGTGTTTTATATATTTATTATATTGCACATTTGTTTTCTTATTACAATTAATTGGTATATAATTTGTTTACTATGTGATCAGTCACACACACACACACATACACGTACACAGAGAAGTATATAATCTTATATACATATATACACGAGATACGACGCTGTGGAAACCGTTGCAACTTATTGCATTACACCTGTAACACTCGCGTCCAGCATTTTTTGTATGTGAGCTTTGTTTGTAAACAAATAACAAAGTCGTAAGTAATTGTAAAATAATTAAACGGTGATTTTACTCCGCCAACGTTCCAGCGCGTCTAACCCGCTCGATGTTGTTTTTGTAAATGCCGCTTCTATGACAATTTCGTCGTATTGTTTGTGTTAATGCAGTGTGACCGAATATCGAAAGCAAGTTAATATGCCGATTGTCTATTCTACTTCGCACATTTCCTTTCATCTCAGAAATTATTCTACAATTGCAAGTTTTTCAGGCTAAACTGCCGCTATCCGATTTTCGTTGTGAAAATTTCTCGAAAAATAGTTTATTTTTTACAAAAGTAGTAGTTAAAATCCAAAAAAGTTCTTCCTAGCAGCGGCCAAATGAAAAAAGAAATTTGTGCTGCTGCTTGCGGCGTTGTTAAGGAGTAAAAATGTAAAGATATTGACAAAAACCGAAATTTAAGAAGCTACTAATCCAATTGCAATTTTGAAACCGCTTGCGCGACAGGTTCGTTTTCTATTTAGGAGTTTTAAATTCATCGCAGTTGTGTGACCGTGAGCTTCTAATAAAAAAATACATAAATAGTATCGAACGTGCTGTTATTTAACACCAATGTTAACCAAAAGACCGGCGCTGTAGAGCCTCGTTGTGTTTCTGTCAGAAAACCGTGATTTAAAATACAAATTTTTTATTAAATTAAGTAAATTGCAAATTGCATGTGATGAGCGTGCGCCGCCGCCTCTAACAACAAAAGCAACGCGTAAAAATTGAAGTCAAATTAAAATTAAATTAACTTGCGTCGTCGCCTTGCCGCCAAAAATGTTAATTTTTTGATCTGCGTCATGACTTTTTTTTAAAATGTGGTCCATTTTTATTGACTCTGACTGTTTACAGTGAAGGCCGCCGGCCGGGTTCGGTATTGTTTTTTGTTGTGAACGATTTTGGTTCAAATTGCTCGAATGAACGATAAGATTTAGTTTATTCGTTCAATCGAACTAAGTCGCATCGATCCGGTGCAACTTTATTTGTTGGTCGGGTAATCGAACTTGTTGCGAACTACTCAAAATAATAATAAACATTTATTTGTTTTGATAGGGTGATGGCCATGATAAAACCAACAAGTTAATAAACAGGGTAAGTATTATTAAGCATTGCTCAATTGCACAAGATGCTGCAGATAGGACTTGCGGCAGTCCATGTCGTCGGCCGGCCGGTTGTGAGGTGCCCAAACAGGCTCGCCAATAAAATACCGCCGCGCCTTTATAAAGTTCTGTAAATGAAAATATCATTAATGTTGTAAAAGGTGCATTCAAACTATACGCACATTGGTGTCCAGCGTGAATCGGTGATAGATGCCCGCGGGTATGATAATCAAATCTCCCTTGACTACCTCAATACGCAGCCAGTTCTCCTCGCCACTGCAATAGTAAGTTAATGTTGAAGATACTTCAATCGCATGCAACCTGGTGGACAACTTACTCTCGCACATCGAAGTAACCGGAGCCATCCAACACCAATCGGATTTCCTCATCCGTGTGCAAGTGTTCCGTGAAGAAGGACTTCAGTTTGTTCGCATAATCCGGCAGACATTGCTCTGAGCAGGTAATCTGCAGTAATTCAAAGGATTGAATATTTTGCTTGTTTCATTTGATGCCCTTACCTCGTCCTCGTAGGTGTAACCACGCTTATTGCGCAGCTCGGTCAACAGCTCATCATTCTGATAGTCGTCCGCATTGATCTAAAAAATGTGGGGGTGAGAGAGATAAGCGCGTCTTTGTCAAGGTCGTGGCTGGTTGAGTTACCTTAAAGTACTCCACGCCGGTTTTCTTGTACAGTGCCGGCAGCTCCAAGTATGTAGGTGGATCGCGCTTGTGCTCCAGTCGCTGATCGCTGTCAGAGTCGTCCATAAACCAAACTTTCACCATCTTAAAATTCTTTGCACTGAACAATAGAGTTGTAACGATTCGTTCAGAATAAGTGCGATCGAACAAATCAGCTGAACGAATGATTGTCGTTTGTCTAGTTCACTCGCTCTTTTTCTCTCGTTAAGTCCCATTCTCTTTGCTGATGTTCTTGAGCTAGTTTATTTTGCAGCCCGTTTTGGCGGTGACATTCAAAGTAAATATAACAGCGTTGCCACTGTGTCTAAAATAGTTATTTCAGTTTGTACATTCAGTCAAAATTAACCAAGTTTTGTTTCCCAATTTTTTCCAGCTAATCTAAAATGCTCACGCTACGATTATTACGTTTTTGTGCATCAAAGTCCTTAAGACGTTACAAGTCCGCCAAATGCCCCTCAGATGTTTTAGCGCAATTGGAGGAGGGCTTCAGTAACATGTCTAAAGCCAAGTCGAGTTCGCTGCTGAAAAAGCATTTGACCAAGCCCATATTCGACAAGCTGAAGAATAAGGTGACTCCCACATTTCACTCGACGCTGCTGGACTGCATACAGTCCGGCTTGTGCAACATGGACTCTGGCGTCGGCATATACGCGCCCGATCCGGAGGCGTATACCACATTTGCGGATATCTTTGATCCCATTATCGAGGACTACCACAAGGGCTTCAAGAAGACCGACAAGCATCCCGCCACCTGTTTTGGCTACGGCTCGGACTTTCCAGATCTCGATCCCGAAAATCGCTACATTGTATCCACGCGAGTGCGTTGCGGACGCTCGATAAAAGATTTCCCCTTCAATCCCTGCCTGACAGAATGTGACTACAGTGAACTGGAGGACATGGTCAAAGCTGCGCTGCGCACCCTCTGCGGCGAGCACTCCGGTAAATATATGCCGCTCTGTGGGATGGACAAGTGCACGCAGAAGCAGCTCATCGAGGACCATTTGCTGTTCAAGGAGGGAGATCGTTTCCTGCAAGCCGCGAATGCCTCGCGTTTCTGGCCACTGGGACGGGGCATATTCATCAACAAGCCACGCACATTTCTGGTCTGGGTTAATGAGGAGGATCACATACGCATCATTTCTATGCAGAAGGGCGGCGATTTGGGCAAAGTCTACGAGCGCATGATTATCGGCGTTGAGTCTCTGGGCCACGTACTCAAATTTAGCCGCGACTCTCGACTGGGCCACCTCACATTCTGTCCCACTAATCTGGGTACCACCATTCGTGCCTCCGTTCACATCAAGCTGCCCAACCTGGGCGCCAACAAGGCCAAACTCGAGGAGGTCGCCGGCAAGTACAGTCTGCAGGTGCGCGGCACCAGTGGGGAGCACTCGGAGGCTAAGGGAGGCGTCTACGACATCTCCAACAAGCGGCGAATGGGCCTAACCGAATACGAGGCCGTTACGGAGATGTACAACGGGATTCGGGCCCTGATTGACACCGAGTGCCAGTCGGGCGATAAGAAGAAGTAGAGCTACTTAAATGCTATTGATACTAACAATGCTAATTTCTAGGCCATTTTTTTTATATCGAACAATAGAAAATAAATGAAATTAATTATATTTTAAGGTCTTGCTTGCGTTATAGACGCAGCTCTAATTGCTCCTGTACGATCTAGTCTTAGCCTAGTTATCCTTAAGACACAAATAAGTTTAAAGGAAAGATATCCTTGAAATCGCAATATATTTTAAATAAATGCACTTATCAAAAAATATAAAAAGTTGTTGATTTTGTCCTGTTTTGGGTTCTCCGCGTAAAAGTTAAATTCGATGGTCCCGGATGAACATCCTTGAATGCCAAACGATGGTGCTGGTCCTTGCGATTCTAACGCATTAAGTCCTGGTCAAATCTGCAAAGATTTGGCAAAATTAGAGCTAATTCTTTGACAAGGACATCCTATTCGTAGCTATAACTCCGCCATATCCTTAAGGATTTTGAAAAAATATACCTTTATGTACTCACTGGAATAAGGACTATCGATTGGCATTCAAGGATTTTAAGGATCTTTCCAAAAATTTCACCTCACATTTTTGCAAGGGGGTTAGTCAGAAAAAATGTCATAAAATCACAAATCCTGCCATATCTCGGCCATTTCAAGGACGATTTTGATGTCCTTTGGTCTGCAGATAGATCTTGTCCTGCCAAGTTTGTTAAAGTATTACAAAGGACTCAAGTCCTTCCAGGAGCCGAGAAATAAGGACTTTTCTGTATACAGAAAACTAGCTATATCTCGGCCGTATCCTTGCGTATCCTGGCGAGTCCTGTGTCAGACAACTTGGCAAGACCAGGGCTACCATCTGGCCAAAGGACATCCAAATCGTCCTTGTAGTTTCCGAGATATTAAGGATTTTGTGTTTTGGGCTTGTTTTCTTTCGCCTTCGAGCTGAAATTTTCCAAGTCAATGGTCCCTAGATGACCCCATTATCCTTGAATGCCAATCGATAGTGCTGGTCATTGCGATCCTAACGCCCCAGTCCTGGCTAAATCTGTCAGGATATGACCAAATGGGAGCTACTTTTCTGAAAAGGATACCCTGTTTATAGCTATAACTCGAATAAATCCTTAAGGATTTCAAAAGGACATACCATTTTGTACTCACAGAACCCAGGACTATCGATTGGCATTCAAGGATTTCAAGGATCTTTCCAAAAATTTCAACTCAAATTTTTGCAAGGGGGTTAGTCAGAAAAAATGTCATAAAATCACAAATCCTGCCATATCTCGGCCATTTCAATAACGATTTTGATGTCCTTTGGTCTGCAGATAGATCTTGTCCTGCCAAGTTAGTTAAAGCATTACAAAGGACTCAAGTCCTTCCAGGAGCCGAGAAAAAAGGACTTTTCTGTATACAGAAAACTAGCTATATCTCGGCCGTATCCTTGCGTATCCTGGCGAGTCCTGTGTCAGACAACTTGGCAAGACCAGGGCTACCATCTGGCCAAAGGACATCCAAATCGTCCTTATACTTTTCGAGATAAACGGGATTTTGTGTTTTGGCACTGTTTTCCTTCGCCCTCGCGAGCAAATTTTTTAAGTTAATGGTCTCTAGATAACCCTATTATCCTTGAATGCCAATCGATAGTGCTGGCCCTTGCGATTCTAACGCACTTAGTCCTGGCAAAATCTGCAAGGATATGGCGGAACCAGAGCTAGTTTTCTAACCGGGATACCTGCCTTGCGGTTGTGAAATCTATTGTTGCATACTTTCAGGTGCTGACTTAAAACTCTGAAAAGCGAGGCATAATTTTAGCATCCAAAAAATCCAACCAGAAACAAAATCACGAAGCTTTTTTTTTTTATTTTTTTTATTATTTTTTTTTATAATTTTAATTCTTTTATAAACTTAAGACTTAAAATAAAAATATTTTAAAGTTTTTTTTTTTTGTTGCTTGACACAAATGCCAAAATGTTTTACATTGTTTTGTTTTTTAAGCAAATTTGTTGTGAATTAGTTTTCCATTGTTGTTGTTGTTGTTGTTGTGGGTGGTAGTGTGCAGTTTGGTGTTGTTCTTGTTGTTGTTGTTGGTGGTGGTTACAACAGCAGCCCAACTGGTATTCCAGCCGGGTTAACCGCGACTCTCAAAGTAGACGACAAATGCCGAGCGCCACCGGATCCCGGACTGGAGCACAGCCCAGCCGCTGCTTTTGCCGCTCCGCAGCGCTACAAATCCTACTACAAACTAAAGCAAACACAACCCGTAGAGGGCTGAGAATTTGTCCAACTGTTGTTAATAATTGGTTGATTGATTGGGCTCCATTGTTGGGGGGCGGATGGTGCTGCCGAATGGAGCTGAGTGCCTGGCTGTGGTTGGATAAACAGCTTACAAGCTCTTCTCGAGCTTGATCAGCTCGGTGATGCCATCGTACATCTCCTTGACGGCCTGGTATTCGGTGAGACCCATGCGACGCTTGTTGGAGATGTCATAGACACCGCCCTCGGCTTCGGTGTGCTCACCGCGGGTGCCGCGCACCTGCAGGTTGTACTTGGCGGCGACCTCCTCGAGCTTGGCCTTGTTGGAGGCCAGCTTGGGGACCTTGATGTGCACGGAGGCACGGATGGTTGTGCCCAGGTTGGTGGGGCAGAAGGTCAGGAAGCCAAGACGATCATCGTGGCTGAAGGGCACACGCTTCTCAATCTCGTTGACGGCGGTGACCAGGCGACGGTAGATTTCGCCAAGATCGCCACCCTGCTGCATGGAGATGATGCGCAAATGATCCTCCTCATTGCACCAGACCAGGAAGGTCTTGTTGTCGTTGTGGTAGATGCCACGACCCGATGGCCAGTAGCGGCAAGCGTTGGCGGCCTGCAGGAAACGATCGCCCTCCTTGAACAGGAAGTGATCATCGATCAGCTGCTGCTGGACGGCCTTCTCCATGCCGGTCAGGGGATAGAACTTGCCCTTAAGCTCGCCCTCCAAGCCAGACAGGGTGGTGCTAACCTTGCCTTCCATCTCCTTGTACTGGGCCTCGGTCAAGCAAGGGTTGAAGGGGTAGCCCTGCATGGAGCGACCGCAACGCACACGAGTCGAGATCACGAACTCGTTGGTGGGATCAACGTTGCCGAAGGTGGCAACATCACCGAATTCGGAGGCCGGGTGCTTGTCGGTCTTCTTGAAGCCACCATGGTAGTCCTCAATGATGGGATCGAACAGATCGGCGAACACTGTGTAGGACTCGGCATCGGGGGCATAGATGCCCACGCCGGAGTCGTGGTTCTCCAAACCGGACTGGATCACATCCAGAAGGGTCGACTTGAAGGTCGGGGTAACCTTGTTCTTTAGGTTGTCGAAGACCTCCTTGGTCAGGTACTTCTTCAACAGCGACTTCGAGTCAGAGGCAGCCAACTTGGCATAACCCTCCTCCAGTTTAGCGAGAACAGCGGCGTCAACCATGGTGTCTTGTTTGCTGCAATGGAGGTAAGAATATGGGAGCAACTGTTAGTGAAAGGTTTCTTAAAATCTCAAGATTACATATGATAAGAACGTGCAGAGTTCACAAATATCCAAAAAACTGTTACTTCCAAAATACATTTTCATTGAGAACTTATCGATTATGAGAAATTAGGAGATTAACTTTTATTTTCAATATTTTCCTAATTCCTAAAAATTCGATGAAATATTATTTTCAGATTTTAATATACTTTAAATGCCAATTCAAGCTAAAGGATAACCCATGACTTAAAAGATGCTCCGTATGGAAATCGGTTGAGTTTTGACAAAGTTATGGCAGTAGGAAAGTTAGGAGGTTCGACTTCTATGAAGTTTTTTTCATTTTATTTTCCGATCTGAATTAAATTAAAATGCCAAATCAAATTAGAGGTCAGACAATGACCAAAAAGACATTGCGGTGCAGTTATGAACAAGTTATAGAAGTTTTACTATGGATTATGCTTTGAATTACGAAAAAACCATTGAATATTCAAAAATATTGAAAAATCTTAACTAATAATTACTACATGTACTTCTGTAATTTGTTTAAATGTAGCCCAAGAAATGTTTGTGTTTAATTTGACAGCTCATTCTTTACAAGATTACATTAAGCAATCAATTTTCGTAAAACTGTTTAGGGGTTCTTCGGTACGGAGTGCTTTAAGCGACTCTTAGCCGGTGTGTAAACTGTAGTCCTGTTTGTTTGTTTGTTTGTTGTGCTTCAATTGTGGCGCCCAAAAGTCGGCAAGGCCTATCAGCCTTGGGATCGTTATGACACGCGAGTGTGCAATTCGCGAGCAATTCCATTAGCTACTGCCCCCAACCACCCTCTGTACAGTTGGTGGTTGCTCTGCAATGCTGGTAATGGTGGTGGCAGTTGGGTGCTGCTGCTGCTGCTGTGGCTGACAACACTTTATGTTTTATTTTCTTCCTGTGCCGGCTGCCCGCTGAATACGCACAGAGCACGCCCTCTCCACCGCCCGCACATGCGCGCCGCAGTCCACACGAATCGTGGCCAGCACGGGCTCGATTCGGCTTTGCCCGGTACGGCACAGCCCGGCCCGGCTCGGCCCGGTCAGAGACCAGGGGCAATAATATTTTTATGGCACTTTAGTTTTGGGCAGTCTGACGTCAGCATAAGATACACACACATACACACAGGCCGAGACAGACAACGGTCTAGGACCTAGGCCAAGCCCCCCAAAAATGGTACAGAGTTGGAACTTGGATACACACCCTTCCTGGCCAGCGGCAGTTTCATCGGCGGCCGCTGTGGCGGTGCCATTGGGCTCCCCATTGGCCGTGGCGGCTCCATCGCCTTCGATCACCTTCTCCTTCTTATCCTTGGAGGCGCACAAACCCATTTTTTGTTGTTATACGTTAATTTGTTGTAAAAGTTTTGTAAAATGTACAAAAAATTTGGCCTTAACTTGGTCACAAAGAGTTTTTGGTTTGGTTTGATTTGGGTTTTGATTGGATTGGTTTTTAGTTTTTAATTGTTAGTTTTTGATTGGTTCTTTTTGTGTGTGGTTTGTATAAAAAGAGTGCGTTTTTCTTTGGGATTCGATACGATTTAGCAGGTAAAATGAAATCACAATGCAGCTGCCTTCGTTGGTTATCCTTTTCTATACTTTTTTGTTTTTGGTGCTTTCTTTATATTAGTAGATCGATCACACACACAAATATGTACACACACACACGCACACGCTTAAATTGTATTGCTTTTGGTTTGATTCTCTATATGTTTAATATATCCTTCGTTCGTTTTTGAAATCCTCTTGCTGTTGGTGGTCTGCTCGTCGAAACTATTGCGTGAGTATTTTTATTTAAAAAGCGGACGCAAAAAAGTTGCTAAAAATCTGTTGGGGTCTCAGTTTTCTTCGTTGTCGGGGCACGTTAATCGCTGCTGCCGCGCCCAAAGGTATACTACAAAAGACTACTACAAATTTCTAGGCTACACTAAGGAGCAAAAGGACCTCGCGCGCGAGAGAAGCTGCTACAAGGAGCGAGTACTTGCTGACTGCTCAACTGGCTACTGGCTACTGGCTACTGTCTACTGTGTACTGGCTTCTGTCAACTCGGATTCTGGGGTGCGAATGCGGTTCGACTGCGATTTGCGGCGGTTCGGGTTCGGTTTCGCTTTGGGTTCGGCTGGAACAGGAGCTGCAGCTCGACAATGTTTTTTGGCGCGCGCGTTTTGTGTCTCTCAATCGGCTATTTGAAAGGAACTGACGCGCCCACCAGCCGCCCAAAGCCAAAGTCGACGAAGTCCCAACAGGATAACAGTGCAAACAAATTCAGCGGGCCACGCATTCAGCGAGAGAGTGAGAACTTCAGAGAGAGAGAGAGAGAGCAGAGAAACAGGATTGCAGGGTTGCCAGGCGAGGGTTGAAAGCAGAAAACAAGAGTTCGCTCTTCCAGAATGTGCGAATTGCAGATATCCTGCTAATCTCCAATCCCTCCCTGCACCAAGGAAAACTATTTCCTTAATAACTGCTTTGTTTACTCTCCGATCGTTGAGAAAGTTGTAGGATACTAAGTTTACTTGCTAAAATATACGTGTACCAAATTTCAAGACTATATCTTAAACATTACGGCTCCTATGGGTTTTTAATGATTTGCGGGGAATTGGGGGAGATATGCATCAAGGATTTCTCTTATTATGTAATTAGTTACATATTGATTTATGAGGAAGTCATAAAAAATGGACAAGGACTAACTTTTGGTATACAAAAATCTCTCTAGCTCATATAGTATAGATATAATGAATATATCTGAATATATCCTCGGATCAACTGATTATTGATGCTGGGAGAGAATAAAGTATAGGTTTCTTGTAGGTTTCTAAGCTGCTGCCTGCGTAATTATACCCTTGGAAGCCAGTTGTAATGAGTACAGGGTATAAAAAGCATTGCATAGCCGCAGGCGCCGGTGGGCAAGCGCAGGGGCAGAAAACTGTTGCCGGATGAGAGCGCAACATAATGCGGAAGGATATATTTATTTGATGCATACAACAAGGAACTACCACCGACAGGAGGCGGCAGGCGTTGGCAGGGTATGGGACAGACGCGAATCGATAAAATTTATGGCACGCGGCAGCTGGAAATTGTTGCGCCTCTAAAAGGCCTAAAGGGGGGTAGAATGGGTGGACCGTCGTCGGTCAAGTCAACTTGAAGTGACGGCTCGAGTGTGAAATGAGGGCTGCTAATGGCATGACTGCCGCTACTTGTGCGGCGCCTCAAGTGGCGTGCTGCATGTGCGAGTGAAAAGGGTGGGGAGAGTACTACGGTAAACTGAAATCACGGCCAGCTTGCGGCATTCCCAACGCACACACACAGACAGACAGACAGACAGAGAGAGAGACGACGACATCGGCGAGTGCACGTGCACCCGAGACGAGCAGCAGCCATGAGATACTTTTTCACGCCTGTGCAGTGACGTGTAGCCGAGGAGACAGACAGAGGGGCAGCAAGAAGGAGGGGCGCGGGCATTGCATGTCTGTGCCACATTATTTGTGCAATTTCATTTTCTTTCTTTTTTTGCTGTTTGTATTTGTTATTTGTTGTTGGTTGCCTAATTTCATTACTCAGCCTCTCAATGGCTGTGACTAATTGCTCCGGCTCGGCTCGGCTCCCCAGTGACTAATCCCCAACTAACAACTGCAACTGAAATCGCAAACTGCGGCCTTATATTGATTTGAAATTGAAAACAATTTGCCAAGCATTGCCCCTCCATCCCCTCCATCCCCTTAAGCAGCAGAGCCAGTCGAAAGGGGTGCGGGTAATTTCATTTATTTACGATATGCGTAATTTGCACTACAAATAGTATATATATCGTAGTATACAAATGGAATTTCCCAAGTCTGTTTGAAAGCTAGCCTTAAGAAACTTGGTACACCATTTCTAGAAGTCATAATTTGTCAGATTCCAAGCTTTATCCTAAAGACAGTTAACAAACACGACCGAAAAATGCAAATAGCTTAAATAAAAAACTCTCCCTGATCATCGAATTTATGTACAAAGATATACTATTCGTTTTCTTTTCCCTTTTCCGATATAATTGATTCCAATTCAAAATTGTTAGTTGATTGAGAGCCAGGGAAAGAAAAAACTATTCAAACATTATAATATTTGCTACTTCTTTTAGGAGAAAAAGTGCTTGGAAAGGGAAAGACAGAGCTGATGGCATAATAAGGTTTAAGTTTAAGTTTAGTTTAAGTATTCAACCTCTAAATTTTAAGAAGATATTCAAAGTTCTTTGAATCGGGTTAAGATATCAGGATATTTAGTATTTCAACACAAAGTACAGCTTTACTTCTTTAGTTGAGGGCAATTCTTGATTGATTTAGTTACTCTGATTTGTGGAAAATTTAGAGAGTGATATGAGGGACGTGTTTGGTGTTACGACTAGCCCATAAAGATAAGCATTGGCAATGGCTCTAGAAACTAGATTGTGGTGGGTGTGGGACGTCATCTCCTCGACAACGCCCCGAGTACTTAAGTGTGCACTGGCTGGGCTGATATAAGCCTAGGCAGGTTTTGACTTATTGCCTGTCTGTAGGTGGCCAACTAATCAATTAACTCGAGTGTGCACAACAACGATGTCAAACACACACACACACACACACACTTAGAGAGAGAGACATACGCACTCAAGTGTCCTCAGAATGCCTTGGCGGCACTTAAAAGCAACGCAAATCGAGTTAAGTTGCCACAAATGCAAAAACTGATTATATTATGTAAGCCCTACCCCTTCCCCTAACCATAGAGCTAGAGCTAGCAGCGAGGAACGTGACAACCCTGTTGGACCAGGATATAGCTTTAAGGCAGCTATAAAATTGGATTCGGCCTTAACTAATGCTGAAATTTGTTGCCACACACGCGCGTCACGAATTCGTCGAGTTTCCTTAATTACTGGAGTGTTGTAGTGTTAATTTGATATGCAATGATATTATAGCCTTATAGCGGGTATCTCAAGTAGCACGACTTTATTGGCGGGCGGGGGGGATGATGATGATCGCAAATGAAAACCGAGTTAGTGCGAATATTGGCAACCGTTAACCGTTAACTTTGATACGCGAATGGTGAATGGAGACCCAAAGTTTGTGCAAATGCAAACGCCAGCGAATTGGAGACAGATAGCCAGGCAAACCGAGAGAGAGAGAGAGAGAGAGAGTGGGAGAGTGGAAGTGAGAGTTGGCCAACAGAGAGCGCAAACGTCAGCTGATAAGCCCAATTGGCTACAAAAGAGATTGGAGAGAACTGCCTCAACTTTCAAGTTGCAGTTGCCGGGGCCTGAAAGTTGATCTTTCAAACAGCTGGCAGCGGATAAGATAAGTTGGCCCGTATAAAGAAAAACACACTAGCTCCATAGATGTATTAGCTTCTGGCCAAAAGGCAGACAGCCAGCCGGATGGACGGACAACTGTAATGAAAGCGAAAGCCGCAAGCCTGCAAAGAATCGAATTGAATTGCAGCCAAATTCAATGGCTCATTGCAGTTTGAAGTTGATGCCAGACATTTGGTTCATTGAACCAGCTAACTTGGCCTGCCCTCCACAGCTCCCCCCTCAACATATGTGCTGCCATTTAATTGCATAAAAAAGCAAAACGTTGCACCATGCTGCGATTTTGGACAGTCGATTGCACAAAGAAATTGGCAGCCAGGCTGGCTAACTGCCCCGCATGGCTTAAATGCGCAATGTGTCGGGGCTAGGAAATTGGCTAACGACATTGACATGGCCCGAACGTGAGCAAATGCAACGGGGGAAATTGAAAAGAAATCACGCACCGACAACTTGCAGACACAGAGACCAACAATTTCATATCAATTTTGGGGTCTTTCGCATATTAAAGTTATCAATATGATCCTTTTTTGGTCGAATATTCCTATGACAGTTTTATGACAAAGTAATCGGATTTTGAAAAGATTTAACTAAATTAAATAAAGTATAATAGGAATCTCAATTTCTAAGTTTGCTTTTGATATCTGTAAAAACAAAAAAGTTGTTCATACAAAACACATTTCTTCAGGTTGTTCCTATGATTGCTATAATATAGTAGTGCTATTTGGATAAGGCTCTCAATTTCTAAGTTTTTTTTTTTAATATCTGAAAAACAAAAAAGTTGTTCATACTTAAACTAAATTCTCATCAGGTTGTTCCTATGATATATAGTAGTCCTATTTGGATAAAATTGAAGGATTATAACGAAACTTTGACTTGATATGCTTGGTTAGGATATCTAAACAAAATGTAATGACAAATTAAAATAAACTCAAGCAGTTTATTTAAATATGATGAAAACAGCAGTTAATACTTTAATTTCCATATTGATGAGGGTGCTTTTTGTTCTCGTTGTAGTTATAATATACTTATGAAGTAAATACTTTAATTTCCACATTGATGGGGGTGTCTTTTTCCCAGTGTAGTTATAATATACTTATGAAGAAAAGTAACTTTGCAACGATCAGCAATCATTCACTTAGCCTCTCAATTGGTCAGCCCTCATGCGGGAAGGGAATCCAACCCTATAGAGTGGGAACTGAAATATTGACTCAGCTACTAAGGGTTAGGGTGAGCCAGCATCTCTCACAACTGCGTCATAATGCACGCAAAGACGGGGGAGGGGCGCCCGCATAGCGAGTGTTGGCTTCTCTCTTCTCATGTCTGTCATACATATATTTATTTAAATTCTTTGCCTTTTGCTAATTTAATTAAAATTCTTTTTGGCAAATTCTCAATTAGGCAACTTTGCTACATGCTTCAGAGGGAGCACTTAAGAGGGGAGAGTTGGAGGGGGGAATATTAAGAGGGAGCCAGAACCTAGTGAAACTTATGATGATTATGATGATGGGGCTGACAAGTGTCGGGGCTATGAATTTCTCTAGAATTTCTCGCTCATTGCCCGGATGTCGTTGATTTAAGTTTATTTCTTTCGCTGCGCTTCTTCTGTCTGCGAAGACAATCAACGAATAAATATGACATGTCATTTAGATACAACAACAACAACAACAACTACAACAAACTCAGTTAGTTCGCACACAAAGTGCATGCAAAACTGCACACGCGCTGTTACTGTTAAGCCTAACAGCGGCTTAACATTTTCGCACACTGTTAAAAGAAGTTAGCTTTAACAGTAAGCTTTTAGCTTTTCTATGGCAAGTGAAAGCTGTCATATTAACGCGTGTCCTGTGCTGTTTAAAGCTTTTGCTCTCTCTCTCGCTCACGCTTAAGCTTTTAGCGCTGCCCGGCTACAGTGGCTGCCAAAATATTGTGACTGCCTGCCTTGTCGTCTGTCTAGGGTTATTTGATTTGTTTACATTATTGTGCTGTAATTACAGTTTGTTTATTTGTTTTGTCGCAGTGCCAACTTATTGTGCATCAGCTCACAAATACATATACAGACACAGACAGATACAACATATAGTATTTTGACTAGTTGGCAATTTTTGCTGTTGTTGGGGGCGGGAGAAAGACGACTGTGTGCAATTTCATTTCCTGTCTAGCCAAACGAAGCGAATTGAGCCCAACCCCTACGATTATGCAACCTGACAACTTGCAACACACACAGACACATACCCATACATACGCAGAGCAAATGGAGCGGCCTTTTGTTTAAGCCGACCGCTTTAATGGGGGCGTTGCTTTGTGCTGGGAAAATGGAAAATTCGAATCGTTTTCATACTCTGTTACCAAAACTGCAAAAAGGGTATATAGGGTTTGTACAATAAAAGTCATATTTTCAACAATATTCAAGCTAGAGGAATTTCAATTTGGTATTCATATAAAATAAGCAAATATCTATATCTCCCACAATTTTATAGCTAGGCTCATCAAATTTGAGATGAGAGCTACTGACAATCTATTTCAAAGATTGAGAAAAAAATATTTCTGCCACGCCCATCGCACACTCCGAAAATAAGGAAAAATCTATATATACTACAATGTTACAGCTAGAGTTACCAGGTTTAATATAAGCTTTTAAAACCAACTGATAGTTAGGAACAAAAAAAAGATTTAGACTGTGAACAGAGTATAACTACGACGGGAGTAACCGATTGCAAGCGTTCTTGCTTGGTTTTTTTGCTTTGTGTAAGCTTTGTCACAAGTTAATCGTGAGTTGCTCTCGCTGCTTTGCCTATTTTTCCTTTTATTTTCGTATACATTTTGCGCTTTAATGGATTTCAATTGAATAATTAACAACAACATGCCAGAGGGGCAGAGGGACGGCAGCAAATTGTACAACAAATTTGCGCGATTTGCGGTTGAAAACTGAGAAGAAAAAGAACAATCTATGGCATAACCATTTCAATTTGAATTTCCATTTCCATTATCATTGTTTATGTGTTTTGTTAACTTGTCAGCTGGATAATATTTCGCTAGTTTCTGTGAGGCTATAAATATATGCACAGGTATTGATTCTGGTCCCCCCTTTTGGTTACCACTTTCCCATTCCCCACTCCCCATGCGTTGTCTGTGTTTTTGTTTATTTGAACGCTTTGGGTTGCCTGTATTTTTAGCAGCCGGCATTATACCAACTCGAGGGAACGAGCCCCAAACTCGTCCCTCGCGAGAGGCAGCTACTAAATTTAGCCAGTAGCAAAGTATTTCAAATTCCAAGGCGCTGTCAAACTGTACAGTTGGATATTTATTTAGCTAAGGCCTTATGTAATAGGTTGGGGCCAACAAGAACAACAACTGGACTGCAATTGCAGCTGAGTTCGAGTTCATTCAACTGACAACAATATGAGTAATGACCAAAAGATACAATATCTACAACTATCAACAACTCAGGCACGATAAGAGCGATTATGCAATCTGCTTTGGCAATGACCGCGAATAATTTCTTGCTTTCTTGCTTTCTTTTTGCTAAAACTAAAACAGTTGCCTGTGCTTATAGCCAAGTTCAAGGCAAGAGAGTGTAATTCAAGTAGCCCCCCCCTCTGCGGCGGCGGCCTGTGTGTGGCACGAAGCCCGCCAAGTGTGAAATTGTTGAGTGCAAACATTTTGGCAGCTGCCTCTTATCGTTTTGGCACATTAACAAGGCTTTTACTGTGTTATCGGCCAGATAGATAGATAGTTAGATAGCTTGGTACAGTTACTTGTTGTATAGGAATTTGCAACAGACACTCAACGCTCTGCCACAGCAGCGGTTACGTAGCTGGTTACGTTGAGCGAGCCCTGCAAACAACGTAACGAAACAAGTTTCTCAATTGCAAGCGCCCAACTATATATAGGCAGACTATATGTATATCGAACCTCAACTCTTTTTATTTTTATATATTTTAAACGCTTTTTTGCCGGTAACCGGTTTCGTTGCGGTTTGGCGAATGCGAATAAATAAAATGCAAGTTGCATATCGAATTGAGTCAGCTTTGCTTTCAAATTGCACACAACAAACACAGCACATCCTTTGAGAACTCACTTAACTTAAGAATATATTTCAAATACTATATATATTTCTAAACATTTCTCACAGTGTATAATATATACTTCACAGTATTTTGGATATTTATTTAAGATTTAAGATTTTTTATTTTGGAGAACGGCTCACCTTTGCAACCGTAGAATTCAACGTCCAACGTTACAATGATCAGAAAATTTTGTTCTTTGGCTCAGCTGCAGTCGGCATTCATTCAGGCAGCGGCTGCGGCAGCGACGCCGGCAGCAGGCAGCAGCGTCAAGCGGCACCCTTCTTCTTTCACTTTCAAACTACTCAACTATACACACACACACACAGACACACATACACAAGCAATTAGCAGGCAGAGCGAAAGAGAGACATCCAAAAAGCTTACTTTGCTATTTTGTATGGATGTATGTGTGTGTGAGGCCTGCCTCCTGCTACGCTGCTGTTGCTGCTGCTGCTGTGCTGTTGTATTGGTAGGCACTGCCAATTGACGTAGGACGTGACGTATGATAAAACGCAGAAAAAAAGCTTTGCCTTTGCTTTTTTTTTTTCATTTGTATTCAGTCAAAGCGAGCGCAAAAGAGCGCGACTGCTGACTGAAAAGCTCGTCACACTGTGCAGCAGAGATGCGAAAGCAGCGCGGCCAATGCCCATGTTAAACAGTGTAAGTGTATGCGAAAAAGGAAAGTGTTCAGCTAATGCACTTGTGTGCGTGTGTATGAGAGAAAGAGAGAGAGAGAGCGAGTTTGAGGGAGTGAGGCGCGCGCCTTGCAACTAACTGCATACATATAAAAAAAGACAACAACAACTTTATGTACAGTTATACGCGGCAGTTGACGCGACTGCAGCGGATTATATGGCAAGCCTACTATATGGGGGCGGCTGTTGCGCTGGTATTGGTAACTGAGGCCGCCTCACATGACACACACAGATACTCCAATACCAGAGACAGCCTTTCCCCACACACACACATACACACAGACACCAAGGCAAGGCACAAATATTGCTTAATTATTGAGGAACACATTGTGTATATAGTTTATAATGACACTAAGCAATACGACTGGTTACCCTGCAAACATATCGCGGAAGATAAGAATTCAATTCTTTTTGTAGAATCGCATTTCTATAGTTTTCTTATCTTCCAGCGAAAAAAGTCCTCGTTATTCCTTAACGAATCCTGTGCTATCTTCAAATTCTCATATTGAAAGTTTCAAATTAGACTTTTCTTAATTAATGTCGGTTTTCAGGAAAGAAATTGCCTTTTTATCGCGCTTTTATCTTCCATTCGGAAAAGTGGCTTTCTTAAGCAAAAGGAGCAGAGGAAAATTGTTTATTCTTCAATCATTTCTATGCTGTCTCCGAATTGAAACTTTGAGAGATAAATTGTCAAGACAAGTAATGTCGCTCCTCAGGAACGATATCGCCTTTTTATCGCGCTTTTATCTTCCATTAGAATTGTGGCTTTCTTAAGCAAAAGGCGTAGAGGAAAATTTTTGATCCATTTCTGGCTGTCTTCCAATCGGCGTTTTGAAAGTTTGAAAGAAGAATCTTGAAAAGCAGTGTCGCTTTTCAAGGACTACTCGCATTTCCTTTGCATCTTATGTTTCATTCGGAAAAGTGGCTTAATTTCATATATAGAAATGACTTTTTGAGCCTATAGAAGACATGATCAACTCTTGTTTGTAAATCTTGCAAATATCTTCTGAAGTACCGCTCAAAATGTTTACAGGGTAGTTCGTTATGCATAGTTCTGGTACTGGCCAACCTGACAAACCTGACGCGCAGTAATCAAAGTAAATCGAAATTTATTGTTCCCTCGGCATAACTAAGCCCACACCAGACAAGTTCACATATTTATTTTTCCTTCGTTTTCTGGAATTAAGTAGAATAAATATTTGCACTATTCAAATAAGCCGAGTTGTGAAAAAAAGCTTGACAAATAAAAAAAGCGAGCAGCGGCTAGAGGGGCAGTCTGAGGGGGAGAGTTCTCAGCGAAATGATGTGAGATTGAAGATGTGCCAGAATTGCTTACTATATATTCATTATAAATATGAACACATAAAACAACAAGCTATCCCATATATTTTGGCACTAATACCACACATTAAATAATGAAATTTCAAAACAGATATAATATAGAGATGGTATTATAGGAAAGATTCGAGTAAATATACATATATATAAATAGAATGAACGATTCAATTTACAACGTTTAATGTTGTTTAATTGGGTAAGACTAGATCGGGCGATATTAGAATATATATTTATCTATATTCCCTGATGTTTAGACAGTTCTTACAAAGATCAGGTGATATGCTTTCATAAATCAAATAAAGTCTCTTATGTTTCTACACATGTTTACTATAAGTATCTAAAAATTCTTGAACTTGATTTTGAATGCTCATAAACATTTGTTTTTACATATACTACATATGTATGTATGTATGTATATATGTATATATATATATAAGTTATAAGGCAACCTGCGCGATCATAAACATAAGATACAGAAACAGACATTTCTAGATATCGAACCGAACATATTCCTAAGTTTTTTCTTTCGTACAAAATGAATATTTGAACAGTTGCCAGCGAATTTTATGCAACAAGCAGCAAACAAAGATCTTATGTGTATATAGTATATATATCTCGTAGTATATAGTGTATATCGTATATATAAATATATTTAATTTGTTGTTTTCAAAAAAGAACTTTTGCTTTTCTTTTCTCGCTCAAAATTTATAAAGCAGAAAATTCAATTAAATATATATTTATACCTTCAAATTTTCAATACTCGGCTGACATTCGCAGTGTGGCAATGTCAAGCGGCAGGAGCAGCAGCAGTCGCAGGACCAAAAGCAGCCGCAGCAGGATGTGGCTTACATAATCTGCTTCCGCTGCTGATGCTGTCACTTTCTCATTTTCGCATTTTTCAATTTTTATTTCGCTTTCATTTTCAATTGCCGTCGTCGCTGAGTGGCGCCCAGATTACGTAAATCCCAGCAGCTTTGCCTGTCTTTAGGGGTAGGTGGTGCGTAGGGCATACAACAATAGACATAATACCCAAAACACAACAAAGTAAACATATATATACAAAAGTACTCGTTGAGTACTTTAGCAGGGGTTGGCATCGACCTTGAAAAGCTGTCGACAATGTTTTGTGGCTTTTGCCTTAGGCAGGGCACTTTTGACGGGTATTTAAGAACGCACTTAGCATACAGGAATCTCAGGAAATACACCAACACCAACACACATGTGAACGAGTTACGTATACTTTGTAGGTGTGTCTGTGGCAGAGAAGTGACTCAGCTTCCTTTAACAGCTTCCATTTCCAGTCAGCATTTGTCACGCCGAGGCAGAAGGCATTGATTTTGTATACCTTTTAATTCATCAATTGCATAAAACAAACAATAAACCAAACATTTGCGGCTGACCGAAGCTTAAATACCCTTGCAGACATTATTTATAATAAAAACTAAAATTTTCGATCGATTGTTATAATATATAGTGTAACCAATTCAAACCAAACTATACGAGGTATAAAATGATCTAAAATAGATGAGTTTGGTTGAGATATCTGTAAAAACAAACAAGTAAGAATGCTCTAGTCGAGCATACCTGACTACAAAACTTCCAGTACCCAGGTGTAAAACTTCCAATCATATCTTCGTCCACTTACACATACATATACACATACACAAAGCCGCACACACACGAGCAGTGACTAAGCGAAGCATTTTAAGTGGAGGCTGTGCTTCTTCTTCCCCTTTGCTGCAGGACTGAAAATTCTTTCGTCAATAACTTCCGTGTTTATTATTCGATCTACTTGAAATTTAGACAGTAGAAGAATGCCTAAAGTATTACATACAATACTACCAAATCCCAAAGCTATATCTTTAAAATTGTTGGTTTAGACGCTTTTATCGAATTGCGAGGAAACGCGGGGAGATAACTTGATCTGCTCATGGTATACAGGAACCTACATTCCAAATTTGGTGTCTCTAGCTCTTATAGTTGCTGAGATCGACGCGTTCATACAGACAGACAGACGGACATGGTCAAATCGAAATCTCTTTTGATACTGATCAAGAATATATATACTTTATAGGAAAGGAGATGTCTCGTTCTGCCTGTTACAAACTTTTGCACAGATTAAGTACCCTCTTTTTACCCATTTTATGGGTACAGGGAGTAAAAAGTTGGCCCTACAATAGCTAATTTTTCAACTATGGTCCTATGGCAGCTCTCAGATATAGTGCTCCGATTTTAATCAAATTTAATCAACATCTTAGGAGTAATACTAAACTTAGAATTGCCAAGTTGGGTTGCGATATCTTCAGAAACACAAAAGTTGTTCATACAACAGCTGAATTTTCCACCTATTTTTCCAAAGACAACTATAAGATATGTATATGTAGCTTGTCCGCTTGTATGAAACATAATAAATCTTTGATTTGGTGACTCTGGTAAGAATATCTTCATAGGCAAACAAGTCTTTCACACAAGAACTCAATTTTCAACCAATATCAGCAATATATATCCAATCTAGGCAGTTCCAGTATACTATGTATTGTCTCAAACTAAAAGGAGTAACAGTGTGAAGTTTCTTTACAATGCCTTCAAAGCGGAGACGTAGAGAGACCGCTAGATCAGCTCGTATTTTGATGCTGATCAAGAACAAAGAATAAATAAATATCATAAAGCTGACGTAGAAAAACGATGTATTCTTTTGAACAGAAAAGTGTTTGTATTTGAAGATATTTATATACCAGAACTATAAAGACAGTATGGGGTCGAAAAGAAGCCTCCCACAAAGTGTTTCCAAGCTTGTGACAGATATAAAAGTACAATGGACTCTGGAAGTGTATATGTATTGATATTTCTAATTGCTTGAGGAATGTAAAGAGCTGAAATATTGTTTATATCAGATTTCTGTTGATTTGAGTGAGTATATCATGCCGTTGGGTAGAAGAGGGCGTGCCACACACACACACACACATTCACACACACATACACTCTCTCACAGTGAACTTGAAAATTGAATTGCATAAGAGACTCGTTTATTTGTACTTATAATCGCACAGTTAGTCATTGGGTGAATGAATTTACGGCAGCAATTTGCTGCTCATATAATTTTAGTTTAGTTAACTTTTCTTTCTTTTTTTTTTTTTTTGGTTGTTTGTTTGCTTTGGTTGTGTAGCAAGTGGAACAGGCAAAAAATAAATGCAAATCATTTGAAAAATGTGTTATTAATTAGTTCAATTTGCGGGCAGTCGAGCACGAGCTCATTTAATGCCCGCACTTTCCGGCTTAACGCCCCGAATCGGAGCTGTGTCTCTACGCAACAGTTATGATAGCTTAATAGCTGGATATATGTTTGGATAGTTGGGTATTGGGAAGGAAACTGCAAGGGGAAATACGTTCAGGAGTTAGCAGCAACTCCTGCGGGTGCGAGATTCCTTTAAGGAAGTTCGGAACGTGCGGAAACGGGAAATTCGTTCAATTCGGGAAAGGAATTACCAGCAACTCCTGCGGGTTTTGGGGTCTCCCGAGATTCTTTGAAGGAAGTTCGGAACGGGCGGAAACGGGAAGGCAACTGCAACAGGAAAGGAATTACCAGCAACTCCTGCGGGTTTTGGGGTCTTCCGAGATTCTTGGAAGGAAGTTCGGAACGGGCGGAAGCGAGAAGGCAACTGCAACGGGAAAGGAATTACCAGCAACTCCTGCGGGTTTTGGGGTCTTCCGAGATTCTTGGAAGGAAGTTCGGAACGGGCGGAAACGGGAAGGCAAATAGTTTTCTGGGATGGGTAGAATTTCCTATCCCTTCGCCATCTCTATTGGGCATACAAACAGCTAAAAAGCTCTGCGCATGTTGTCGCTTGCTTTTGTTTTGTTTGCTAAACAATATTTTGGCAACACTTCAAAAGCGACGCTTGCCAAAAGCAATTTGCATACGCGTGAGCCAAAAGACATCAAATCGCACATATAGTATGTAGTTGGCAGATACATATATAGAGGGGGATATATAGATATAACCACCGAGCTAAGCGACTTCTGACGAACGCTGTCCATCAGTCAGTTGGCTCTGGTACATTATGAAAGTGGACAAAGCCAACTCAAGCAATTAGAGATGGGGCGTGACGTGAGATGAAGATGAACTAAAGTATATAAATATGTATAATAATACATAAGGAAACTTTTTATACAGAGACCTATGTGTGGCTAAATTTAAGCCAAAGAGCCGCTGCAACGTTGCACAGCCAATTTGCCGCACACAAACAATATAAAGAAAAAAAAAGAATATATATAAAATAAAAGAAATCCAAGTAAATTTTTGTGTTCCCCAGCCGACAGCCGTTGCGTTTCCAAACATGCACGTTTAAATATAAACTTGGCATGGGGGAGATCATGTGACCCGGACGGAGGGACGGACGGCAGGCACGCAGGCAGGCAGGCAGGCAGGCGACAAAATCGTTAACCACACCGCACCGCACCACACGAGGCAGAGAAAATGTATTTGCATAGGCAGTGCATTATTTTCATGAATTTTTCTATAGCTTTTCATGCTAAATACATGATACATACATAATTAAGCGTGGGCGAAGTGCCAAAAGGTGCTTGACTTGCTCGATTGGGCCTTGGGCAAGCACATCCTTCAGCCACCTGGCAAGGACAACGCTCGCGTGGCAGCTTTTCAATTGGTTTAGGATCATTAATATTAATGGAAAATCAATTGCGCGCAATTACGAGGCGATTTTAGGGCTAAGCAAGTACAGACCAAACACACGAGGCCCTAGAAATTCTCTATGAAAAACAAGTAACAAAGGAAAGTCGAATGTGCCTAACGAACAGTCATCCTATACACTGATCAAAAATGACCTAAGTTATGGCATAAACTAGCGATTGTATCGAAAAGTCTATGAGAAGCTAAGATCATTGTTCGGCACTGAATTCTGCAGTGAATTTGCGAAGGAGCTAAACAAAAGCTGTACAAGCAGCAAACAAAGACAAGCCTAGATATCTCTCATTCCGGAAAAGAGAATCTCAAGAAGTGATCCTAGAAGACAGCCAAAGAATCCATCTCAAGGAATACAAGTAGATAAGATTTGAGTTTGGAACCAGAAACGTCAGCTCAGGAGATACTATTGCAACTGCTGCTTGAATTTTGGGATCCTAGCACCAACAAAATGGTTGCCTTTTGAAAAATATACACAAAATGAATGAAAGCTTCCTTAAATCCTGTAGGTTAGCATAAAAGACCTAAGCAGTGGTTATAGTTCCCCGAAAATGTTGGTAAACAATTGAAATGTTTACGAATGTTTGCGATTTATAAAGCACAGTGGGAATTAGATTATTTATACCCTTTGGAATGTGTTTATTTTAGTTATAAACAAAACAAATTGTGCATTGTATGCCAAAATGTAGAGGCAAGAGTTATCAATGGTATATGGCATATGATATATGGTATATGGCATATGGTATATGGCATATGGTATATGATATATGGTATATGGCATATGGTATACGAACTCTTTTATAGTTAGTATAGATAGTTAGCTAACTTTCTTTAAAGCAAACTTTCTGTTGTCTGGAATTGAACAGATCTTAATCCCGAGTCTGTAAAATGTATAAAAATAAGGATTTATTCATAGAAAACCATATTTCAAAGCTTTACGACTTCAACGATAGTTTCCACTGTCTATATTTAAACAGATCTTGTATACAGTAAGCCATATACGAAATTTACTGATTGTAACCTTAATAGTCTATGAGATTAACGCTTTTATATGCATAGGGCAGACAAATGTGGCTTGATAAACTTGAATATTGTTATTTAACGTCTTTATATGCTCTTTTAGTGCACTTTAATGGCTGCAGGGTATAAAAAAAAGTGCAACCGCAGCACAGCCGCCAGTTGGCAGTTGCCAAGAGCTGTCCGCCCAAGCACAGAGAATATGAAGCTAAAATAAACAACGTCATCGTCATCGTCATCGTCACCGTCACCGTCACCATCTTCATCATCATCATCATGATGATGATGATACTGTGAAGCGGGACATTATTACAGGCGCATATTTTTTGCTGGCACAGCAAGAGCAAGAGCGACTCTTGAGGCGTTTATCGCCACATGGCAACTATTTTAGCGACAAGAAGTCAGCAGAGTTTGTTGAACCCGCCGCCAGAGGAGCTCTTCAGCTGCCATGCGGAAGTTGTGGGGCACACACACAAAATAAGTAAGAAACTAATTGAAAAACTTAAAATAAGACAACAAAATGCAATCAAATCAAAATTGTACAAGTGTGTGTGGGTGTTTCTCTTACCGTGCGCCCGCCTGCTGGGCCTCCTTGATGGACTGCACGAAGGCGTTGGCCTCGCCTTTGATGAAGTCATTGCTGGCATCCTTAAGCTGATCCTTGTCGAGCTTTGCAGCAGCATTTAAGGGTCCATCGAAGGGTGCGCCATTGCCATTGGTGGCGTTGCCATTGGAGTTGGCCTCGGTCAACGATTTGGGCAATGGAATTGGCATTTTGGGCGCTGGGCTGCTGACTTTCGGTGGTGTAGTTGGAGCAGGTGGAGCAGGAGTTGGGTGTGGTGCAACTGCTGGAGGAGCTGCTACAGGAGTCGCTGGCGCTGGCGCTGCAGGCGTTGGCTTGGCAACCACAGGGGGCGTCGGTTTGGGCGGCACGGGCTTCGGTGGAGCGACAGGCTCTGCGACAGGTTTCGCTTGTGGCGGGGGACGCGGCTGAACCGCAGGTACCGGAGCGGGAGCGGGCGCAGGAGCGGGTGCAGCTGCAGGCTTTGGTTTGTTTTCTATCGCTGGCTGCGCGGGCTTCTTGCCACTAAAAAGCCAGGCCAAACGTTTGCTACGAAAATAAAAGGTGCAACAACAAAAGAAAAACGATAAATGAAACGAAATAAAAACATACAAACTAAAAAGTATTGCAAGAGAAAGAAAATGCACAAAAAGAAGCGCGCAAATTGCAAGCGTCTGTTGCTTCTTCTTCTTCTTTACGTCGCGTCGCCGAATTATTTCTCTATGCTCTATAATTAAGGTTATAAATGCCTGTTTCTTATTGTACACAAGCTCACCCACAATTAATAGTTATAGTACACAATATATAGCTAGGCTATAAACAATTTCCAATTGTTTTAATTGATAATTCAATAAGCAACGCTTTAGCTGCGATCCGAGCTTGTCAAAATCCGCGCACGAAAGGGAAGAGGGCAATTAGAAACAGTGTGACCCCACCGAATGCAGCAGAACAAAAGAGAGTTGGCAATGATAAAAAGTGTGACCCCAAGAAGTGCAGCGCCTTTTGCAAAATTAAAAATAAGTTAATTATTTATAAAAATAGGTAATTAGCGCTAAATTAGCAATTGATTAAGACAACTTGATAGAACGCTGGCAAAGGCCATTATAACAGGCCATTATCAGGGCGAATAATGGGTACAAAGGAGCAGGCGTTGCCAGAGCTTACAAAAAACCAGTATTGAGACTAAAACCAGTATTGGCGCCTTGCCACAGCCAGATCAAACTTGCAATTATATGATTTTCCCATGGAAAACGGAACTAGGCATTACCAAACTGAACAGAACTGATATAGACAAAAAACGTAGTACGGGAATTAAGACCTGTATTAGTTTATTCCCACAGCTAGCAGCAAATTAACCTAAAAAAAAGTAGTTCCCATGGATGTACGCTATGGAAGTACTTATAACCGGAATTCAGCAGTACCTAACTGAACAGAACTCAGATTGAATTCAATTGCATTAAATAGTATAGAAGTGCATCAGCAGGAAATGAGTTAACGCTTCGATAAGCAAGCTGCAAAACAGTTATAGATCGGGCCAACGATTCGATTTGATGGATAGCCAGACTATTTAACTGATACTAGAACAGTTACTGGGACTATCTAGGCCATTTCGCCAGTTGGCATGTGAAAAGTACTAGCAAATCTTTCTTCCGTTTGTAATTGAGCGGGCCGTAAGCTTTTTTCATTGTCACGTACGCCACAAAAAGGCACAAAACTCGTGTATAGCAAATATTTATGTCTATGTACATACATATACATATAAAGATAAGCAAACAAACGAATATAGACGCTAAGTACCTTATGTATTACGCATACGCCCCCGGGGCTGCCTGGCGAAGCGGTAAATGAGTGGATGCGATCGCTTCAAACTTCAATTATCACATTATTTCGCTAATTAAGCTCAGATAACAAACGAAAAACGCGAAACTCTAAGAAGCAGAGCCTAACACACATTTCCCATTGCGAATTCGCAAAATATTACGATCCCCTCCTATCGCTAATTGCACTTATCGTCATTATTCGAGTTATAGACGGTGCCCAAAGAGCCGGTTGTTTGAGATTGCGTTGCCGTTGTTGAGTTCTTTGGGGAAAGAGATTTATAAGCGATCCAAATATCATCATGTGACAATGTCGAACGCAGCGATACTGTCGCTAACTGCACTTAATATTCCCCTACTCGTATATTTAGCACATTTAGCTCGATCCGCAAATCCGGTAACTGACCATAAACCGGCCAAAGATTGAGTTGTTTGTGTGTCAACAACGTTTAGACGATTAGATTATACATTTGCACTATTTGCGAATATTATTTACGACTACAAATGGTTAGACATTCCAGCTAACTGTTGCGTTCTAAAAGCGTTAAGAAACTTTAAACGGAATTCAAGTTCTTAACTGTTTGAAAATTTTTAGTTGAAATTAAGCACAATTGAACATTGTTATACTCTGTAGCCGAAGGGAAAGAGTATACTGGTTTTGCGCAATGTCCGTCTGTCCGTATGAACGCAAGTTTTTCCACACCCTTGAAGCTAGAGCAACCAAACTTGGTACACATTTTGGTGTATATCCTCAATTTATGCACTCCCTTAAATGTTGAGAATCGCAGAGAAGGGCAATCAAAAGTAAACCTCTAGTAAAGGCGATTGTATAGGACTTCCTCCCAAGGAGACTTCCTGAGTAATTGTATTGCAGTAACTTAAAATGTTGAGAAACCAAATTACTACTGTCCTTGCATATGATTATCCTTTAGAAATGTTAAGTAAAACATTTACTTACACTTAAAAACAAACCTCTTAAACACTTTTTAAAACTACTAAGCCACAATCTCACAAACTAAGTCGAACGACTTGTAAAATTCCAATAGCAAAATTCAAGCCCCCTCAGCAAGCCCCCCTTACACGTACATCCTTAATTTGTATGATTTTAAGTTGACTGCCTAAAAGTATGCAACAGCAAAAGTCGCAATATGGCAACAGTGGCTGTCAAACTGTTTGAAATTTGAAAATGACGCGGGCGCGTTTGTTTTGAAATGTAGGAAGCTTATTTAAGCTTATTTACGTTTGCTGCTTGCCCATTATTTCAGACAACAGTCTTGGGGAACCCCAGCAATTGGAAAATTAAAGTTATATATGCTGAATAGCGAGTACTTACCGTATTTCCTCAACGGCGAACGTCAAATACCACAAGGCAAACATATTTACGGCAGTTGCTGCAATTAGCGAGAAAATAGTAACAGATTATTAAACATATACAATGAATCAGCTAACTGAATCAGACTTGATGTTTAGCTAAATCGAGTAATACTCGATTTGTGCACAAATTTCAATAGAACTGGCTTATGTAATGCAGTAACAATGTTGCTAAAACCAAATTAAGAACGACAACAATAAACAAACCAACTAACTGAGAGTCGTAATTAAAGTCAGAGACCGTCAAAGGCAAACATTTGTTTAGCATTCGGCGCGGAATTTGCCGGCATTTTTGAATTTGTTATTTCTTCTTTTTGTTGTTGTTCGATTATTGTGCACAGTTTATTTTTAAGCAACTGCGACAACTGATTGCCAACTGTGTGTGTGTGTGTGTGTGTGTGTGTGCTTGTATGTGTGTGTAAGTGAGTGAGTCGATTGCCAATTTAATGAACCAAATGCATTCGCAGCGGCCATAAGACGCGTGAGTGTCGCGTCTTTTGGGCAAGCGGCCAGAGAGATCTCAATTGATTGCGAATCAAGCACTTTTAGAGGCGCCTGTCGCCACAGATCGAGACCTCAGCAGAGCTCGAGAACTTTCAATTCGCATGCTGTGTGTTGTACTTCATTATTATTGAAATCATATGCAGCGGCTTGGCGGGCAGCGCGGGGGGAGTGTGCGCAATTGGCAAGTCTGTTTATAGTATTCTTGGCAACGCGGCGTATGAGCAATTTCTGACACACACATACATACACATATACACACTCACAGTTACGTCACGCGTGCGGCGGCGAGAGAGAGGCAGAGAGGGCCACTCATAAATCTGACAGTTGCGTTGGGTTGCATGCAACTTGCACATGCAACAAACAAACAAACACTTGTGTTGCATGCCACCTTTGGGTGCACTCACCTTTTGCGCTACTTCAAAAAAGCAGCTAGAAAACTTTCGGAGGGTTCGGAGGGTGCGGAGTATTAATTTTTTTTTCTTTTTTTTTACTTCTATTTAGTTTTTGCTTTCAGCTTTCAGGGGTTGCTCGTAAATCGTATCAAAATGTTTTATTGCTTATCGTTTTAAATGCTTTTGTTAATCGTTAGCGGTTGTTGCAGCAGCAAGTTTTCAATATTTTCTTGAAAATCCACACACACACTTCAATTTTCTACGTTTTTTTGCTGTTTTTGGTGGCTTCGCTGCGCTTCTTTCGTTCCCAGTTGCTGTTGATTGCTGCTTACAATTTTTCGACTGTGCAAAAATCGACTGCTCAACCGCCGAAAGCGACGGCCAAAGAGAGCGGCAGCGGCAGCGGCAGCAGAGAGAGCGCCGACGCCGCAACTATAGACTTGCTCTCTCTCTCTCTCTTCTAGCTGCTGCTGCAGCGAAGCTTTCCTGGCTAGATTTTTATACAAACAGCCTGCGTATACTCTACAAAAACACTCTCTCTGCTGTGTTATTTATTGGTCATTACTCATGGTACGCTGCTTACGCTATGCTTGGAATATGCCTGACTGTATCAATCATGTTTAAATGCAGGCAGAAGTCGCCTAAAGGCGGCTAGAATCAATAAACAGAGCCAAAAATCTTTGAGAGCTGTGCGCAGGCAGTTTGACTAGCACTGTGTGCAGTGGCGTAGCTATAGGGGGTCCTATAACGCATTTAACCCAACTCACAAAACTTTTAGTTTCCTTATGCAGCTGATAATTCCCACCAACGTTATGCATTTTAGATGTTGTTCAAATTTGATAGGAAAGCTCGCAAACTAACTTGAATTTTTGATACAAAAACTGTTCTGCAGGAAAAGAAATCAACTGCAGTCTGAAGAAAACTCCTCTCTCTCTCCTTAATTTGTAATTTCTTTATCGTTAGCATCCAAAATAAGCATCCTTTATCATCTTACAAGCTCAGCGAACTCTCTGCCTTTGCCAATATCCTGGATACGCCCTTGACGCTGTGGCACTCAAACTGTGTGCGTCAATGCAGCAACTACTGTGCATTATACAACAGCTCAGATACTTAGACTTTTGTTTAACTAAAGATATATCACATTACGTGAGCGCTGACGTCTGTCTAGTCAAGCAAATGTGGCCCATTTCTAGATAAGCCTGGCCGTCGCCCAGTCCAGCGCTGCTATCTGCGCCTTAAGGCCAAGTAAATGCGTCTTATCAGCATACAGTTGGGGAGGCACTGTATTTTCACTTGGCCATGATGCAATTTCCCTTGGCCATGTTGCATAACGCAGCTGCTGGGCGCTTACATAACAACACAGCCAAAGCAGCAGCAAGCGGCAGAAACAAGGTCAAAAGTTCAAGGACTTTTCAGCATGGAGAAAAGCTCCCGTATCCTGCGCCTGCGCCTGGCAACCTCCAAGCGGAAGTATTTATATATATTTCCTAGCTGGCTGCCTCCTTTTGTTGATTGTTTTGATTGTGTAACAGCTGCTGCGGGCGCCGTGAAGTATGCAATAATAAATATGCGTATATTGAAATGTCTGCCCTCGAAGGAAGGGGTTGCGTCCCATCTTTATTATCCTAGCATAGCCATAACTCTGTTCCACACACAGTTTATTAAAGCCTTTATCCACTTTTGCTTGTATTCCTTAAACGAATTTATGCTATCATCTATTTACTAATAAGATTGTGTGCGTAACTAAATAAAGTTATCCTTTTTATGATAGGTTAAGTCCCAGGGGGGATTTCAAGAGATTCATGGCGGGTTAAAAGTGTTTCAGCCTCATAACTTATGCAGTTCTTAAGGGATTGTGATGAAATTTGATATGAAAGTTGTTGCTATGATTTTTGTTGAGAAATGATTTATAGTTGGGCTTTAAATTTGGTATAATGTACTCCAATTGTTATGAAAGTTTTGTGATAGGTGGAATACTGGCTTTGGCCCATGTGTGTATCAAAAATCCCAGTCTAACTTCAAAATGTTGCTGGAAAGTAAGTTTTATTGATTTGCTGTTGTTCTGGTAGATATTAATGGTATATTTCGTCTTCTTTGGGTTCCTTAATCGCATGTGGGACTTGGGATTAAAGAACCTTTATATAGATTGATAAGAGTCCTTCTATCGCCTCCTACATACATTATTATTTTAGATTAGGTAGAACCGGCTGACCACCACATGGTGGTCCCACGTAGACCGAGCAGGTTCTTAGTGTCGCCTGATACTGAAGGTCGTTAGGAGGTTTGTTGATCCTGTAGGATTCGTGTGTTGGGGAGTGTGTCTGGCCGCTTCCTCTAGTGATGCGAGCCAGTCTTGTTGAAGTACATTATTATTTAAATTTCCTTTCTTTCCCATTTCCTTCAATCTCTTTTATTAATTTTCAAACGTGTTTATTGATTTTTATTAGTTTTTGATTTGATACATTTCCATTGCTACTGTCAAATTTAATTGTTTTTTTTTTTTTTTTGGTTTTTTTTGTTTGTTTTTTATATGGTAAATATTTTGTTTTTTGTTTGTAACTCGCTTTTGCTTAAATTTATGATATTGCATATGCCACAAAATTGCTGTTGATTTTGTTGTGGGCTTTTCATAGAAGCTTTAAAAGGTTGCACAACTAAATAAGCTAGCAAATAAAATGTAAATTTTGTTTAGTTATTTAAATCAAATAATTAAATATCCTTTAGCAATGATATATAATAATATTACTTTTTCCTATAATGTGCACATTTCTGAAATAGTTCTTCTGGTTTCTCCAGTTGTTGTTGTTGTTCCTTAAACACTTCAATTCATTTGTAAGTTCTTCTACTTTTTACTTGTGCTTTACATTTCTTTTTCTCTCTCTCTCTACGTTCTTCTTCATCTTCTTCTGCTAAGCTAACTACTACACATAATTCATTTAATATGAGCCCTTGATCAACGGTCTCTCATTGTCTACTCGTTCTTAAACGTTTTCGTTATCGTTTTCTGTTTCTTTTTCGGTTTTTCTTTATCTTATGTTTTCAAAAGTTGTTGTTAACCTTTGGTTGGTCGCATATGTTTCGCATTGGCTTTTGTGTGTTCATTTATCTTCTCCTTCTCCTACCCCTACTCCTCCTTCATCGTTTCTCTCATTGTTGTTCTGTTGTTGTGTGTATTTTTGTGTGTGTTGTTTGTTTTGTTGTTTGCCTTTTTGTTGGATTTTTATCACAGCTCTCTTCTATACACTTTTGCTCTTATGATTTTAAGCATAACTTGCATATATATAAATTTGTTGTTCTTGTTGTTCGTAATGCACGGCTGTCTCTTGTTGTTGTTTTTACTTAAAACTTTTTATCCTAAGATGCCCTCTGTTCCTCCTTCGTTCTTAATCGTTCATCCTTCTTCCTGCTGTTGTTGTTTTAATACATACGTTAGCTTAGTTTGCAATTGTGTGGAATGATTTACAAAAGTTGTTTTGTTGTTTTCTTCGAAATTTAAATACAATAAATGGCATATAAAATATATATACATATATATATATATATATTTCTTGTGTTTGTATACAAAAAGAACGTTACTCATACGCAGCGTTGTTGGAAGTGTTCTTTGAAACATTTGTTTGTGAATAATAATTGTAATACTTTCTTTAACGTGTTCTTATGATGATTGTTAAACAATAACTGAATATTTTATAGAGTCAGCCAGTGCAATTTGATTTCTTTCTTGTTGCTAGCTAATTAACAATTGACTGCTCAATTCTATTGTGTTGCCAATTATGTTAGATAATATATATATATTCATGTATATAGTCTGAGGGGGGCTCTTTGGTGCTTCTTCTCTTCTGGTTGTTGTGGATGTTCTTGGTGTTGTTCTTGGAAGCAGCATGACACGTTTATCACATTTAGTTGTTGTTGCTTTTGTTGCTGTTGTCGGTATGTACTAGGTCTTAACTTAATTACATTGATGGTTGTTTGTTTATTACACATACAATACATAAACTATGTACACACACACACATTTAGATTGCTTTTTATTACACATGATTTGCACTCTTTTGTTTGCTTTCGTTTCATTTCGTTTCGCTTTTTACAATTTAATATTCGCTATTGGAAGTTTATAACAAAAATACATGCATAGTTTTTGTTAGATATAACACACACACATGATTGGGATAGTGTAAAGAGTTGTCTCTGAGATCGCATTTGCTGCTGCTGCTGTTTATTTTGGACACCTGCCCCGTTTTTCTAGCAATAATCATCGGCAGCGTCTTTGTTGTGTTCCTTCAGTCTTTCGTTTTTTTGTTTTTGTTTGTTTTGTTTTTTTTTAATAGATTTGTTTGTTAGATAGCTTAATTTGAGCAATGTTCTTTGTGTGTTGTTCGTTTGCTAAATGCTCAAAATTGTGTTCTTCAGGTACCATTTTTATCATATCTTTTAGCTGCTTTCAATTGCCATCAGGGGGGCAGTTGTCCTGCTTGTCTATAGCCTAACTGCGCTGCTGTTTTTGTTTTAGTTTTATGTTTTTATAATTTGTGCAAAACATAGTTAAAATATATAGTAGTAGATGTTTGTATAAATGAATGCCTGTTGCTACAAAATACTAAATACTCAATTGGTTGTTTGATTGTGAAGTGTTTTGGTTTGCTTTGAATTGGATTGGATTGTAACAATTCAAGTTCTGGCTAACGCATGTCTCATTTATCAAGATCACAACACACGCCAGCTTACTGGACTGTATATATAGACAATACATATATATATATATAGAGACGTGTGCTGTGTTACAATATGCTGTTACATAAGCTGCTAATATCACTTTGAAAACTACACAAATGGCGGCGCTTTGCGAACAAACAACGATCCTAACGAATCGGTTTGTGTTTGATCTGTTTGTTTGTTTGTTGTTGTTGTTGTTTTTACATTTGTTTGTGTTTTGTTGTTCTTGTTTGTATTATCACAATTGAGCGCCAACTTCCACAGTACATATTCTTTTCATATTACAAAAGTTAACAATTTTTTCTTTGTTTCTCAGCCAATTGATTGAGCTAACAATTTTTGACGTTGGTCACATTTTCAACACATTACAATCATTTTTTCTTTTTGTTTTTAATATTTTTACTTAGCTAACTAGACAATTTGCTTGGTTGTTGCTGTTGTTAATGGTTGTTCCTGCTTTAACTGGCGTTTGCTTTTAATTCTTGCTTGCATTTTGTTTAAATCACAGTTGTTGTTGCTTATAAAATGATGTTTATCTCTCGCTTTCGCTTTCGCTATATCTCTCCCTCGAATCTTTGTTGTTCTACTTTGTTTACAATACTCATTATTCTCATATTATTCTCATTATCAATTTCGTATTCGTTTACGTTTTCTTTTTGCATTTGAAGTGCTCAAGTCTTTTCTTACATTCTTTGCTGTGTGGCCGAACAAAAGTGAAATGTAATCGTTCAGTTTTAGATTACTAAGTTAAACATATTAAAGAAATTGTAAGTTGTATAAAGGCTTGCCAATTATAAGTTGTCAATATGTTTTATAACTTAGCAGAAAACGTCAACTGATCGCTTTTCATTTAAAGGTTTTTTTTTTTGTTTGTTTGTTGCCTACGTTAAAGTTTTTACTAAACGCTACAAATTTATATACGCTTGATTTGATCACGTGTCATGTTTTTGTTGTTGTTGTTGTTAATAGCTGCTCTTTGTTGTTGTTTTTGTTGTATGTTGTTGTTGCATGACGTTGCTTAATTCGATTTTTGGTTACATTTTGTGCTTTAATGGCTCAGATCCTGACGCAGCAGCTCATAAACGAACTTGTCGCGCACATCATAGTGCACAGGTCCATGTCCCAGCGAAGCAGGCAGCTTCTCGGCCTCAACTGGCTTCCACTGATGCCCCAGCAACGTCCACATTTCCTGTAATCCCCAATACAAAAGGTAAGACAGGCAATCATAAGCAAATATCTCACATACTCACCTTATTCAGCTCATACTGCGTTAGGCTGTTGGGCCAGTCAATTTGGGACACTTCGAGGCGTCGTAGCTGGCGACCGCGTAGGCGTGCAATGCCCAGCAGATTGTGCGAGTCCATGGTGTAGCCGTGGACGACAATTTCCTCGATCTGCTTGCAGCGCCAGGATAACATGACAAATGGATCCTGCCGCCTGATCCAGCGCTCGTAGTCGCTGTTGTTGGAATGCTTTGGCGAATCAATGTAGTAGATGCTACGCAGCGTGTCACTATTATGCACAGATAGCCAGTGGAGAGCCTCGCGGTTCATAAACTCGCAGAAGAGCATGCGTATATGGGTGACGGGCATGTGGCGACGCAATATGCGAAACTGCAACAGCTCCACAGCCTCATAGGCATAGACGAGCGTTAGCACCAGTTGGATGTTCGTGAAATGCGTTGCAAAGTTGGCCCAGGCTGCCTCGGACACGCCGGCATGCTCCTCCCGATCCAAGCCGTGCACCACAATCAACAGCTTACGCAGCGGCAGCACCTGTATGGTGTGCAACAGCTCATCATTCAACGTATCGTAGTCCAGCGAGAGCACCTGCAAGGCAGCACATTTCTGCAGCAGCGTCGTGTCCAGCCCGAGTATGGGATAGTGACTAGGATCGTATTTGATGCTGGCCAGCGTCAGCTGCAACAGCTCCTGCGGCTTCTCCATGGCCTTGAGGAAATCCTGGCCGTAGTAGGTAAGCGCTTCAATGGCACCTAAGTCCAACACCTGGCACGGCTGATTCTTGCGATTCAGAAACATCTTCAGCGGCTCCACAAAGCATCTGTTGTAAATAAAAGATGAAATATTATGCAAGTTCATCTAGTAAAAGTTTTCTTTAGCTTACTGCTCTATGGCGACCAGATGCTCGCTGTGCATATTGCCTGCGGCGACGAGCCCCACATTGTTGGTTTGAAAGCGCAAGGCTCGAATGTTATCACAGCGCGCCGCTCTGTATAAGTTCAAAAAGGTTTGGGATTAGTTGGGGTTATTGTGTTAGATACAAGAGATTCATTGCACTTACTTGTAGAGCAGCCGACGCATCTTTTGTATGTGAGAGGCATTGTGAAAATCGAAGACTATTACCAGCTCCTTGGCCAGATTGGCCATGCTGTGATGGAAGAACGACAGTTGATCATCCTGTGCCACGTCAATGTGAAAGCGAAAGTTCCTAAAGTAGCTGTCGTGGCGAAAGTCAACAAATGGCAAAAACAGCTATTAACAATAACCAAATATCAACGTTGTATGTGATGTGCACAGTGCACAAGAAAAGTCTTAATACAGCCAACGTTTTTTGACTAGATATTTGAAGAGTATTTATATGTAAATAAATGAGATTTCTTTCTAATCAAGCCTGATTGCGTGTTTTTTAATAATAATTGTTAAAACTATACCCAGTAGCAATTATGAATATTTATTGATTTCTTGGGTGTGCCCTTTTATTGTTATTCTTTTCGACGATATATAAGAAAATACTGAAAATATTAATAGTAACCCAGCCCATAATTCAAAAGTTGAATTTAAAACTCGAAAAGAGCTCACAACATATTCATCTTTATTAATTCCCGATCGATATGAAAAACGGAAACAGTTCTCAATACAAAATCATATGAAATTCATGGGCTGGTACCACAACTTTAATTGCTCACTGTAGCTTTACCATAAATATATCAGCTGTGTGTAAGGGGTACATACATATATGCATGCGTATATGTGTGTGTGTGTATCAACATTTTCACTGTGCGCCTGTATGTGTGGGCAGCGCTTTGTTTATTATTTTACACGTATTAATAAAATGCTTTGTTGTCTTTCAAGGTTTGCCAAAAAAGAAGAAGCCCCTGCTCCGCGGCTGGGAAAACAGCTGTGCGTCACCCAGAGCAGCAGCCAGCAAGCACTTTTGTTTGTTTGAGACGCAAAAGCGAATTTTCCTACAGATGCATCATAAATACATACATACATACATACATACATATTTATGTACGTATGTACACAGCTTCTGGTGGGTGGGTGGCCTTACCGTCTTTGAAAATAATGTTGTCTCCATGCCCAACAACAATTAGCCGCTGAGATGCGATCCTGGGAGTCGAGACAGTCGAATATTTGATTTAGTGCCACCGCTGGTAATACATGCCATTGGGGTATTATATTCATAACTATAACTATTTAATCCCAAATAAACCGTTTCCTTATTTTGTTGAACTTGTAAATTTTATACTTTTGTGCGACCGAACAGTGCGACGCAACATCGACAATTAATTAAGTTTACACTCGCGGTTGCCACACTTTTTCTCTTCGCAAATCAAATTTTTATTCATTCTTTTTATCTACTGTAAAAAACTCAAGTCGATCGGATCATAAACATTGTTCATTTGAGTCAAGTGAACCACCAATTAGTTCACAACAAAAAACAGTGACGTATGCCGGAACCAGCCCGCGGCCTGTCGATTCAAAATATTAGACCATGTCCAACGGACGCCAGTGTAAGCCAACTATGTTGCAAGTCAAAAAATTTAAATTTTTGGCGGCACAGCGACGACGCAGGATAACATTTTCATAAATTCAGCTTTGTTTTTGATATGGGGGGCGGCGGCGAACCATCGCATAAAACTTTTATTTTCCATACTAAATGCAACAGAGATTATTCATACATTTTTAAATGTTAGATAAAAACTGTTTTGGTATTCGAAATCAAATTGACGAAAGTGGACAAAAACGGGTCGAAATTGACGAAAAATGAATAATAATTAAAATTTGGTAATTTAGTAAGTGAAATTGTTTGAAATTAATGCTGTCGGCCTCAAAACAAACTGGATCGTTCAGATTCAGTTCTAAGGAACTAATTCTCATAATGAACGAATTGAACTTCGTAAAATTCAAGTTCATTTCAACAGAGAGGAAATGTTAATAACATAGCACCGGCCACTTTATAACAGCAAACAAAAACGAAAAACATAAAAAGTACTAAATTAGGTTTTAAGTAATTATCAATCGCAGCATCGATCAATTAAACACACTAAAGTTTAGTGAATTTAAATAGTAAGTGGCAACTCTTAATATTGTGCGTCACAAACTGAAAAAACTGTATGACCAAAATCAAAAACAAAAGCCAACCAGAATGTTATTAACAGTGAGCAGCAAGTATGTATAAGGTTACGCATGTGAAGGCGCATATTGAGAGGTGACACTCTGTTGCGCATCTACGTCACACGAGATAACTGTCAGTTTATTTTAAACTTGTTGAAATTCGTGATACAAAGATTTACATAAACTTTAAGGTGCTTAATTATTGCACTTTTTTAAGCGGAAATAATTACAAATCTAATATGCTCTATTATTTCACATGTGCTTTAAAAATTAAAGCTCAATATGTACTTACGTATTGATATTTGCTTGGTTCAGTTTATGCAAATTCCAAAGCTATTAGTTATTACTAATAGCGCACGCCATTTAAAGCGATCCTGTTTTTAATGTTCTCTTGCTGTTGTTGTTTGTTTAAATGTTGTATACATATATACATAAATGTTTTGTGGCGGGGGACCGTAGCCTAGTGGACTGGCGAGCGACTCTGACGCAAAAATAACCGTGTTTGTTTCTCCGACACTACGGATTGAAAGTCTCGCAAAATACACATACACACAAGCCTTAATTAAAACATACTTTCAACACGAGACTTTTCATGGATGTAGTTGCAAACTTCAATTTTGAGCACACAACTTACAGCAAAATGTAACAAATTTGATTGATTTGATTTACAATAAAATGATTTTGTTTTGATTTTGATCTTATAAGGTTGACGTTACAAAGACAGTTGATTCGAAAACAAAAACAACTATTTGATTCATGATATGAGGTTACCACGCGCATGTCCGAATCGTGACGTAAACCAACATTCAACTGTATCTTCGGTATTTTTGCTCAGCACGGTCACACCGGCAATAATGTGGTAATAGCCTGTTTGTGTTTTGAATAATGTCACTGCTCCTCCTGGGCGCCTGCAGGCGGCCTCACATTGTCGCTGCATGCAGATATGGATATTTACGTGCAGGAACAACAGTTATCAATCAGCAGGAATGCCGTCAGGCGTCAACAGAAGCCGCTACAGCAACTGTGGCGGCAACTCAATTGTCCAATGCCGGCGGCTTGGTCGGCTTCTGGCAAACGCTTTCGAACAGCACACCTGTGGCGTATATGCAGGATCTGCTGACCCAAATCCATGATTACAGCGGCTTGCCATGGTGGGCGGCCATAGTGCTGTCGACATTTATGTTTCGAAGTGTTATCACGCTGCCGTTGACCATTTACCAGCACAAAATCACGGCGCGCATAGAGCAGATAGCTCTGGAAATGCCGGCCATTGTGGAGGAGCTGAAACGCGAGGCGGCCATGGCCAAGCAGAAGTTCAAATGGACCGACAAACAAACACAAATCGTCTACAGGCGCTCGGTTGGCATCCACATAATCAGTTTTCCCCAGCAATCATTTAAATATAACTTATATCCTTTTAGATCAAAAAGCAGTGGCAGAATCTGATAGTGCGGGAGAACTGCCATCCCATGAAGACGGTCATTGTGCTGTGGGGACAGATACCATTATGGATATTTCAGTCGGTTGCCCTGCGAAATCTGGTCTACATGCTGCCGGATCCCACAACGCTAAAGGCACAAATCATTGCCACGGAGCTGACTATTGGTGGCATTGGCTGGATACCAAATCTAACCGTGGTGGATAGTTCCTATATACTACCTGTCGCCTTGGGTCTTATCAATCTGTGCATCATTGAGGTGCAGTCCATGACACGCACTCGACCGCCCACGCGTCTTCAAAACATTGCGAACAATGTGTTTCGTGGCCTGAGCGTGGTCATGGTGCCCGTGGCTTGCACTGTGCCCTCGGCTCTCTGCGTCTATTGGGTGGCCTCTAGCAGTTTTGGCCTGGCGCAAAATCTGCTGCTGCTCTCGCCGGAGCTGCGACGTGCCGTGGGCATTCCCAAGACGCAAACCGAACTGGAACAGCCCTACGACCAGCTCTGGCTTAAGATACAGAAGCGCGCGAGGCTCTTGGAAGAGGCGCCTGCTGATAAGACAACTACCAAATGAGCTGCTCTATGAGTATAAGCAACTAGTCTAGTTTTGGTAAGCTGTTGTGTACATAGTCTTTAAGCGAAAACCACCCGACTGTCCCATTGTAAATCATTGTCATTCTTAGAAATAAATATGGGAAAAGCCCCCCGCAACATAAAATAAACAAATAGAACCAACAAAAACATAACGATAAGCCAAACGAAATGAGATTGCGACGACCGATAAGACCGACGTTCAATTGCAGCATCCATCAGCAGAGCGGGCGCGGATAGAGACAGATACTCCGCCTATCTGCCTGCAGCCCAATTGAGATTGAGATTGAGAATTGAGTGGAAGCTGATTCAGTCGAGTCTTGAACCTCAGTGGCAAAGCAACTAAAATTTAAATTCGTGCGCGTCTCAGAATTACTTGCGGTCAATCGCTATCAGTTTAAGTTGAGAAAAAAATATATATAATATAGTATATACATATAGCAAATGATCGGGAGAGTTTTGTGCCTGGGACTGGCACTCCTTGTGCTGGTCGTAAGTACTTAATGCGTTTTTTAATTCAATTGTTTTCAATTAGTGCTAAATTCCTGGAAAACAGGAAGTTCGCTGATCAATTTGATTTATAGTATACGCAAATTTTATAATTTCGAATTCGACAGCTACACGAAACGGTCGCTTATCAACCTGGCGGCCACTATGACGGACAAGCTACACAGTCCGGGTTATCAGCAGGCCATTCGAATTATGGCAACAGTCCCCGAGCTCAAGAGCAGCCGATCTACGAACGGGATTCACCCTGTTCTGGCCAGTTCACAGGACTTCTTCCCTATGCCCATGATTGCCATCGCTTTATCAACTGCGCAGAGGGACGTCCCGTTATACAGACCTGTTCACCGGGCACGGCTTTTGACCCATCAACGCGTACATGTGACCATCAGAGCGTAGTCTCCTGTGAGGGCCAAACTCAATATCCTGCTCAGAATCCAACTCATTCGTCCCGCTCAGGACGTTTACAGCAGGTGGATCCCGAGCCTAGATGTGCGCCGGGTGCAAATGGTCCACAACCACATCCTCACGACTGCACCAAGTTTCTAAACTGCGCTAACGGACGAGCTTTTGTGCAGAGTTGTGGACCTGGCACAGCCTTCAGTGCTTCCATGTTGGTGTGTGACTTCAAGCACAAAGTAGATTGCGGTGCTGGTCGCTCGTACGGAGGCGTAGCAGCTCACGGTGCGTATGACTGATAAATATATGATATAAGTGCTCTAACTAACACAATCTCAGGACAATCGGGTGGTTCTCTGGGTGGTATCAGTTGCCCCGAGGGAACTCGCGGTAAATACCCACATCCCAATGATCCCCATAAGTATCTTATATGCGCAATTGGCGTTGAACCGCGGGTGGAACAATGCCAATTGGGTGAGATATTCGATATGCACAACTTGGCCTGTGTTTTCTCAGGTATCTCCTCTTCCCACGGCCAAGGGTCCTGTAAGTTGAACTCTATTTTCGATCTACGCTTGCCTTGCTTATTCCATTCGCTTCTCATTTGGGTTTTCTGTTCATATCTTTTGCTTTTCATCCGCTTTCAGTTGCTTTTTTGCTTTTTTGCTTGCCTGTTTTCCTTCTTGTCTAGTTTGTAATTCTAACGGCTCCTCCTAGTATCCGCCCGGCTGAGCGATCTGCTCTGCCCCAATGGCGTCGAAGGTTTGTTTGTGCATCCCTTCGATCAGACCAAATTCCTCAACTGCAAAGATGGAAAGGTAGCCGTTCAGAGCTGCGTTTCCAGCCAAGTCTTTAGTATATCCAAGGGCTACTGCCATTCCAAGGCACAGTTATCTTACAGTGATTATGTGACATATATTGTCTCGGAGATCAGCTACGAGTATTGTAAGTTACCTTAATTCCTCTGCTTATCATTATCTCCGTGATGATGTGTTTTTAACGTAGCTTTAATACTCACTCGCTGTCCGGCGGGGACCGATGGTCTCCACCTGTATCCCTACGATGCGGGCAAGTATGTCAGTTGTGCTGCAGGAGGCAAGATGTCCATTCTGAGCTGTGAGGAGGACATGGCTTACAGCTTCAGTCAACGCGCTTGCCGTCCGCTTCGTCAAGTTAGCAGAGGTGATCGCGTAAAGTTCTTTTCAGAGCTCAGTTTACAGAGCACCTACAGTTATATGGATAGTCAGGTCTTCCAGTCTGCATTAACATCCTGTCCGCGAAGTCTTCAAGGCAAGTTTGCCTATCCTTTCCACGCTGGTTACTTTGTGCTCTGTCAGAATGGCCTGCTGCAGGTGGAATCCTGTCCAAAAGGCTCTCTTTATAGTCTACCCAATCGCCAGTGCTTGGCTAGACAACAGCTCTCGTCCCATGAGTTCCTGGATTATGCCTACATAAATATTCAACTGTCCAGTAAGCAATTTTCCACAGCTCCTAGAGATGGTCAACTGATCGTTTTTAATCTTTGCTCTCGCAGCCAACTCAATGCAAGATCTTACCACCGTTACCTGTCCCATGAACGCCCAGGGTTACTATCTGCACCCCTTCGACTGTACCAAATATTTGAAATGTCGCGATCAGCAGACCTTGATAGAAGCTTGTGAGCAGGGTCAGGTCTTCAGCATCTCTCAACGACGTTGTGTGGCCAGAGATCAGTTAGATGCCGCCTACGATCGTGTGGAGTATCTAACGGAGACTCAGCATGAGTTCTATCAAGGGCATCAGGTTGCTGAAGGTCGTCAGCTCCAAAACAATGCAGAGACTCAAAATGGAGAGGTAGCTTGCCCACCCGGTGGTAGTGGGCTCCATCCACATCCCTACGACTGCACCAAGTTTTTAAACTGCGCCAATGGACAGACCTTTGTCCAAGATTGTGGTCCCGGCACAGCCTTCAGTTCATCACTGTTGGTCTGTGACTTTAAAGACAAGGTGGGTTGCAGCGAGGGTCATTCATACACAGGCGGAAGCACGACATCTCACGGTGAACCACCAAGTGGAGTAAGCGGATCGTTCAGCGGCCCAAGTTGCCCGGAGGGAACTCGTGGTGTACGTCCACACCCCAACGATCCCCATAAGTACCTTAGATGTGGAATTGGTGTGCAGCCTATTGTGGAGCAATGTCCATTGGGTGAGATATTCGATGTGCATAGCTTGGCCTGCGTATCCAATGGATTGCCACCTTCCCAAGGCCACAGCTTGCGTAAGTTGAACTCTTTCAATCTAGGCTTTTCATTCGCTTCTCATTGGGAAACTCTGTTCACATCTTTGCTTTCATGCGATTATAGTTGCTTTTTTGCATGACTGCCTTACTGATTTCTTTGTTTGTAATCCTAATGCTTCCTACTAGCACCAGCCCGGCTGAGCGATCTGCTCTGCCCCAACGGCGTCGAAGGTTTGTTTGTGCATCCCTTCGATCAGACCAAATTCCTCAACTGCAAAACCGGCAAAGTGGCCGTCCAGAGTTGTGTTCGCAGCCAAGTCTTTAGTATATCCAAGGGCTACTGCCAGCCCAAGGCACAGTTATCTTACAGTGACTATGTGACCTCTATTGTCTCGGAGATCAGCTACGAGTATTGTAAGTTCCCATCTTTACAATGTTTTCCATCCCTTCCGTGATTATGTTTCCAACTTAGCTCTAATACTCACACATTGTCCGGCGAACTCCGATGGTCTTCATCTCTATCCCTACGATGCGCGCAAGTATGTCCGTTGTGGCGCAGGAGGCGAAATGTCCATTCTGAGCTGTGAAGAGGACATGGCTTACAGCATCAGTCAACGTGCTTGCCGTCCGCTTCGTCAAGTGAGCAGAGATGATCGCGTAAAGTTCTTTTCAGAGCTTGATTTACAGAGTGGCTACAGTTATACAGCTAGTCAGGGCTTCCAGTCTGTGTTAACATCCTGTCCGCGCAGTATTCAAGGCAAGTTTGCCTACCCTTTCAACGCTGGTCACTTTGTGCTCTGCCAAAATGGTCTGCTGCAGGTGGTATCTTGTCCACAGGGCTCTCTTTATAGTGTGTCCAAGCGTCAGTGCTTGCCTAGACAGCAGCTGTCGTCCCATGATTTTCTGGATTATGCTTATATAAATAGCCAACAGTCCAGTAAGCAGATCTGTAACAATTTCTTGGGATCTTCCAAGTGACCCTTACTGATCTTCATCCCCACAGGCCACTTTATACAAGATCTAACCACCGTCACATGTCCCGTCAACGCCCAGGGTTACTATCTGCACCCCTTCGATTGTACCAAGTATTTGAAGTGCCGCGATCAGCAGACCTTAATTGAGACTTGTGAGCAGGGCCAGGTCTTCAGCATCTCTCAACGCCGTTGTCTGGCCAGAGATCAATTGGATGGAGCCTATGATCGTGTTGACTATTTCACGGAGACGCAACATGAGTTCTATCAAGGGACTCAGGTGACAGATGGTCGTCAGCTGCAAAACAGTGCAGAGACTCAAAATGGAAAGGTAGCTTGTCCACCCGGTGGTAGTGGGCTCCATCCACATCCCTACGACTGCACCAAGTTTTTAAACTGCGCCAATGGACAGACCTTTGTCCAGGATTGTGGTCCCGGTACAGCCTTCAGTTCATCACTGTTGGTCTGCGACTCTAAAGAAAAGGTGCGTTGCAGCGAGGGCCATTCATACACAGGCGGAAGCACGACATCTCACGGTGAATTACCAAGTGGAGTAAGCGGATCGTTCAGTGGCCCAAGTTGCCCGAAAGGAACTAGCGGTCTACGTCCACACCCCAACGATCCCCATAAGTACCTTAGATGTGGAATTGGTGTGCAACCTATTGTGGAGCAATGCCCGACGGGTGAAATATTTGATGTGCATAGTTTCGCCTGCGTGACCAATGTATTACCACTTTCTCGAGACCACGGCTCCCGTAAGTTCAACTCTATTTTCAATCTACGCTTGCCTTGCTTATTCCATTCGCTTCTCATTTGGGTTCTCTGTTCTCATCTTTTGCTTTTCATCCGCTTTAAGTTGCTTTTTTGCTTGGCTGCTTTCCTTCTTGTCTAGTTTGTAATTCTAACGGCTCCTCCTAGTATCCGCCCGGCTGAGCGATCTGCTTTGCCCCAATGGCGTCGAAGGTTTGTTTGTGCATCCCTTCGATCAGACCAAATTCCTCAACTGCAAAGCTGGCAAAGTAGCCATTCAGAGCTGTGGTCTTGGCAACGTTTTTAGTATATCGAAGGGCTACTGCGATCCCAAGGCACAGTTGGTGTACAAAGACTACGTAGCCTATATTGTATCGGAGATCAGCAACGAGTATTGTAAGTTACCTTCTTTACTCTACTTTCCAATCCCTTCGTGATTATGTTTCCAACGTAGCTTTAATACTCACACGTTGTCCGGCGGGCACCGATGGCCTTCATCCCTATCCCTACGATGCGGGCAAGTATGTCCGTTGTGGCGCAGGAGGTGAGATGTCCATTCTGAGCTGTGAGGAGGACATGGCTTACAGCTTCAGTCAACATGCTTGCCGTCCACTTCGTCAAGTGAGCAGAGGTGATCGCGTAAGGTTCTTTTCAGAGCTCAGTTTACAGAGCACCTACAGTTATATGGATAGTCAGGTCTTCCAGTCTGCATTAACATCCTGTCCGCGCAGTCTTCAAGGCAAGTTTGCCTATCCTTTCCACGCTGGTTACTTTGTGCTCTGTCAGAATGGCCTGCTGCAGGTGGAATCCTGTCCAAAGGGCTTTCTTTACAGTCTACCTAATCGCCAGTGCTTGACTAGACAACAGCTCTCGTCTCATGAATTCTTGGATTATACCTACATAAATACTCAACTGTCCAGTAAGCAAGCCTCTAAGACTCCTTGCGTTTCTCAACTAATCCTTTTTGATCTTCGCAATCGTAGCAAACTTTTTGCAAGATCTTACCACCGTTACTTGTCCCATGAACGCCCAGGGTTACTATCTGCACCCCTTCGATTGTACCAAGTATTTGAAATGTCGCGATCAGCAGACCTTAATTGAGACTTGTGAGCAGGGCCAAGTCTTCAGCATCTCTCAACGCCGTTGTGTGGCCAGAGATCAGTTGGATGGCGCCTACGACCGTGTGGAGTATATAACGGAGACGCAGCATGAGTTCTATCAAGGAAGTCAGGTTGCTGAAGGTCGTCAGCTCCAAAACAATGTAGAGACTCAAAATGGAGAGGTAGCTTGCCCACCCGGCGCTAGTGGCCTTCATCCACATCCCCACGACTGTTCAAAATTCTTGAATTGCGCCAATGGACAGACCTTTATTCAGGACTGTGGACCCGGTACAGCATTTAATAGCGCAAAAAGCGTGTGCGATCTTGCTAACCAAGTAGACTGTACCGGAAGATCTTCAACTCCAGTTGTGGTAACTGTCCCGATAATCACGCCGGTCACCAGCACCACCAGCGGTGCTTCCTATCGACTGGCTTGTCCTGACAATGTATATGGCCTTTACGCACATCCCTTTGATGCAAGCAGCTATTTGTATTGTGTAGATGGTCGCACATTGATCAGGCACTGTCTGCCTAGCGAACTTTTCAGCATATCCCGAGGTTACTGCCTGTCAGCAGAGCTTGTCATGGGAAGCGATCGTGTTTCTATGATTAACTATAGCCAGGAAGTCAACCTGGAGCAGGTGGAGTGTGAGTTTGCTGTATAAGGTCCAAGATTCAAACTCCTTGACGATCTATTTGCATTGCAGTTGTAAGTTGTCCCCAAAGTGCTGTGGGCAATCACATCTATCCCTTCGACTGCAGGCAGTATCTGAGTTGCGAAACGGGCGCTACACGCCTTCAAAGCTGTCGCAATGGGCATCATTTCAGTCTATCGAGCGGCCGCTGTCAAGCGCAGGAGCAAGTGCAGCGCACTGATCGCGTCTATTTGGGCAGTGAGCTGCAGAAGTTCTTCGAGTGGTGGCAGCAGCTCCATCGCAATGGAGCCAGCTCCATTATAATGTGTCCCCTTGGCATTATTGGCAACTACCAACATCCAACGTTGGCTCACAAATTTCTGAGCTGTGCCGCCCATCAATCACAGGCGTTGATCTATGATTGTCCCAGTGGTCAAATTTTCAGTATATCCCGTCGCTTGTGTATGCCGGACACGCAGGTGGTCAGTCAGGATCGATGCGACTACTCCGTAGAGGAGGCGGTTGGCTCCTATGGCTGGATAGATTTGCGTAACGGTTACTAACATCCAGAAACTGATATTGTACTCCATTTGATAAATAAAAATTCTTAAATTCTTGCAGACAATCGCGAGCCGAAGGCACATTACGGCGAGGAAGATCAATATGCCAGTGGGTCAGTCATAACAGGCACGTCTATTCATGCTGCTGATCGCTGGAGCAACATGGACATGCAGCGACCTGCGGGCATTGGCTTTGACCACAACCAGAATCCACAGCAGCCGCAGCTGGTCGGCTGGTCCGGCCATGGGAGCTCCTACAATCACCGGGCACCCACTCAGAGCGTGCTCTACGTGGAGGGCTCTCTTCAACCAAATCGTAATTATGACCAGTCTGCCCCAACCACAGCCTTTAAAGCGCCTCTGGCTCCAATGGCGCCTGCCAGAAGTAATGTTTACTATGCTCAGCCCGTGGAAAATGAACAGGAACCGACCACCTGGTCACGTCAAAACTTTAGTCGCAAGATCGACGATGCCGCGCAAAGAAATGACTGGAAACCTTCTAGACAACCTAGCCTTCCTGCTGTTTCCCTGCCAGGCCAGCAAACATTGGACCTTGAATATCATCCCGACGTGGATGCTGGCCAGCCGTACCCTACTTATCGCCAAAATCAGCCTCCCAGCGAGTCCACCCAGCAACCTATCTATCCTTATCGCTCTCCCCGTCCCACTGTTCCTACCAATCACAGACCAACTTACGGTATCCAGCCACACTCCCCGGCAGATGCCTCTAATCTTTACGGCGGCTTGCAACCTCCCACACCCCGATCTCTGTCTGAGACAACGACCATCTCGCCCTCTAGCTACACTCCAGTCAATCCGCACCAAAATCCCAATGGCCCTTCCCTACCTGGACAGCAATCTTTAGACCTTGACTATAATCCTGACGATGATAGACAATCAGCGGTTGACCATCCCACATATCGTCAGGATCAGCCTCCCAGCCATTCCCAGCGGCAGCCCAGCTATCGCCCCCCTCTTCCCTCTGTGCCTGCAAACCACTGGCCCACCTACAGGTCCCAGCCGCAACCCTTGACGAATGAATCCAATCTGTACGGAGGCTTACAGCCGCCTACTCCCCCACCTCAGTACCAGACAACGCCACTGCCTTCTACTGGCACAACGCCATCCAATTTGCGCACGTTTCCCATTTACCCACCCGTTTTCAATGTCACGCCACCTCAGCAACCCAGCCACCCTCACTATAGCCGCCCCTATGCGGGAGTAGCGCACTCACATAACTCCGGGCACAAGGTGCCTCCTCGTGCACCCGATCTGTTCAATGCACAGGAAGAGTTCGATTACGACGACTTTGGTGAGAATGAAAATGATCCAGTGCTACACTTGACCACCACAACAGAGAAAAGCGGGCTTAGAGCACCTCCCTTTGATCATCAGTTTTACAATCCATCGCAGCAGTCTGCTCCCAATGGCGATGCCAACTCCAATGTGGCCCTTGGAGAGGCACTGCGTCTGATGCTGCGCCCTTACTTCAATCATAGCGGCAATGCACAGGAAGAGCTGGCAGAGCGTGCTGAATCTGCTATAGCATCGGCCATAAGCAAGCCACCCACTTCTACTACCCCTGTGTTAAAGACAACGACGCGTAGAACCACTTATCCGAAACGAAAGACTCCCGACGACGACGTTGAACTGATTGTGGCGGGCGAACAAGAGAGCTTGGACGATACTGACGATGACTCTGTTGTTGCAGATTCGGGTGAGACGGCGCGCACTGAGCAGACCATAAATCCAACTACATACTCCTCCGGCTACGACACGACTGACTTCCAACGGGGTACCCGTAAGGTGGATGTGGACAGCAGTACCGATGTAAATTTAAAACCGGATAGAAACAATTGGCACACGCGGGTTCACAATCGTGGATTCCACCTGCGTCATCCAAATTTGCCCGACCCTTTTGATAAGCCACAACATCCCGACCACGACAACCATCACAATCACCATAACCACCACCACCACCACCACCATGAACACAGTCGCGCGTTCCATAGCCGACATCCCAATATACCCAATCCTTTCCTCGAACAAAACGAAGAGCGCCAGCAACCAAAGCAAAAGGAGGAAGAGCCGCAAGCAGAGATTTTCCCCAATCCTAATGCGGAAGACATAACAGAAATATTTTCTCGCAGCAGCTTCGACGAATCTTGCGAGTTCGACTGCGGTAGGGGCAAGTGTGTGAAGCAAGTGGAGGTTTGCGATGGGGTCAACAATTGCGGCAATCGGCAGGATGAGCGCCAATGCGATCATTTGGGCTACCAGGTACGATTGACAGGTGGCGAGAGCGCTAACATGGGGCGTATTGAGGTCAAGGGTAAGTGCAGCTTACAACCAGAAATGTCCGGCGACCATGAGAACCTTTACTTCACCCCTCTCTCAGTCAATGGTCAGTGGGGTTACGTGTGCGATGACAAGTTTGGATTGCGGGATGCCGATGTTGTCTGCCGTGAGCTGGGCTACAAAATGGGCGCTGCGGAGGTGCGTGGTAGTTCCTACTATGTGCCGCCCGAGCGCAACTTCAACTACGCAATGGATAAGCTCGAGTGTCGTGGTAATGAAACGCACCTTAAGGACTGCGACTTCAAGGGCTGGGGTGTACACAACTGTGGTGTCGATGAGGTAGTGGGCGTTGTCTGCAAGGTGCCCGTGCTGAAGTGCCCCAACAACCATTGGCTGTGCCACACCTCCAAGGAGTGCATTCCGCCCGCCTTTGTGTGCGATCATACAGAGGATTGTGCAGACAAGTCGGATGAGAGTGATGCCGTTTGCAAGGTGTGTACAGTCGGACATAAATATCAAGCTAGAACACTAACCCCTTCATTTGCAGGCGCCCATCGAGTACCGCTTGGAGGGTGGACGCAGCACAATTGAGGGTCGCCTGGAAGTCAAGTACCACGGCGTTTGGGGCAGCGTTTGCGATGATGACTTCAATCTGAAGTCCGCACAGGTTGCATGCAATACGCTTGGATACTATGGGCCAGCGGTAAGTGGTTTCTCGGTCAAACAAATTTTAATCTGTAACTTCTATTGCCATAACTTTGTTAAATATCATATTTTGGCCCCTTAATTGATTCATCCTCATTTCACATTGTAAAGTTTTCGAGTCTATTCGTATATTTTTTCCAACATCTATTAACTTTGTTCTTTCAACTCTTTTCAGAAAATTGAGAAGAACATCTTTGGTCCGGGCAGTGGACCCATCTGGCTGGATCAAGTGATGTGCTTTGGAAACGAGACGAGCATTGATAAGTGTAGCCACTGGAACTGGGGCGAGCACAACTGCAACCATACAGAGGATGTAGGCTTGCGCTGCACCGCAGGACCGCCGCCGCGACAGTCGCGACAACGCCTTAGGCTGCAGGCGGTGACTAAGGACAAGGCAGGGGTCGATACACAGACCGGCAACACGGTGAGCCTGTCCGACATCGGTCTGTGGGAGAGATCTAGTAAGGCGATACGCACGCCCAGACGTTGTGGCATCTTCAAAGATGACTTGATCGATGAGTTTGCGCATCCTGAGCAGCGTGTGGTGCAGGGCAGTGTGGCACGTCGGGGTCGACATCCGTGGCAGGCCACCATACGTACTCGAGGACGCGGCGGCATTTCCAGTCACTGGTGCGGCGCTGTGGTCATCTCCAAGCGCCATCTATTGACCGCTGCCCACTGCCTCTATGGACACCCGAAGGGCGCATACTTTGTGCGCGTGGGTGATCATTATGCCAATATTGCGGAAAACTCAGAGGTGGACACGTTCATCGAGAACTGGTACACGCACGAGAAATTCCGTGAGCCCACACACATGAACAACGACATTGCCGTTGTGGTGCTTAAGACACCCCTCAAGTTCAGCGACTATGTGCAGCCCATTTGCCTGCCGGAGCGCGGTGCGCCGCTTGTCGAGAATCGCACCTGCACCATCTCTGGCTGGGGCTCCATCAAATCAGGCGTATCCAGTGAGTAATCCGCTGGCCATTGCCTCGCTCTACATTGCACTAAATACGCTTTGCCCTTCAGCTCCCTCCCAGGAACTGAGAGCTGCTCAGCTGCCCATTTTGCCGGATACCACCTGTAAGCAAATGAATGTCTACGGCGATGCCATGACTGATGGTAAGTGCATCATGTGTTTGATTGATTGATGTGTTTGTCAGGCTAACACTCTGTTTTTCAGGCATGTTCTGTGCCGGGTCAATGGATGAGAGTGTTGATGCCTGCGAGGGTGACTCGGGTGGCCCGCTAGTCTGCTCCGATGAGGGTAAGCATCTAACCCAATCATATTGATTCCATGTGCTCTAACTGCTTTTCTCTGCAGATGGCGAGACCCTATATGGCATCATATCCTGGGGACAGCACTGCGGCTATCAGAATCGCCCTGGCGTCTATGTGCGCGTCTGTCATTATATCGATTGGATCTACGAGAAGATCAATGAAAGTTTACGGCGCTTTTAAGGGCCATCCCATCTCTACAATCGAAAGGACTATCGATTATATCGATTTGGCGCTCTACGGCTCTCAAGTAGTAGTAGTTGTGTTTTTGGTAGTGTTCAGTAGATTTTTTTTTGATAGTTCTTAATATTTTGTAACCTTTTTGTTTAGACTTCAAAAATGTAATTGAATCGAATAATTAAAGAATATCTTAATTTTAATTATGACTGCGCATAATGACTGTAATATTTCAAGCTCCATTATAAGGGCTGTAACTAACCTTATAAAAGTACTTGAAACTATCGATGCCACCAAGTGTGGGAGGGTACTGTACTTCCTGAAATTTAATGGTGCTCCTAAAGGTATGCAATAAAAAATTTGCCGCTGCCTGTTTTAATTCTTATCCAAGAGGCAGAGGGCACGCAGATTTATTAAAGCTCATAATCAATGCTAATAAAACGCACAGCAGTCGCAGCAATAACAATAACAATGCTCAACAAATTTAATTCACAAGTGCGGAATGTTTGACCTACCACACCCTCTCCCAGCCCCGTGCCAATGTCAAGCCAACGAGCTCAGAAATATACTCAGTTTTGTGGCTCAACCAATTGAATGGTCAACTTGAGCAGCAGCACACACACACACACACAAACACACACACGCCACACTCTCAATTGACCGTCCGTATTTGGTAATTCGCGCAGGCAAAGCTCCGGGCAAGGGGTTGGTGGGGTTGCCTCAGTGCTCGCATTGTGCGGGCGTTGCACGCGCGAGTGGATCATCAAGAGCTCAACAATTAACTTAATTAAGTAATGAACAACGCGGCTACGCAATGTTATTGTTGTCATTTGAGCGTAAGCAACAGTGAAAGAGTAAAGTTGCGCCCCTCTCACGTTGTCTCTCGCGCTCGATCCCTCTCTTTTAACCCAGCTCAAATTGTGATCTCGCGCGTGTTTCTCAGTTGGGCTCGGTATAATGCTGCAGTCGTTCCTTGAATTTCACAAAGCGCAGTTCGGTCTCAGCTCCGGCTAACGCTTAACGCTTATCAGTGCACTGATAACTCGTGTGCCCGCTCACCTTCATCCTCTCAATCAGCATCATGTTCGAGAAATTCGCTACACTTTGTGTGATCTTCAGCGTCTGCTGGTGCCATATAGTAGTTGCCAATAATCTGGATCATTATGGCTACGGTTCAATGGAAGGCATCACCACCAGCACCGATCGCATTAACCCCTCCCTGCGTTGTGTTAGCATCAAACAACAGGCCACTGTGGATCTGGAGCAGGTGAGCCTGGGGGTGGTTAAGATGCTGACAGAAGCTTCTGGAATGCTTAATGCCAATTGTGAACTAATGCAATTAGAGCTGATTTGTACTAATTAACCCTTTAAGTTGGGGGCGAATGTCAAAGCTGGGTCGTCTTCCCACAGTAAGTCCCTCAGGTCAGGCAATGAGTCAGTTAGTCAGTTCGTCAGTCCGTTCCATGCGGGCATCTAATTGACAAACCTCGAGTCGTTCGCAGTCGCATGCAAATCGAAATTGCTCAAATTCGTGCATATAAGTACAACATTACATTTACATGCATAGTTCGAGTACATTTGTATATTCAATGCACAAGGCAATTCAATTCTAAGGTGAAATATTATTAACCTTTGACACAGAAAAATATTATAACACTTAAACGCATCTGAGCCAGATCATGTAGCAGTCTGTGGAGTATAGAAATACCAATCACATTTGTAGATATGTGTACTGATTATTGTATACTCGAATTGTATGGTGAGTTTCAAACGGATTATAAACAAAGAATTGCATCAAAAGTTTTCCAAGAATTCAAGCTTGTGTGGAATTTTCCGAAATCTCAATGTTGCCCGGCTAAGTATTTTGATCTAAATATATTGCAGTGAATTTGCCTTCTTGCGTCACTCATAAGAAATACGCTAGGATAGCATACTTACTTGCTTTGATTATGAATCACTTAGTCATTAAGGGCAAGCTATACATATATTCATACAGATGTAGGTTATAATCATAAAGTTCTAGAATCTATATCAAGATGTGCATTACACCCTTGCAGGATATATTATAATTTTGTGACGAGATTTAGAATAGAATTAGGGAATATATATCGAAAGATTTGTTCAGTTTTGTTCTAAACAGCATATAAGTCGAATCCAGCCGGATTGGAGCACTACATATATGTAATAATTTACCCAATTTGTAAAGTTAACTTTTACTGGAGAACCCCAGAAATTTGCTTATTTAGCTATTAGTAATATTAATGAGTAAAATATATGTAACACATTATTTAATAAACACTTTTTTCCACACAGATAATGGGTCTCTGGTATGGCAGTGAGATCATAATGCATAGTCAAGACGTTCCCGGGGTCCATGAGTACGATTCATGCGTTATTATACATCTGACGGATGTGACGCAGCAGGTGAGGCTTAGCCATAACAATTATCAATAATAATTTAATTTTGTTTACATTCAATTTACGTGTTTAGGTTTTGAGTAGTAACAGCTTCAATTACAACCAACATGGCTATAACCCCAACTACAACCACAATCGAAACCAAAATCAAAACAACTATAGAACCAGCCCGACCACGCCCCAGTACGTGGACAACGATGATCATCTGCGTTATCCGCAGAAGTCGAGGAGTACAAGATATATGCGTTTGGTTTGGAGTGAGCGGGACAATAATCTCGAATATACCTTCAACTACACCATGGATTCGCCCGGCCTGTGGTCCAACATTGGGGATCAGCGGGGCACACTCGTTCAACTCAACTCGTACACACAGTTCAGCGGCACAGTGCAGATTGTGAAGGCGGTCAATGATCATTTGGTCTTGACCTTTTGTGGCAATGACGTCAAGAGCTCCATTTATACCGTGGTGCTCACACGCAATCGCCTGGGTCTAAGCGCAGATGTGAGTTAATATCAATAGAAACTAATCCTTTAAGTCGAGAGACTTTTACAAGACGATGCTAATACTGGAAACCAGTGAGCTGACAAGCCTCTAAGTTGCTCTGTAAGGTTTCAACGACATTTGAACTGCTTTGCTTTACCAAGCACAGGATTCAAATGTTACCAGGAGTCTCAATGGGGACTGCGCCATCTGCCGAATGGCTTAAAGGTTGCATGTTCCCAACCATGATTTCGCTTGCAGCTGTGCGGATGAAAGATACATAGAAAGCATACAACACCTCCCTTGACATTGTTTTCGAAGTAAAAGAGTTTCTCTAACCCACCTAACCTACCCCACCTAACCTAATCCTACAAGTTACTTACTCTCCATTTGTCTCAATTCCCAGGAGCTGCGCAGCATTCGCAACATGCTTTATCATCGCGGTCTCTACTCGGAGACTATTCGCAAGGTCTGCAACGGCGCTGCAAGTTTGGGCGGTGGCATACTGTCGCTGTCGCTGCTATTGCTGTTACTGCTTGCCACCTGGGGACGTCGCCAGTGAGGCAGCCGTTTGCATTCCGGACGTGGATGAGAAGCAATCCAGCCATACTCTATGTTAATTTATGCATAATTTACTTACTTAAGCATTTAACTCTAGGGCAATACGAAATACAGTTTGCACTAACTAACCAATCCTCAAGTTTCGGTGTGTCTTAATTGCTGTCGTTGTGTCAATTAAACTCAATTAGTTTTGCAACCCCCCTAATACCACAGCCAGACAGTAGCCTATTGCCACTGTCTGACTGACTTAGGCTAAGGCTAATAATTGTAGGCGTTAATGTACTTTTAATTCAATTATCAACTCTACACAAATATTGTTTTCAAAGCTTTAACAACTTTTCGTCGACTGTACATTCCCACGCTCGCCCCAAGAGTAGGCAACAGTAATAGCTCCAACTTCTCTTATACGGATATTATGCTCCTAATCAACCATATCTAAGCTATATAAGGGATAGGGTTAGCCTTTTTGGACCCCCGCAAAGCCTATCATTCCATGGCAACAAGTTAAGGGGAAACAGTTGCCTATTTTCCTTACAGAAGCTGAGGTGGAATTGTAATCTTCACACTTTCTTATCGTTACTATCGGAACAGACGCGAGATAGTCTGCTAAAGTGCAAAAGTCTGCCGAGTTGTTTGTATTTTCATTTTATACCCTATAGCCATATAAATGAGTAAGGCAGGTATAATTTAGGAGAAGACTAATGGAATCGAATTGTTTTTAATGGGAACAAATTAAGGCGTCAAAGTCAAGACATCATTTTGAAGATACGGATACGATATTCGATACATTGCACTTCACATATTTATCCTGACAGTTTCATAAATATCTGACGATAAATAAAGCGTTTATGCATCATAATCTGGTAGATGATGTTATGAAATGAATTTATAGCAAACTATTGAATTAGGGTAGCCCCTAGTCGAGTACTGTCTGAGACAGCATACTCGTATTTTTGGGGCATGGAAGCGCCTTATATTTAAAGGCACACTGATCGCTTTGGCTTCCCCGACATTCGCTACTTATCAACCTTATTTGGGTCATTAACGCGTTCCAATATCAGCTAAACATTGGCGCTACAAATATGGAAAGTTTTGCCCAAAAAATATTCCCATTTACGAGTGTAATCTAATATGAACTGATTCAGTTGCATGTCAAGCACTCTCAGTGCAACGTGCCAACTTTTAACAAGCTCTGAGCTGTCTGGCCCACCCACAAATGCAACCCCCTTTTGGCAGGGCCAGAAGCCTTGAACTTCAAGTGCCTGCAACTGTTGTTGTTAGCTATTACATAAGTAATTCTTACTTTTATTGCATTATTATTATTGTTAGCACACGCTTTCATAATTTTGCAGTTCCCCCGACTGTACGTACTTCTTGACATTTTGTTTTGAAAATTGACTAAGCCGCTCACCCCTACCTCGGCTACCTCCACTCGGCCTGCAGCTGATAAGCCAAACCAAACAAAAACAATGCAGCGTCACACGTAGACAGCTCATGAACGTTTGAAACAAAACGTGTTAACTTAGATACTCCAAGGGCCCGAACACGCAGCGAAAAGCTGTCTAGTGCGTTGAATTCTATTGGTCAACAATAGGAAGTGATTCCGGGGGATCTATAGGCCAACAAATTACTGAGCTATTAGAATATAGATGAACCGCTGCTGTTTGCTTTTAAATCAATACGGATTGTGCTGCTTACGTTAGAGAGGTCAGCAAGAGATTGTGACTAATGGGCTCAAAACGTCAGCAATAGTAATTAATTCTGTGGGATCTATAGCCTAGCAGTAGGATGTACCTCTGTTTAAACATTTGGTGAAGTTCTTGTATCAAAATAGGATGTGTGTAGGTCATTAGTAGAATCTTCTTCAAACCGACCTTGCTGGCATGGAGAATAGGTTAGCAGCAGGAATACTAGATGAAACATTGTCATCGATTATGAGCTCAAGGTCAGGAGTAGGATGAGCTTCTAGATGAAGAGCTGGCAGGGTTGTGAGATTTCTAGGTCGTTTAGAGGTTGTCCTTCCAAGCAGGAGCTGCTGTGGGTCCGGGGTTCGATAGGTTAACAATAGGATGTATTTTGTTAATTGGATTCACTTCTGGCAGACAAAATGGTGTGGATTTTGGGTTTCATGAGTCAAAAATGGAATGCGCTCCATATAACAAGGTGAATCTTAAGCTCGACAGGTCCACAGATTATTGTGCTTTTGGTGGGACTGTAATAACTTCCTTGGATCGATAGGAGCTACTTTGGGATAATAAGATAAGATCCTACATGACTAGTGGGTGTGAAGGTTGGGTTTATTCACTCAGGAAGAGAATGTGCTGCTAGATAAAGATCTCACATTGATTTTTAATTGATTCACGCTTATTTGTGTCAGAGACCTTTCAAGTGACGCAGCCTTAGTCTCCGCAGTCTCCTCAGCTGCGAAGTGGCCTATGACTATAGCGTGAGTTGGCGCTTTACGTTAATTGTGTCAATTATGCACGATTTACGTCAACTTACGACTATATTATAGCTGATACATACATATATAATCGTAACATATAGTATAAGTATTTCAGCTGTCGACTTTGCACTTTGAGCTGCGTACATGGAAATGTGCATCCGGCTAAGTATATATGCCCCGTCCGGGCACCTGTCCACAGAGTTTGGCAAAAATAAACAAAAGCGCAGCGAAAAATGATGTCGCAGTTGCACGAGTGCGGGGCATAAACTAATCAATTAAATGCCATCATCAAAGCGTTGATAAACCGCCATAACAGCTGTTATAACAACTTACAGCAGATAAGAAGCTAGACACAAATCCAATTTTGATAAGAAGCGCTGCTATAAAAGCAGCTGCCTGTATCGAGCAGCACCACAGACACAATTCGCCAAATGCTCTGAACAGCTCGCAACACAAAATATTCTACGGAAATACAAATTTCTAGTGCCCGCTCTATATAGAGTACATACTATATCATCTACCCAACTGTGATAGAAACTACAAACACAAAGCAACAAAATGCCTACAGCCAACAAAGTGAACTATTTGGTGGGTGCCACTTCGCGCTATATTGCTGGACGTAATGCCGTCCAAACTGTCTACTGGCGCAACTCCGGCGGCCCCAATCCCCGTTTGCTGAAGACCAACAAAACCTGTGAATTCGATCGCAGCCAGGAGGCGCCACAGAACGTGCGGCTCCAGAACTATAATCAAAGCTTTATAAGCAAATAGAAGCTTCAGCTGTGGAGTCCAGATGGCTGTGTAGTTCCTAATTACAAAGTATATAGTATATAGGTTGTTTTTAATTCTTATATTTATTGTATCGAACAAAGTTAAGTTTTAATCGGAAGAAGGAGCAGTTCCTGCATGGGAGATGGATTAGCCTTGACATTAAAACCAAATAAAATACCGGACTATATATACTTGTATATTGTAGTATATATAGTTCTGAAAAGAGAAATCAAAAAACTGACTTGTGTGTGTTGTATTCGGTGGAAACTTTGCAACTGAGATATCAGCTCTCATTCTTATGCGTCACAAAGCCCTATCAAAGCATACACAGCCTACAAATACGGCAAAGGTCTGGCAGCCCAAACCATAGAAAGAAATATACTGCTATAGATCTCAGCATTACTCTCTTGTGCTCTCTCTTTCAAGTAAGCGAGAAAAAGAGATAGAGAGAGAGAGAGAGGATGAGAGGGAGAGAGAGAGAGTACTCTTTTAAAACCACTACGAAGATTACTCTCAACTGAGCATAAAGTCTTTTTAGTACCAAAGTGTAAAGTGTACCATTTGACATTATTAAGTACCAAATACCGTAAGGGAAGGTTTATTGAACATATTTTTGTATGCCATTGCAATGTGTATTATCAATTATCAAATATAATATTACATAGTCTCTGGTTTTACAATTACAAAATTATAATACCCTCTGCTAGGGTATAAAAATATATAGCTAAAACTGAGCTAGTTACCTCAAAATAAGTTTTGAAACAGTCTTTTTGCTTAATACCTTGTTCGCAATCAATCAAAAGTAAAAGTTGGAAATTTAAATTTTTTCAAAATGAAAATTTTAGAAAATCGAATGAATTTTTTTTTTTAAATATTAATAAAACTTGAATGCCAAGTCAATATAGTCTAAAAAATATGATCAAAAAGACATTCCCCATGAAAATCGATTAAGTTTTGACAAAGTAATGGGCGCTTGAAATATATGAGGATGTGTTGTTGAAAGCTATGAAAAAATGACTTTTTGTTTGAAAAACGGTTTTTTTTTCTTAAAGATTTCCATATCAAATCATACCTTAAATAGTTTGTTTTTCATATTTGATCAAAATCAGATGACTATATCATATAGCTGCCATAGAAAAGATCGTTTCAAATTTGAGTTTTTGTGTGAAAAAGGCTTTGGCACTCCGAAGATGACTTTTCTCATTGTACTTTGTATTTTTCTTACACTCACCTGCATTTTAAACCTCCTGGCATTTTTAGCTTGATTGTTGTTGTACAAAAACACAAGGCAAGCTAATGAGTACACCATAATGTTTTGTTTCTCTTTCACACACGCTATTATATTCGCTATTATAACTTGTAACGTAAGTATATTTCATTATCGCATTTACCGCTACTTCACTAACACAACCCGAGATTAAAATAACTTTTGCCTGTTGCCTGGAAACGGTAAACTAGCGCTGCTCACGCCCCCGCCGCCGAGTTTGTTTGTTACGTTGAGTGGCGCGTTTCGTATTATGTTATTTATAATGCATGCAGACTCCTGTTAAGTGCACACAAATCTGCTTAAAATAATAAACTTTGTTTTACTTTATTGCTGCTGTTGCCGCCATTAAACTTATACACATTTTCACAAGACAGGAGTTCGCTTAAAGCCGACTGCGCGTCATTTTGACTGAATGAAGTTGGCTGCGCTTGCTCAAAATGGTTAAGCTGTCTTCTAATCACAGGAGATCCGCTCAGTTTCGTAGCAATCAGCCAGAAATACACATCACTTAGGCAAGCAAAAGCTGATTGATGGGGCTTTAAGCTTCTGTTCGAGCTTAGAGGTGTGTTGATATGAGTAAAATAAGAAAATAAATTAGAAATATAATATATTAAACACCTAATTTATTAGACACTCATACTTTATACTCATAGATACATACATCATATTGGATTTCGGCATATTTATATCAACTACTTGTAAGAATGTTGGAACAAAAAGAACCAACTCAAATGCAAGCTGAACTAGTTTGATAACTACGAATAAATGAACCAGTTTTCCGGAGCAGGTTTCTCCAAGCAGTGTCTGCTCACGACATTCAGGATTTTGAAGCCTGATAAGTTCCAAAGTTGAAATAAATCTCAAGTTTTGTCCGATTTTAATTATTTATGTATTTTATTAGTTTTATATTTATTACATACATTGAGTTCTCTCATATATATCATTGATTTTTTTTGTCGGGTTTTCTTTATTTATGGTTTATTTTTGTTGTTGTATGTATTTTTCTTTATGTATATATGTATGTTTTTGTTTTTGTTTTCTTTTTTGCCTTTATCTTTAGGTTTATAATTTCGTTTTAGATATCGATCGTACTTAAATTGTATAGTATTTAGCATTTAGTTAATATAATTCTTTTCTTTTTCGTCGTGGGTGAAATGTGTTTACGTTTTTTCATTTGTTTTTAATTATTTTTCGTCTTTAAGTATCGTAATTAATCGTTTACTTAAAATTACAGCCTTTATAAATAATTATTTTTGCCGTCTTTTTTTTTGTTTTCTTTTAATTTAATATGTTTTGCTTTATACTTCATATTTCGCTTGCCATTGTACTACGTATCCGTTTTTGCCTTTCATTATAATTGTTACTAAATATATATATATAGAGACCTTTTATTTATTTTTTTGTTTTAATCGTTTTCTGCATCGTATTTGATGTATTTGAATAATTTGCACACATGTATATAATATATATATACTATATATATTTATTTATATATATGTATATATATATATAATAGTTATCTAAATATATATTCATATAGATTTCATATTTGACAATTTCAGTTGGGCTTAGTGTCTGGCTTTGCTTTTGTTGTGTAGTGTAGAGTTTTAGTGTAGTTTTCTTTTGTATTTTGTATTTCGTATTTTGCTTATATTTTTATTTTTGCACACGGAAGTTTTTGACTTGTACACATAAAAACCGCAAAAAAGTACACCAAAAATGCTGTGACGTCTTTTTTTAGATTTGTTTTCTTATATTTTTCTTTGGTTTTTGATGCTTGGAATATGTTTATGTATTTGTTTATGTTTTTGTTGTCGTTTTTCTATGCCACATACTTTTATTTATATTTTTTAAGTATTTTATTTATATTTTTTTGTTGCCTAACTCAATTCACACATCGAAAACAGTTGCATTTCGTTGATCTCAAAAGAGAAAAATATATATTAATTATTATCTTTAATATTTGCTTTTAATCATATATATCTTTTTCGGTTTTTGATTAAAAAATATTGCAGCTCAAAATTGTAATACTTTATGTTTATTATTCTTGCTCTGCAGGGGAGTTCCCCTAGTTCGTATGTACAGTTGTACGTACTACTTTCCCAGCATAGAACACAGTGGAGATCAGCTGTGGTTCCCCTCCCTCCCTCCATTCTATGTGAGCTCTGATATTATTTGTGGGCGCCGCCATTTTGACTGCCATTTCAAGAACTAGATCATTTGTGATCCGGAACCTGAACCTGATCTTGATCTGTGTGTTTTATTGTTTTGAAAGTGTTGGGTTGATTTTCTCATATGTTTTACGTATTTGTTGTCGCTACTTTATGCTGCTCAGTATAATATAGTATATATCTTATGTACTTTTATATGTATGTATTTTGTATGTAGTTTTGTATATATAGACTCTTATCGTGTGGTAAATTTTTAGCTAGAGCTTTTCATTCTGTCGTACGGAAGAATTTGGATACATTTTTCATTATTTTCATTTTTGTTGTTTGTTTTTTAGCTAAAAGGTATATTTTATCTAGAAGTTTTCCATGCTAATCTTTGCTATTATTAACCCATTGTTGCCTCATTATAGCACATTAACTGGGCGCTTAACATATGTAGAGATGTATGTGTGTGTGTGTGTGTGAGTGATGTGTGTTTGTATCTGTGTCTGTCTGTATCTTTATTTGCATTATGCCTCTAATATGTAGGTTGCAATATGCTTCAGCTGCACAGTGTGCAAATTTGCTAAGTTTACGAACAAATAATTCAGCGTTTTCCATTTCGGTTGATAGATGAGATAACTGAGGGACAGCTGTGTGGAAATTAACATTGAATTATCATTTCATCAATATAGTATAATCGTTTTGAATTTGTCAGCAAAAGGCAAACTTAGTATTACAGAAATTGATATTTAAAATTAAATATACTATGATAACAGCTAGAGAGCATCGATAGCTCCGTTTTGTATTCAAAAAAGAACCGCATAAAATGTTACAATTAATAGATATAATAAATTCATTATGTTGTCTATAAGAATTTGTCATATGTGTCTCGTTTTTACTCATCGACTAAAAATACTCAACAATTTCGTTTACATGAAACCATTTTAGCTACAATTTATATGTTTTATGTACTTATATATCATCGTTAAATCGTTAAATCGTTTAATATTCTTCCTACGCGCTTGCCACAACATGAAAGAAAAACCATTTTACAACTGTTACAATCATAATAGATTTTTCCTCGTTGATTTCACCATTTGCCATATGTTTGTTGTAGTTGTTGTTGTTGTTGTTGTAGCCACACCCGAACTGCCTCAAACTCGCATTCGCACTCGAACCCGATACGATATGATCCGATACCGAAAATGTCTTGTATAAACACTATACATTATAATATGTATGTATAGAAAGTTCTCAAAAATGCTTTGCTGACAATATAATGATTCAAAAAACTCTCGTATAAAAATGAAACTTCCTTGACTGGGTTGCTTCAGAGGGATGGTGGGGGGCCTCATTCTGGTATTCAACTAAACTAACAACGACTAAATTGCTAAGCCACAACTGTACTTATTATTTGGGGGGACGTCTAAAATATGCACCACGCCCCCATTAGTACAGCGCCCTCTCTATCTATTTCTATATATGTAATGCACCTGTGTGTGGTAATTTGCTTTTTTTGCTACAATATCTAAAAACTATCGATAATAGCGACTATCGTGAAGTCATACAAGGACTGCAACTTGACAATCCGAACCCCTTTTACTAAGTATTCCAGCTTAAAGTTGTTCTAGATGAGGTTTATTTGGGACTTCTATCGATAGTTATCGATAGTTTTTCAGCTCTATTTGCTAATCATCGCTCTTCTAATCTCATCTTATAGAGTTCGTTGCACGTTTATTGTATCTTGTGGTATGTTTGAGTTATCTATGGGGGATTCTTCGCTATACTCGTTTGCGTATTCAATGATTCAATTAGTATTCAATTCATTATTCACTTACGATTATGGTTTTGACTGAATCGTCTCTCGGAACCAATTCACAATAATTGGTATGTCTGTGTGTGTGTGTGTTGTTGTGGTGTGTGTATGGTGTGTGTGTAGATGCTCGATATAACTTATCAATCACATTTTCTTGTGTGTTTCGTTTACTATCGTAATATTGCTCTATTATATGCATTACATGTATTTTTTATTTTTATTTATATTAATTATAATTTATGCTGCTTTCTAATGCCCAGTTTTCATGACTTTCATTATTTATTTGCTTTTTCGACTAATAAGTACAATATCATAAAAATAACACTGTATATTTTGTTCTTTACCATTTTGTTTATAATTTACGTTTGTTTTTTCTCGTTTTTGGTTTTGCTTGTAAATATAAATATATATAATATATATCTCAGGTTTTCCATTTATTAAATACAATATAATATAACCATATATAAAACGCGCTCGCGGCTAGCCAAAACTTAACTCAGAACCAAATCTCAGAATCTACCAAAGTTCTGCCACGTCCCCTGCCGGCCTTGCCAGCCTTCCCCCCCGCCCGCCTCTGTCCAACAGGCTGCAACAAGGGGCGCCTGTGTGCGGCATTTGAAAAATTCGTAAACACTTGTTTGTTTTTTAAATACATATATATTTTTTTAGTTATTTTTTTTAGCGTCAGTCTTGTGTAAATTAAATTTTACTTCAAAAACGTTTTTAACACACACACACAGGCCTTGACGCGCACACATACACACACACACACACACACACACGTGCAGAGCGTGGGGTGAGTTGGGGTGGAGGTTTTCTTTGGGGGGGGGGAAGGGCGCTGCATATTCGTTTGGGCCAACTTTCTAGCCATTTTGCCGGACACGCTTTGCTTGTTATCAAAAAATTTGCTGCTCGACATGTATGTATGTATATATGTACATACATACATATATGTACGTATATATATATATATATATATATATATATATATAATAAAATGTAGTATATATACACAATGTATATATATATACATATGTATAGTATATAAGGTTTATTCAATTCACACGTAGACGTTTTTTAAAAAATGCATTTTCTTATGTAAAAACGATTTTACTTTTGTATTTGAATTAATTAATATAAATATTTTTTTGTTAGACGCCATCGAGATATTGTTCTTGTACACTCATATATTGTAATTACTTATGCAATAGATATATATATATATAACCGATTCGTCTATATAATATATGTATATTCCTATATTTGCTGGCCCGCAGGCCGCGCGGGAAGAGTTGTGAGAGTTAAGAGACGAGTTTAGCAAATAAATAATAATTGCACTACATTTAGATTATATAGAGGCTGATTTCTGTTTTTTTATGTTTGTCCATATATAGTATGCATATGTACATTTACAGTTACAGTTGCATATATGTACTATATATATATAAGTATGTCTATATGCATATGTGCTAAGTAGGCGCCCGACTGCGTTCTTACATCCTTGCAGAGGATATATTATAGTTTTCTAGTATTATTGATAAGGTCGAGAAAACGATATTCTATTTGAAGTAGTTCCTTTGTTGAATATGTCTATACTATATCATCTAACTGCCTAGAAACAATCGGAAAACAAAGATATTGTTTGAGATCAGTTTACTCTAATGTAGGATTGTTGATTAATGATACATTGAAGTTAAATGGAAACTAGCTCATATATATATTCTATGAGCGTAGAAACGACCTTCTACCTTTGTTCTATATATATATTTGAACTAGTTCCTCATTTTATACCATCTAACTGCTGAGGAACGATCGAAATATGTCAATGCTCCAACTTTCCACTTACGAGGTTCATTCCATACATTCTCAAAGACTTTGGTTAAGATCAGTTTGCTCTTATGCAGGAATAATACAATAGAGAAAGTGATCTATATTGTGTAAACTAGATCCTATCTGTCGGAACTTACTATATCTGGCTACCTAGAAACGATCGGAAAACGCTTTTGCTTTAACTTATATCGATGTTTACTCTTAAATTTTAGTTATTCAAGGATTTAATTTACTCTAAGGTAGTATTTATTAAATAATACATCTGCAAGGATATTCAATCTTCGGCAAACCGAAGTTTACTGTTCGTTCATTCATTGCTTTAGTGTTTCCGTTTTATCATTGAAGTAATTAGAGCTAATTTGACACAACCGTTTAATTCAACTATTTAATCGTATAATTCTTGCAATTTATACGCGAAGGACTCGCAGGCTACTCAAAAGATTCGTTGCACGTTTCTTTGTAGCACTCCTCAAAGTATGCTACAGTTTTTATTGGACAGCGTATACGCAATTTGCATAATGTATACGCCGCGTGTGTGTGCGTGTGTGCCATTTGCCGTGTTATATTAATAAATAATAACAATAATAATAATAAGAGTAGTAAAAACAAAAGTATCTTAATCGTTTCGGGCTCTCATTTATTTGATTGACAATTGGAAAGTTTGGGTAACTTCGAAATTTAGAAATAACTTCTATACACACACAAATTGAAACTAATTTTGTTTTACAATAAGCCAAAATGTTGTAAATTCTTCAAATACTTGATTAATTAAGGAAACGTTGAAAATTTTGCAAAATGTAGGCCAAAGTAGAAACTTGAAAAACCACTAATCGGAACGCCAAAACCGAACCCGAAACATGTTTGGCCAAAACGTTGATTGTAGATGTTGTTGCCACAGAATTTTGTGGTGATACGATATACGATACTCAGATCTGAGATCTTCGGTTTGTATCGGGGCTACAGTTGAAAGCAAAGGACAAGGAATAGCAAGACTTGTTCTGTACTGACAGGTTATGGAAATTATGGCGGATGTTTGTGTCCTAATGATTCTGAAGAAGTTTGGATATGCTTTGGTTGGGGTTCTAGGGAAACGACGTTGTGGCTTGCTAACCTCGCAGCCTCTGCGGCTGCTCCTCCTGTTCCTGTTCCTCCTGCTGCTGCTGCTGCTGCTACTGCTGCTACTGATCCTGCTGCTGCGGCTACAATCGGTGGCACGCCAACAAACTGCAGCCCAAAATGAAACTCTTGATGATAATTAACAAAACAACGAACAATAAAAACGAAATACAGAAACGATATAACAATTTGAACTGGTAAACAAATTAACGCAAATCATGGGAACTATTGTCAAGTGTGGCGCCACCAATGTTTGCACACATCCTATACAATTTCCTTCCGTCTTCGAGGAGTTTTCCTCTCTCCTGCCTCTTCAAAGGTATGCACACTGGCCGCGCATCTGTTTGTCATGTAGGATGCTTCTTGTAAGCTGTGATTTGTGTTCTTTGTATGTTGCATGTACATCTTGTTGTGATTGCTTGTTCTTTTTTTTGAGATTTTCTTTTTTTTAGTATAGTTTAGTGTTCTTGAGATCTTCTATTAGACTAGGCGGCGGCACACCGACCAGACTACATGGACATGCGCCAGTTGGTCACCGAGATGTTGCTTTTGCCGTTGTTGCGATTGTTGTTGTTGCTGCCATCGTCGAACTCCCAAGCGGCATGCGGGGGTGGCGCGTGCTGCATCGGTGGCTGGGTTTCTATATAGGGAGTATAAAGGACTTGGATTGGATTTTGGATTGAGATGCCACAGAGGAAGCAGGCGGGTTAACGAAACAAATACAGAGGTGCCAAACTAGCGATAGTATTGAAACTGTTGGCGAAAGTTTGATTAACAAGCAATCATCGATAGTATCGAAACTACTTGCATTAGTTTAATTAACTAATCATCGATACTATTGAAAGTTCGATTAACAAGCAATCATCTATAGTATCGAAACTTCTGGCATTAGTTTGATTAACTAATCATCGATACTACTTAAAGTTTGATTAACAAGCAATCATCGATAGTATCGAAACTGATTAACTAATCAGCGATACTATTGAATGTTTGATTACAATCGAGATTATAAAAACTACTATCGATAGGCAAACAATCATCGATAGTATTGAAACTGCTGGCATTAGTTTGATTAACTAATCATCGATACTGAAGGTTTAATTACAATTTAATCCATAGCTTGGTTAACTAATCATCGATATTGATAACGAGATTATTAAAACTACTATCGATAGTATCGAAACTGCTATCGATAGCTTGACACCTTGAAATACAAAAGCAACAAATGGCGCACGAGTTGTGTCTAATTTACAACCAAAGTAAGCAATAAATCAAATAAATAATAATAATAATAATAATAGAAGATTGTTGTTCTGTGTGTGTTTTGCATTTTGCTAAAAATTATTAAGTAGCTGTTGCTTTATTGTTACTGCCGTTTTTTATTTAGTGTTTTTTCATTCAGTTAATTTCTTTGTTTAAGTACTCTCTTTTTAGCTTTTTGTGGCGCTCTTTTCGCATTAATGTGTCTTATATAGTTGTTAAATAATTGTGATGATCATGTCGCTTTTCACTTGTTATATATATATATATAATATGTATGCCCTATATAGAATAGAGCTAGAGCTGCATGTACTATAATTATAGTTTGTTTTCTTTTGTTTTCATTTTTAATTGCTGAATTCATTTAGGTAGGTTGTTACTTAGGTTCTAAAAACGTACTCTTCGGCTCCTTAGTTGAGCTGCACTTTAAATCAGTTGATTTTTTTGTTTAAAATATATATATATATATATGTATAATATGTATATATATATACCTTTCATATTTCTTTTACTTATGCGTACTGTTTTTGTTTATGCCTTTTGCTATGATATATAATTTTTTAATTCACTTTTCTCTCGTTTTGCTTTGACTAATTTGTGTTCGTATTTTTTGTTTTATCAGTTTTAATCTTTTGTTCATTTAAATATATTTAAATATATATATATATATGTATATATATGTATGTATATGTCTGCATATATTTATATGCATTTATGTATGTATGTATAATGTAGTATACAATATAAATATTCACTATTATTAATATATATATATATATATATATGCATGTATAAACTTAATAGATTTTTGACGATGGGACACAATCTGCTTACTGCTTCGACTTCGACTTCGACTTCGACTACTGCGCTCAGTAAAAACTTAAGAACCTTCCCTCGAGTCAGACAATAAATTGAGTTACAAACACTTTTCTTTAACTTTTACCTCAATTCACATTCCATAATCATAATCGTTATCATTTTCATTATTTTCTTATACCTTTTTTGTTTTTTTGTTTTGTTTTTTCTTTTTCTTTTTTGTTTGTATGTATGTCAGCAAAAATGTTCATAATAATTATGCCATTTGTATATATTGTATATATATATATAGATATATATATATATATATTTTTATAATATTGCTTTAAACCTAAACAATTTATTTATGAATTTTTGCTTTTTGTTTTTCAAAATATCACGTATATATCTTAAGTTATGCCTTGGATTTATTAGTTACTGTATTGTGTGTGTGTATTTTTGTTGTTGGAGTTGGTTTATAATGCCAGAAAGCGTACAGATTCTGCCCGCTCTTTAACCAAAGGTTAACAACTTAACTATTTCGGGTGAAGAACTCAAATCCTGCGGACTGGCTTACACTCTATGTGTGTGTGTGTCTGATGTGTGTAGGTGTGTGTTTTTGGTGGTTGTAGTTTTCAACTAGAGCATATATCAATTATTGAATTATTGCTTTTATTTTCATTTCATTTTTTTTTTAAATTTTTTTTTTTGCTTTTTCTAATTATTGTTACGATTCGATTTAAAAATTTGTTTTACGTTGGTTTTTTTTTTTAACTATGCAACAATTTAGTTTTACAAATTTGTCAACAAGTTTTTGAAATATGTGTGGCGAACGCGCGGGCAACGACGGGCAGCGGGCAGCGGGGGGTAGGTATGGTGTCTACTGCTTTCATTTGCAGGTAATTTGTGAAACCTCTGGGTTCGTTTTTTTTTCTTTGTTTGAATAATAATAATAATATTAATGTAAATGTGTGGATCAACAAGAAATCAATTGAGTTTTTGTTTATTTTCAGCCAAATTATGCACCAAATTTCGTGGGTTCTCTCTGTTCAGGCCGCCCTTGCCGTCGCCTGCCCGCGCGCGCCTCAAAAATGTAATTTAAATAATGTATTTGTTTTTGTGTTTTGATTAGTTTATGCCAAGATTTAACAATATAGTAGATCCGTTTGTAACAAAAGTTCTCTTTTACAAATGAAACACAACTTTTGGAGATTTCTTTAGCTTACTTTTAGAGTTTTTAGTTAGTTATTGTTTTTAATTTATAATTATTTAGTATATAATGTACTGTATTTAGCTAAATACTCGTGTAACACACACTTATTGAGTGTCTATGTATTGCTTTAGTTATTTGTTATTTATGTATTTACCTTTTGAATAGTCTCGCTATGTACTAGGCATATATAATATATAATATATATATATATGTATATATTTTATCGTGTATATACTGTTTGCTCTTTTAGCTAGCATATTTTGAATATCTTTATTGTATAGGTTTGTGTTTTGTTTGTTTTTCTTTTATTCCCACTCTCTTCCTGCTTCTTTTCTGCTTATGCGCTAGTTTATCAATTACATTTTGCTTGCCTTTTCGTTTTTCCTCCTGCCTTTCTTTCAGTTTCTCACTTTTTTCACTAGAGACTACAATTTCGTTCAGTTTTATTTTGCTTGGCTTACAAATATTCTATATTCTTATATATATATATGTATATTTTAGTATATATATATATGTGTGGGTGTGATTGTGTGTGTGTCTGTGTGTGTATCTTTTAGCTTGCGCGCATGCTTTGTGCTGCGGTTTTATATATATATATAATTTTTTTTACTTTTTCAACTTTCTCTTAATATTTAAGTTACTTTTTGCTTTGTATTGCTGTATGTGTATAACAGTTACCGTTTAAATTTACAGTTACAGTTACAGTTACAATTATATAATATATATGCTTGTGTGTGTATTGCTTTCTTTGTAGTGTGTGTATGTGTGTGTGTGTATTTTATATAAATTAATATTTATGCATAATTTATGTCTTTAATTTTCGTCTGCTGCCCGCCCGCTTTACCCTCTCTCTTTACCCCCTCCCTTTCATCATTTCGCTATAAACCCAACTTGAAGTTTCTTACTGACCCCCGCTGCCTCCTCTCTGCTGCTTCTTGATGATGTTCTCTAATAAATTATTTGCTAGCTGACTTGACTCTCTTGTCTGAGTGTGTGTGTGTGTGTGTGTGTGTTTCATTTGTGCTTAATATCCCAAATTATAATTCAACATATACAAAATGTATTATTTGCTGCCGCTCTCTGTTTATTTCTGTCTTTGGCAGCAGTGGCAGCAGCAGCTGCAACAATGTTGCAACCAGATTTGTCGCTTTGCAACTTTCGTTCGGCCAAATCCCCACCCAATCCCCCCCACCCCCCATCCAATTGCCTTAAGCCCACCCCCTGCCTGTCACCCACCTCCGCTAATTGCACATTATTAAATGTTTCAACTGAAACAGTCAGCCTCCCGCCCGCCCACGTCAGCGCCCCCTCTCGGCCCTTACTTGCACGTTCTATCAACTGAAAAACATAAGCAGCTTATTCTCTCTGTATGTATGTGTGTATCTCTATGTGTGGGTGTGCGTGTGTATCTGTGTGTGGGTGTGTGTATGTCCTTGGTTGATTTCAAACTAAGCATGTGTATCTATAGAAAATGTAGCTACAAATTTGTATATTTCTTTTTTGGTAGCAGCTGCTGCTCTTTTTATAAATTCTATTCATGCTTTGCTCTTGTTGTTGTTGTAGTTGTAGTTGTTATTGTTGTAGTAGTAGTAGTAGCTAGTTGCATCAGTATTTGTAGTTGTTGTTCTTGTTGTTGTTGTTGTAGCTGTTGCTGCATCCTCAAAGTTAACAGGGATAAATGCCTACAAGAAACATTCGAAGAACAATTTGCATATTTCAAAGACATTCGTCTAAAAATACCGAGTGTGTGTGGGTGTGTGTGTGTGAGGGTGTGGGTGTGGGGGTGGGTGTGGGTGGTGCCCTGCTTGTCCTGCAAACACGTGTTTTATTGCATAAGAGAAGTATGCAATGCTTACAGTATCGTAATTAAAAGGATAACGCTTTTCATCGCTTTCTTATCTTTCATCAGGATGATATTTCCGGTGGGATACACCGAATAAATTAAATTCTCCTTTAGGAAGTTCAAAAGGCGATACTTATAGGTTGAAAACTCTTTCAACTGCGTCGCAAAACTATCTTCCTAGAAACACTTCATCGCCAAGGATAGGAATACGATTCTTGACTCTGTCGTTTACTTATCTCCCTGTTTCAGGAAGATATTTCTGGTGGGATACACCGAATAAATGAAATTCTTCTTTAGGAAAGGCAAAAGGCAATGCTAATAGGTTGAAAACTGTTTCAACTGCATCGCAAAACTATCTTCCTAGAAGCACTTTATCGCAGAGGATAAGAATACGATTTATCGCTTACTTATCTTCTATTTCTGGTGTATTGAAAAGCCTGAAAGAACTTGTGAATAGGAGAGCTTTTAGCTATCGCCGAATTCTTGTAACCATTTCTTCATTGTTCACCGGAGGTTAAGGATGAGAATTTTACAGAATTTTTGCCCATCTTCGTTACTTGCCGTATTGACTTTATCGCTTACCTATCTTATATTTCTGGAGTATTAAAAAGCCCGAAAGGACTTGTGAATATGAAAGCTTTTAGCTATCGCAAAATTCTTGCAACCATTTCTTCATTGTTCACCGGAGGTTAAGGATGAGAATTTTACAGAATTTTTGCACAACGCGTTTCTATTTTCCTTGAAACACTTTATCGCAGAGGATAAGAATACGATTTATCGCTTACTTATCTCCTATTTCTGGAGTATTGAAAAGACTTCTTCTGAAAGGACTTGTGAATAGGTGAGCTTTTAGCTATTGCCAAATTCTTGCTTTGAAAGTTCAAAAGGTGATACACATGTGCTGCAACCATTTCCTTATTGTTCACCCGAGGTTAAGGATGAGATTTTTTACATCGCGTTTCTATCTTCCATTGGGAAGCCGTGGCTTATCTTTCTGACAGTGCTAGGATAGAATGCTTTACAAATCTCTTCAAAGGGCGCTAAGAATGTTTGCAGGATGTGTGTGGATGTCTGTGTGTGTGTGTGTGTGTGCTTACTACTACATGTATATATAGGCTACATACACAACAGGCAAACAAGAATAAAACCATAAATAATTAATCAAATGGCGCAGTTTTTCTAGCACGAAAAGAATCTAAAAAATAATTAACTTTGTTCTCTTGTTTTTCTAATTTCTCCTACTGCCCCAGCAATGTACATATGTGGGCGTGGCAATTCACTAATTATTCAACGCCTAGAGCGTGAGTGTGTGTGTGTGCGTGTGTGTGTGTGTGTTAAATTAATATATAAACTAAAATTATAAATTAAATTAGCGATTAAATTAAAACTAACATCTTTTTTTGTTTTTTGTATTTTGTGCGGCTGCGGGCAACTGCAGAGGAAGAGGGGGGAGAGCAACGTTGTTCTAGTGGCTGTTGTTGTTGTTGTTGTACTAGTTGTAGTTGTTGTTGTAGTTGTTACTGCAGTTTGTTGTTGTTGTTGCCATCTGCTGTTGATGATGTAGTTGTTGTTTTAGTTGTTGTAGTTGTTGTTGTTGTTCGGGCAGCTCTCAACGAAAAATTTTGGCGACTACGAAATTTTTATTTGTTTGTTGTTGTTGTTCTGGTTGTTGTAGTTGTAGTTGTTGTTGTTGTTGTATGGTTTTATTTAACCTTTAACAGCGTTGAATGTTGTGCAGCAAGAACCGAAAGAATGAAAGAAAAGAAAACAAAGCGTATACAAATAGGTGTGTAAAACTACGCAAAGTACGACAAATACAAGCATCAGGACAGAGAGAGAGATAGAGGCGAACGGTGTGCAGGCAGTAGGAGAGAGAGTGAAAGAAAGAAAGAGAGAGAGCGAGAAAGAGAGAGCGAGAGAAAGAGGGGAAGACAGCCCTGCGCTTTAATTACCTTGATAATTCTGAGGCCAAATGGTGGGTACATTCTGTGAAATAGTAAAAAACAATGGACTTTAGTTCTATATATTGGGTTTGGGATTATATTATAGTATATATAATGGTTCCAAAGTAAACAGGATTATTTTGTGGTAGCGTTATCTATCGATTGACAATTGAACTAAAGAATAGTGTATAAAACATATAATCATAAAATATTTTTATTAACCGACGATTAGCATTTGAAATCAGTCGGAAATTATAAGCTATTCCTTCGTGTCGCACTGTTCTAGCCTATATATTAAGCAATCTACAAAACGTTTTGAATATCGGACGATTATTATCGGACGTTTATTATCGGACGATTATTTTTGGACGATTATTGTCGGACGATTACTTTTAGACGATTACTAGTTGAGTTATCGAAAGATCAAACTAAATCAATAGAAAGTAATTACAAATTTACACTATCCTTCAGATAAATATCGTATAGTATCTGGACTAGGACTTGGAAGCTTTGTTGATAAAACTTAAAAGAGTACAAAGTCGCAGCCGATCGGATGGGCCTATCAATCTATCGAATATAGAAAGAAAACATCTATATAGTAGGATCCTTATATACCTCAGTATTCTTAAGTTTCATTTCACTTCCTTCACAGTCTTGAGAACCCCTAAAAACCCCTACTTTGGAAACCCATATCTAATATGCTTACAATATACCTTATTGATATTATAAATAAAAATAACTTACCATTGGCACACTGTAGTACTGATAGAATGGCTGATATTGCATGGCTGAAGGTGGGTAGATGGCTGGAACGCCAGCGGCTGTAAAGTCAGTAACTAATTTTGGTTAATTTGCCCGGCGTTATAGGGTTTGTTTATACGTGTGGTGGTTGATGTTGATATTGTTGTTGTTGTTGTGTCAAGAGCAGAAAGAGAGTAAAAATGGAATATAAAAAAGAAAATATTGTTTTAAAAACAAACTGAAGCCGACGGAACTCAAACTAGTGCTACAAAGCTATCGATATTATATTTATGTTTATTATAGGGATTAACTTAATGCCAATATGAATATGTATTAAGCTTTCGATAGTTTCGATACTCTGATCGATAGTTTTGCAGCACTAACTCAAACTTAAGGGCCAGAGACATACTATGATGAGAGAGAGAGAAAGAGAGATCGCGATTGAATTTCCAATCGATAACTTACCTGGCGGATATACGGCAGCGGCAAACTGATCCATCGGTATATTGCCAATCGGTGCTGGCGGCGTAGTGGTGTAATAAACAGCTCCATTGGTGGCCACAATCGACTGCAGCGGATTGGGCTAGAGATATCCACCCGTTGAGGGGGGAGAATGCGTTAATATCTGTTACAGCTTTTGCTACATCATTTGGGGCACTTACCTGCTTCTTAATAGCCGGAGCAATGTTCAGCTTGCGATCACGGAGCACCACGCACTCGCCCTGGAGTTGGTTAAAATGGGTGGAGAGACAGAGAGGCAGAGGGGAGAGAGAGAGAAAATGCATATGTAGTGTGGCAACGTATTAGAGAGAGCTGTAAGAACTTTGTGTGTGTGTGGCATTATCAACAGACAAGCCAAACGAAATTCAAATTGGAAATTCAAATTCAAATTCAAAATCGAACGCAGCAGCATCAAAAAAATATTCTCAAAAAGTTATTTAAAAAATATATATATATATTAAATAAAAGGCGCAACGCTTTAGTCTTTCAACTTGAACAAAAATTTACTTTAATTGTTTTTGTCAGTTGGTTTTTTTTTTTTAATATTTTAAATATTCTGTTTTTGGGGGCAGCGGCACAGCCCAAAACTTGGCCAAGAGATTGAAGAAAAACACGTGCCAAGCCAAAATACCATTACCAAAGTACGTATATGTGTGTATTATATATGTGTGTGTGTATATATGTTGATATATATATATATATAGTATATAGTATAGGCATGTATTATGTTTTATTACAAAATGTCATGTACTTGCAGCAACCGCAACTCGAATTGGAATTTGGTTTAACGCAACATCGAAATGAACAATGTTTAATTTTGTTTTACTTTGTTTTGTTTTGCTTTGTTTTTTGGTTTTGGTTCTTTATTTTGTAATTATCTGGCGCGGCACACAAATCAACAACAAAAAACTCATATTGAAATCAACAAAACGCATAAAAAACACATAAAAAATTTAAAATTGAACTAGAATTATAAAATCAACTCATAAAAAGCGTTTAAAACAAGTTATCAATTTTCAAAATAATAATAATAAAAACGCACTTGTTTATTCAATTCCATTTTCAGTCAAATTTTCTATCAAACAAACACCTGAAACACAATCAACTCAAGGAACAACTATAATAATATAATAATTTATGTAAAGAACACCAACACCAAATTGTAAAAGAAAATTAAATGTACAGTTAAAACAAAAGCTAAATGTGTACAACTTGGGAAAACTAACCTCAAATAATGACAGTTGCCATTGACAAAAACTATCGGTAGTGTCATGGCGTAAAGATATCGATAATATCGATAAGTTTCATTATTATTATCCATTTAATAATACCCCATCTCCAGCTATCTAAATACTATCGTTAGTTCGATAGCTTTTGATGGTTTAAAGGACTCTTTTTGAGATTGGAAAACATATACATTGCTTTCGTTATGATATCGTTAGATAGGTTTCGGGTTCTAGTATGCACAATTCTTGATGCACAGTAATACGGCCCTATATCTTGTCTAACAACATCATTCGATAGTTTTTCAAAGGATATTGTTTAATAATGTACAGCATAAGTAATATTTCAATAGTATGTATCGGTTCGCCAATTCTATTACGTCCAATCCTTGGTACCCACTTAACAATGTCCTATTTTTAGCCGACTGTCTGTTATCCTTCGTTACGTGGGTCAGTTTACCTTAATTGCCAATTAGTTGCTGATAGGCGCAGCGATTTGCACTTGAAATGCATGAAAAGGCACCACAATGGCACACGCACCACCACACCACAGCCAGTTCGTCCCAGAGTGGGTGCTGCTGGGGGGCATAGAGTCCCAAGTAAATATTTGCGGACAGCTGCTGCCTTTGCTTCCTTAAAGTTCTTAAGAGACTCGATGCCTACGTTTTTTATTTGTGCTGGCGTATCCTTTGACCGCCTCAGGGCAAACAGTCTTTTCATTTGGCCCTCGAAAGAATAAAAGACGTCCAAACGACACGAAGGATAAGCGTCCGTAACAAAGGCCCAGCCCAACCCACAGTGGTGTATGTATATAAAAAAGTTGAAGAAACAAACGTATGCAAGGACCGACCGACCCACTTCTGTCTTGGGCGAATTTAATTAAGAACCCTTTACCGGCTTCCAGCCCGGGTCCTTTGTTTCACACAAAAAGGACAACACAAGAGGCGGACTATGGTCCAGTGCCTTAAACATTTATAAGGCTGAAGCTGAGGACCGAAGGGAACACTGGACACCCCTCCCTCCTCCTCTGAGTATCCTTTCTGACCCACCCTCTGGTCAGTCGCTTACATTTGAAATGCGCATTAATAAACGCATTCAAACTAAGTCAAAAGGTAACGTTTCAATTTTGATATCGAGAGCGCTTTGAAGTGGCTGCACTTGGGGTTTGAAACGAACCCCAAAGTGGGTGTGCTTGTGTGTGTACATATGTCTGTGTGTGAGCGAGTGTACGTGTGTATGTGTGTGTGTGTATGTGTGTGTGTGTTGCTTGTTAGCTTGGTAATTATGTATACTAATGTGTGGATTTAGTGCGCTATCAAAAACATATACACAAAGGTTAGTACACGCCAAGAGTCGAGTGAGCAGATGAGTTCAGTGTGTGTGTGTGTGTGTATGTTATTGAGCTAGAGATGGCAAAGAATCGATAGTTCCGATGGTGTTTCAGGCAACTATCGAGGCTGCTTATAGCCACTATCCAATTGCCTTGGATAATGTCAGTTATTTGTAGTGATTTGCAACCCTTTTCATTTTCTGTTGCTTTCGATATTGTTGCGATAGTTTTAATTGTAGTTATCGATGTAATCGATAGTGTTTATTGTAGTTATCGATGCAATCAATAGTTATTTCTTAAATGTGTCATCCCATTCAAGCTGCTTAGTAATTTATCGATATTTTAATAAGTATTATCGACACTACTACTAATGGTAGTTGAAACTATTAATCTTTGATTGTGTCATTCAATTTATAAATAACAACAGTTTTACTTAAAATTGTTTTGGCATTCAAGTTGCTTAGTAATTTATCGATATTTTAATAAGTATTATCGACACTATCGATACTACTAATGGTAGTTGAAACTATTAATCTTTGATTGTGTCATTCAATTTATAAATAACATCAGTTTTACTTAAAATTGTTTAAGCATTCAAGTTGCTTACTAATTTATCGATTTTTTAATAAGTATTATCGACACTATCGATACTATCGATACTACTAATGATAGTTGAAACTATTATTCTTTGATTGTGTCAATCAATTTATAAATAACATCAGTTCTATTCAATTTTAAGTTATTGAGCAGCTTATCGATACTATCGATAGTTTCAAAGTCCGGCACTATCGTTGCCTTTCCAGCTCTAGCGTGAGTGTGTTTGTTTAGGCACCTTTAAAGAGCAAAAGAGAGCGCGCTAATTAACTACTGCTGATAGGAGAGAGGGGATGGCACAGGTAGCTAGACTATGTCTATAAGGTTACGACTCTATGTGGCATTTGTAGCTTAAACTTGGAACAAATTAAACTCATGGTAACCGAAATTTAATTAGTGCAAAATGTTCAGCTGTATGTGTGTGTGTACGTTTGTGTGTGTAGCCATGTGTGTGTGTGCTTTGTGGTGTTGTGTGCGCATTAAAATCTCGTTAAACGTTGCCACGGCTGGCAGCCCTATTGTGTATAGAGTTCTTATATTGTTGCCGCTGCCTGCGGGTGATGTGGGCGAGCTCCGGTAAGGACAGCACACAAGGACACACACACACAGAGTCATGGTGTGTGTGTGCATCACAGAAATGTGCAAAACGCCAGCAGCGCAATAACAATGCACATTTAATGACAAGTGGAAAACTTTTTCACTTAATGTATGCCACACAAAAGGAAAGCGAGAGCTGCCCCCAAGTTAAAAGGGAGGGTGGGTGGCGAGAGACAGAGAGAGAGAGAGAGCAGCGGCAAGACCAGCTGCTGGCAGTTATGCAACTCTAATCAAAATGCGCCACGAGACAAGTTAATTTTCTTATAAGGTTCTCTCTCAAACCCAACCCAGCCCAGATCTTGACTTTATTTAGGCAAACAAAACAATCCGAACTCGGGAAACTTGTTTGGTCAGAGAGCGTGGGTTGATCGACAGATTGCTGGACTCTCGGGGAACAACATTTATGGCAACTGATTATTATACGCTCCCTGCTTTTGACAGGTGAGAGATGTTCGAGAAATAATAATTAGGTGAAATCAAAATGAAATTCGCATCAAATACGTAAACAGCAACTGAAATGCAATGCACTATGGTCTAGTCTAAAAGGTCTACGCTATAAAAAAGACCGAGCTGAGAGGCAAAATAGCTAAATTGTTTAATTGTTAAATTTGTTGCGCATAATGTAAAGAAAAATGTATAAACAAACGGTGCAAGTAACTCAACTTCAACTCGAACTTACTGCAAATCAGATTGCTTGGGTTTCGCAACGTTAAACGCTTATCGATAACAATGTGTTTATCGAACACAACTGTACATACGTACAACGTACAACGTACAATACAAGAAATAAACAACGGGACAGCCGTCGCTTGCGAGCTATCAAATGCATTACAAGGACTTGCAGTTTATATCGAATCTATAACTATGTTAAAGAGTAGTTGTGTGTGTGATAGTTTGTATGTGTATGTGTGTGTGTGTGTGATGATAATGTAATGTAACGTAACGTAACGCAACGGAAACGTAACTCGGAAACGTAACTCAACAAAAACGCAATTAGAAGAATACAGAAATACATAAGAATTACAAGTGCCGTTCGTACCGTCGATACATCGATAAATCACATCATAGTGCGATATATATCGCACGATATATATAGAAGTATACTATATATACGAGGCACGCTCATACAGCGGTGGGGTGTGGACGGCCGCGTTGTCGCTGAGTGTTGGTATACACACGCGCACACACACACACACACACTTGGGACAGCTGTGCCTAGTTTCGCAGTGTGTGTGTGTGTAGCTTGTGGGTCAGGTAATGCCCTAAAAGATCGGAGGCACATTATAACGTTTCATACTTCAGCTGCTTTGTGTGTGTGTGTTGTAATTGTTGTTGTTGTTGTGTATGCGAGTGTGTGTGTGTGTGTGTGTATGTGAGTGTGTGTGTGACTTCCCGTACAAAAAGCATCAGAAATCATAATCGATAATCGATAAATTAACACAGGCGACATTAGCAACAGTCTGAACTTTGTACTCACATCCGCCTGCAGTCTTTGCGCCTCCTGCTCTGTCTCAAATGTCACAAATCCGTAGCCCTTGCTAACGCCAGCGCGATCCACGATGATCTTTGTACTCTTCACGGTTCCATAGGCGCTGAAGACGCGTGTGAGATCCGCCTCGGTGGTGTCGCCGCTGTGGAGCGAAAATAATGTAAGCATTAGAAAGGATATTGATATTGGAGATGGGAAAGTATCGAAAGTGTTGATAGGTTGCCATCATATTTTAATTATCAAAGGTTACATTTGAAATCTACTCTCAAACTATTAAAGAACTTGCGCTGGTATCGATAGTGCCGACTACCGTCTATCAAAATTATCAATTGAGCTATTATCGATAGTATCTTTAAGACAGTACATCATGATAGGTTGCCATCATATTTTAATTATCAAAGATTACATTTGAAATCTACTCTCAAAGAACTGGTATCGATAGTGCCGACTATCGTCTATCAAAATTATCAATTGAGCTATTATCGATAGTATCCTTAAGATAATACATCATTTCAAATATGACTGCTTTCTGTTTTAATATTTCCCACATCCAAAATTAAGATGCAAGTTCTCAACTGTCAAAACTATGATCAAGTTCTCACAATATTAATGTTTTATGACTTTTGTTTGCTTTTTGTTTGTTTTTTGGTGGCATGAGTTGGCGAGAACATTGACATTGAAAGATATAGAACTATACTATCTTGACTGGGATTAGAACGACGAACTCATGAGTCAAGGGCTAAGGGCTTATAATTTCGAAAGTATCTAATGCGACCGACTATTAAAGATGGTTCTTCGGCTGTAATCGATAGCATTACTATCAGCCAAGAGCTAAGGTATCGATGGTTTTTCAACTCTGAATGGTGGGGGATCCTTCTACTTTGGATAGTAACTAATGCGGCCTAATCTAATGTGGGGGATCCTTCTACTTTGGATAGCAACTAATGCGGCCTAATCTAATGTGGAAAATCCCTTTATTATCGATCGTATCTAATGCGGCCGACTATTAAAGATGGTTCTTCAGCTATAATCGATAGCCTTGGTATCGATGGTTATTGTTTCTGATATCGATTGTAACTAATGCGGCCGTTGACTAACTTAAATTATCGATGGCTTTTCAGCTGTAAGAGATGTGCTTTATCAATAACCTTACCTAATGCCGCCCACAAAGATGCGGTTGGGAATCAATGTGCCGTACTTGGGCCCTGCCAGAGGCGCCTCCAGAGCGCCGGCGGGCGCTGTGGCCGCAGCCGGTGCGGCTGTGATCTTATGCATCTCGGCTGGTGTCGTCTCCAGACGAAAGTTGGCTCCGAAGGGCAGAATCTTGAGGCTGTTACTATATAACTTGGGGGCGCGTAAAATACAAAACCTCTCGCTGCCTCTCACTTCTCGGCAATGAGAAGAAGGCTGACTCTCTCTCACGTTCGCGGTTCGCTCTTGGCAAGGATGCGGCGCTCGTTCAACTGGACCAAGTGGTTGCCAGTTATGCAGCTGATGCCCTTCTTGTTGTTCTTGTTGTCTGCTTGTCTAGTCGAAGGCGCATGTATATCGGTTGAATGGTTTATCTATGTATATATATTATGGCCGAATCGTCAGGTCACGTCTCCTCTCACTGCTTGGCTTTTCTTGGCGTTTTCCAGCTTTTCTCAATTTGTGTGCGTAGTTGTTGTTTTCAGCGTCGATAATTTTGTGACTTTAGCTAGGAAATGCTATGTTTGCTATTTTCCAAATGTTTTTGTTTTCAAATCTGTAACGAGAGAGAAACAGAGAGAGAGAGAGTAAAACATTAGTCAGATCTCTAAAGCGCCAGAGCGGGCGAGAGAGTAGGTAGAGACTTTACAGATCTTCTCGGGCTGTCTGAAAAATTGCCCCCTACATTTCGAAATGCGTCTATTTTTGGCACACAGACCCGACATATGTCACACGAGCGAGGGAAAACTCGGTGAGTGAGCTGAGAGCAGCACCAGGCACAGTGGGCCAAGTAGCCCAAACTAGCTGTCAATAAGCCCCAATACATTTAAATATAGTTCCTTCTTTTAACTTTTGGCTGTAGAAATGTAGTAGTGCGAGCTTTACACTTATTTGGGCATTGTTTTCGTGTTAAAAACGCCCTTTCTGATCTTTTAGGTAAATAAACTATATATTATTTATATTTTCCGTATCTGTATCTGACATTAGCTGCAACTTTCCTAGATACTAGATACCTAGTTATATGGGAGCAATATTCTCTCATTACAAAGTATTTTTACAACGTTGCTAGTTTTGGCCATTTGTCCCACTGTGCATTGCTGAGGTAGCTCTGGCTAGCGACATGTGTGCGCCATAAATTCACCTTCAGAGGCAACCAAATAGCGCAGAGAGTTTAAATTTAACAACAGCAGCAACGGCGGCAGAGACGACACAAAGTTGACTGTCAACAGCAGCAACAGCAGCAGCAGCAGCAGCGACAATGGCCAAAATAATGTATCTAGCAGATACACAGATACATAGATGCAGCTACAGATACACGCACACACACACACATAGTACGACTTCAATTAGAGCAGCATTAACATGCTAGTCCAAGGAAAACTCATTGATTATTATAAGTATCTACAACATGTCGGAACTGCATTTGCATGTTTTGGCCGCATTGCGTGTTGTCCGCCCCCCCCACACTCCACTCGCCACTCGCCACACCCCCTCCTTCTGATAGTAATATGCGGGCGTTTGCTTATCGCCAGCTCATTTATCTAGAGCTTGACGGACTCGTGTCTCATAATTATATTTTCATTAACAATGTAGTACACTTGGAAGTTCAAATTGAAAGCGTTTTATCGATTCAATTGTTGTCTATTTAGGTAGATATATAAATACTATATAGATATATATGCGTGTGTGTGTTGTGTGTGTGTGTACCTAATGAATATAATATATATATACACGTGATTAATGCTATTTTGCCTAGTTTTTTGTACTTTTGTTGTCCTGCTTTGAAATTTTGAGTTCATAAATCAACGACAACAAATTGCCATAAATATATCGAAATTAGAACAAATAAGAGTGCTCGAATCGTAAGTTATAGACTAAGAGATACTCTCTATATAGTTCATTATATATATATTGGAAAATGGAGTATAATGGGAATGTGGAAAGTTCGCACTCCCTTGAATAGATACCAAACTTGGCATATTCCTACTTTCACCACAGGTTTTCTTCTATTTTGTTTGTTTATTTTGTAGCAGGACTTTCAGAATCTATAGATAAAATGCTTAAGTATACGTATACCAAATTTGGTATCTCTAGGTGTTATAAGCTCTGAGATCAATGAGTTGACATGGGCTCGTCGATTTGTATGTTAATCGTGTTTAAAAAAGCTATCTACCATATAAGTTACCTTCTTCTACTCCTCAGTCTAATGACACCCATTTAGCACATTTCAAACGTTTAAAGGGTATTCAAGAAATAACTAAATATAAACAAACGGTTTTCTTATATCTTGTTTGTTTATTTTGTAGCAGGACTTTCAGAATCTATAGTTGAAATGCTTAAGTATACGTATACCAAATTTCATATGTCTAGGTGTTACAAGCTCCGAGATCAATGGGTTGACTATAGACTCATCGATTTGTATGTTAGTTACCTTCCACTTCTCAGTAAAACTACACCCATTGAGCATATTCCTAAAGTTTACAGGGTATTCGAGAAATAACTAAATATAAACATGAACATATCTATAAGCATAAGCAATATAGGAGGAACATGCACATCTTTCGCTCATTAAATCGCGTCACATTTCCAAAATGTTTTCTACAATTTTCACAAAAATTGTATTTTTAGACAGCCACGAAATAAATTCATCTTTTTTTAAATGTTTTCTTTTTCTCCGGTTTTGTGACGTTAAAAAAACAACTCAATATATAGACACACCCACACCCACACCAAAATGTTGTTGTTTTATCATTAAATTGAAAAATAGAAAAGTGAAAACTATGGTAACTAAAAGCTTTGGCCAAAAGATTTATCCTAACGGATGTATCCACTGATGGGCTAAGTGCCCCTGACATAAATCATGGGGCGAAGACGCGGCAGGTGACGGGTGGCGGGTGATGGCTTAAGAATCCACTCAAGAATGAAGATTTGCGTTGAGTTCTTAATTATTTACATAAAAATTATACAATTTGGAGCACTTCATTTGCCGCGCGGCCGATATAAAAAAAGATACAATCTCGTAGAGAAGTCGTTAAATTGTATGAACAATTGCATTATTAATAATGCCCATCAAAAGAGGCCCTGAAATTGGCAGAGTCAGCGACGACGGCAGAGACTGTGGCTGTGGCAGTGACTGTGGCAGAGACAGTGGCAGAGACAGTGGCAGAGACAGCGACAGCGACGTCGGCAGAGGTCAACCGGAAAATCACGGCAACATGACAACGTCAACGGTATCAGCGGAATTTAATCAACAGCAGCCAAGCGACCACACCATGCCATGGGAGAGTCTCTCCACCCTCCACCCTACAGCCGCCCGCAGCGAGCGACCACTCGACAATATTGCAAAATTCCACGTGCGAAAATTGCACGCGTAATGGCAATGAAAACGAACCACCAAAGAATTTAATAATAACACACACATTTCCCAACCAACTCGTCCAAAGTTCACTGCAACTTTCAAACGCTCTATAATAGAGCCTCAGCTTAAGTTATCGACTATCGATAACAATGATAGACTGTACTTTTTCATTATCTAAACCAAAGTAATTGAAATAACTGATAAAAATCGATGTATCTTTATTATAAATGGTATTGCAACGGAATTGCCCATTTGGGGTCTACTTTTTATCGCCCTTCTCTGCGATTCTCAGAATTAAAGGGAGTCCAATACTATGGCCTATTTTGGAGGTATACTTTTAAACACCCTTCTCTGTGATTCTCAAGAAGTAAATGTAGTGCTATGCTACATCACAATTGCTTGCTGCAAGCCTCTGCTATCAGGTTGTAGTCTTTCATGAAGAGTATTCCGGATTAAATGTGTTTCAAGTAAGCAATATAATCGATAACTGTATAATTATAAATAAGGAATTCTTACTATTTGGCCATCCTATTGAGCATTCATTCAATTGATTGTGATTTCAATAACAATCAGAGGCTACATCCGAAAGATTTCCACAATATTGCTGCGCTTTCTAACATTTTTGGAGCATTCTTTACATGAATAGTTCAGAATTCAATGCATAACATGTATTTAACGATAGTCTTGTCAGATAAATAACAATCTTATACCGATTAGTGGAACTATCAATATATTTCAGTTTTCTTCGCAGTTTACAATATTTCAGAGCTGAAATAATATTGATACAGCCTGTCTCTATATGTATTATATCAATATTGATATGTAGTTTATAGTTTATTAATTATGAATTGTTGTTTTCCCCAAGAAATACCTTTTATATAGTACACTCGTTTCGTTATTAGAGTTGAGTTGATGCATTATTAAACATTCTTTATAATATGTACTCATCTAAAATCCCACAGTCCTGAGATGAGATGCTGCTGATGTGCTCATCAAAAATGTATGTAAATATTTAACAACTGGAATCTAAATGGACTTCAATTATCCACGTAGTACACACGAGTGAGCACACACACACATACATATGTATATATGTATGTGTTTTAGCCTTCATGTGCAGCATTTGATTAGCCGGCGGGCATCTGAAATCGGAATCAGCCATGCAACAATTCCGGAAGCTGCCCCAAACAATATTCAAACATTCCATTTAACATTCTACTCTCTACACTTTTATTTCAATTTTTTTTCTTTTTTCATTCGTTTTTTGGCACAATTCAAGCGCAACTTGGCCAATTGGGGCAATGCAATTAGTAAGCGCCAAACTATTGAATAACCAGACAAGGGAGAGTCCGAGCGGAGTCAGAGCACCGTGTGCACCATTTGACCTATAAAATATGTGGGCAAAGTGTGGGTGCGCTTCAGCTGGCACAGATAGATAGCAGCAGCAGCAGCAGCAGCAGTAAAAGCGGAAGCAAAGCTCCTGCCACGTGTGCCTGTGCCCGCCCTAAGGACACACTAAACTGCCCACACGAGACGCACACAAGGTTCTAGATAAAAATAGTGAAAATTCTCAGCAGCAGCAGCGCTCACCTGTGCGCCGGCGGCGTGTCCTTGCCAAAATAAAAAGCAACAAGAAGGCGGGGGGAATATAGAAGAGGTAAGGGCGGATAGAAAGGCAAGGCAAGCGATAGTCAAAGGCTGATAAAAAGCTGAAATGCTGACACAGAAACGGAAAGAAAAGGCAGCAGCAAACGCCTCGGCTTGCACAACAGGAAGAGAGCCCAACACAGGAAGTGGGCTGGGTGGAAACAGAGGGGAAAATGGGGGCAGGGTGCAGGCAGCGGGACAAGCTGATAAGCGTATGTAAGTCACACAAGGACAATTAGGCAAAAGCTCAAGAGTTTAACTCTTTTTGGCAGCAGAGCAAAATCCAAATAGCAAACAGGCCAAAAGCAAATCCCAAGCAGCGTGCGTGCTGGCGCATAACTTGGCCAAAATGCTCATATAAGCCAACAGCGGACAGGCTTAGCGAGCAACGGGGACAGGGACGACAACGGCAACGGGTACGGGGGCGATATATACTCAAACAGTGCACTCAGTCAAAGGTCAATTGAAGTTGCGGCCAAGCAGACAGCAGCGACAGCAGCCAAGTCAAGTGTAATATGAGAAAGCGCAAAAATGGCACACCAACACCAGCTAACACACACACCACACACACACATACACTCACTGACACACACACAGATGCTGACTGACAGCGCGCCGGAAGTGGCTGCCATTTCACCTAACACCGCCCACACCAAAAGGCGTAACAACAACAAAAAAAACCAAGCTTGACAGAAAGCCCTACTTCCAACTGGAAGACTAGCAGCTACCCTGTACATGCGAGTATAAGGATAACATGCTTAATAATACGTTACTTTTAGGCATATTCCCATTTGCGATTCCTATGTTTTAAGACTCCTTTTGGAAATATTATTCATCTAACTATAGGAAACTGATGGGAATGAAAGAGTTGAGAGCAAAGTAAGACTAAAAGGATGTTGTTCTGCTTGTTACAAAAGGTTTATCGGATTCTCTAAGTTCTGACCTTTGAAGGAACTGTCCTTGAAAGAGATTTCACATCAATTGAAAAGGGACCTTGTTGTGGGGTTTTGGTTAGGGTTTCTCCTTGAAGTTTGAAGTTTCATTACCATGCGGAGTACTTCCGTGGATTCTAGGTACTTCTACTACTAATTGGGTTCTGCTTAGGGTTTCTTCTTGATGGGAATGAGAGAGTGGGTAGTATTGAAAGACTCAAAGGATGTTGTTCTGGTTGTTCAAAAGCTCTGACCTTTGAAGGAACTGTCCTTGAAAAAGATTTCACATCAATCGAACCTTAAAAGGGAACCTTGTTGAGGGATTTTGTCAAGTTCGTTTCTTCTTGAAGTTTATTGCCATCCTCATGGTACTTCCGTGGATTCTAGGGACTTCTACTACTATTGTTCTAAGTGTCTGATTATTTAAAGGAACTGTTCTGAAAGAAATTTCACATCAATCGAACCTTAAAAGGGAACCTTGTTGAGGAACTTTGCTTAGTTAGTTTCTTGAAGTTTATTGTGGAATCTTTCTATCTATTTGCGATAAAGAAAAGACAGTTTTAGCAGCTCGCAGTTTGTTTATTCTATACCCATTAGATGGTTGCATGGTTACAGGGTATTAGAAGAAAAAAAGGGCCAGAAACATGTTACACAATCCTTGAGTGTGTGGATGTCGTGTGGCGAGGACGCGGACGCGCACGAGGACGAGGACATTGCTGCTGCTTTGGGTGTCAGTCAAGTGAAAGGAAATTGTAGCCAACACACACATCCACACACTCACACACACTCAGCGAGGGGGAGGGAAGTGGTACAGCGTGGTGTGCTGTGGCAGACATACCAACAGACAAACATCATCATGATGAGCTGACGAGAGACACGAGACGTTGAAGCTGACGCTGACGATGCCGCAGCGGGCGAAATTGATGGCCTGCCACGCTGGCAAGCTCCCAAACCACCCCCGCCCCTAATATGTATATCTCTCGCTATTTTTGTGTGTGTGTGGCACACAAAAATCCATAATCCTCACAGCAGCAGCAGCAGCAAAAGGGAAACGACAAACTACAAAGCGCGAGTCAGAAAGGAAAAAAAAAACAAAAAAGTTACGTCTTTGTGTGTGTGTGTGTGAAAAGCTAAAGCAAAGTTGTGTGAAACAATGAAACTTTTCTGCAGCAGCGTTAAATTGTTTGATGTGTGTGTGTAAGCCCCACACACACACACACTCACAGAGAGGGGGGGGCTGTCCAACTGTTTCGTATTTGTATTGGTTTTCGGGCCGTATGTCCAATATTTGAACAGCGTGTCGCAACTTTAAGAAGGCTCAAAAACTCGGAAACTCGCTTTGAATCAATTTCCAGCAAAATGTACACAAATCTGTCACGCCTGCACCCTCCAATACCCCCCTCTGTGTGTGTCTGTGTGTGGTTGAAAAGTTAGCCAAGCATTTTGCAAATGATTTATGGCCACATCAGCCGCACAGTTGGGGGCTGCTGGAGACAACGCTGCGTATGAGCGATGGTTAAATAGATGCTAGGATCTATACGCCCCGACCCTTGCTTATCTCCCCCCCTCTGCGCACAAAGGATTTAAGTGGCATTTGATATACCCAGGCGCTAGATGAAATATCTACTAAATGCTGCTCCAAATTAAGTCATTAAAAAACGATTTCGATTTCAAATTCGATTTCCATTTCTTATTTTTGTTTTACATTTTCTTCTCTTTTTTTCGGGTCCTTAATGCGCAAGGTACTTCCACTTGTGTCCTGTCCCGCCCTGCCCTGCTAAAGCGAAGGAATATGCAAATTTTTTGTTAAGGACACTGAGGGGCGGTGGGGAGGTGGGCGTGCCCGTATGGGCGCTATAAAACAAAATGCAATCATGAGAAAGGCAACGCAGCAAACGTAAAGTGTAAAGAAATGGCCTAAAAGTGTGACTTGGCTGCGAATGAGTCTGGCGGGAGCGGGAGCGGGAGGAGGAAGGGTGGTACGTTGCGGGGCCAGTAGGTGGCGAAGGGGGCGACTGCCAACTATTTTTGTAGACGCAGCTGCCTTTGTGTGTTTGGCTTGCGTCGTTCCTTAAGGCCAGGCATAAAATTAAAATGCAAAAAAAAAAAAATGAAAATAGAAAAAAATGTCAGACAATGTGACGAGTGCTAGTAAAAGAGAGAAAGGGACGGAGACTAGGTGTGGGTGTGTGTGCGTGTGTGTGTGTGTGTGTGTAGGTGTAGGTGTGAGTATAAGTGAAAAAAGCGCAGCTGAGCACATCATCAAAAGCATCTCTAGCTGATGCTGTTTGTATACCCTGTACTAATTATACCTTAGGCAAGCAGGCAGTACGAATTTATCGATATATATCGAGAACTAACGTCCCATTATCGATTTACAGGCGTTTTCGATATTTTCATATTAAATATTATCGCTCTTCATAGATAAATGTATAATAAATATGACTTCTAGAAATGTATTTGAGATTCATCAGATTTACATCGGTTATTGTTTTTCCCATTTTAGGATTCTGGAAGATGACTTCAATACCTACCATAACTTTGACTTTAACTTTTCTAATCGATATCACATATAAAATATATACTTATACATATTTTTAATTATCTTCCATCTGGCTTACATTTGTGATTACTCCCCCCAGGTTCCGAAAAACGAGAAAACAGGCTACAGCCGCATTTTTATAGTTAGAATCTTAAAATTTGGTGTACATATAGTTCTGCATGTCGTCTTTGTGATCTAAAACTTTCAAAACGAACAGATAATAAACACTCTAGTTATGCACAAATTGTCAGCTGGGGTACTTTTTATCTGGCATCTCCTAGCCGAGCACTATCGACTAGGAAACAATCCCAATCCCAACTTTGTGTCTATTTATCTATAGTAGGAATAAGTTCAATCATCAGCTGTACAGGATAACTGCTAGTCGAGCAGTCTCCTCTCTATTTTCCTCCGTTTCTGCTGCTTGCACTTCAATCAGGCAACGCAGCGACTGCGCTGCCTTCTTCTAACTGTAAAGCTGCGCACATTTGCATCTCTGGCAACTCGTTGGATGTATAGACACGTCTGTGGCATAAACACCCCCTCCTCCTCCCAGCCAGCCAGCCAGGCCACCCCACCCCACGCTTGCTACCACTCGAAATTCACCTGCACACCGCATTTAAGTAGACAAACATGCGGCCAACATTTTCGCTTTTGTTTCGACGACAACAACTAAAACAACAACTGTAACAACAACAACAAATTGCATCGTTTTTTGGCTCACTGCAAATTTGCGCCTCAACAATTTAGCAAGTTATTTGTTTGTCCCTCGACCTGGCCGTCTGTCTGCATGTGGCCCAGTTGTGAGAATTGTGGGAAAATGTTTTAGCCAAAGCCAAAAATCTAATTACAAAAGTGCGACAAGAAAATTTGTGCTTATAAAATATATGAAATGGCTTTTCAGCCACTAAATGCAGCTTAAGATACTTTAAAGCCGCACACTCACAGAGAGAAAAAGAGAGAGAGAGAGAGAGAGAGAGGGGCAGAGAGTGAGAGAGATATAGTAGTACACCCACAGAGTGCACAACTTTACAAACTTGCAATGCAAAAGTTAACAAAAAGTTAAAAGTCATAAAACTAATACATACTATACTTCTATAGATAGATATATGTATACGACTTGTGTGTGTGTGTGTGTGTGTATTGGTAGGAAACAAGGCGACAAAAACAAGCAAGAATGCTGTAGAAGAGACTGCACGCCTAGAAGATACCCTAGCATCAGATGAAGACTATGTTTTAAAGGTCAAAAGTATACTTATCAAACTCAAAGATATTCCATCTTCACATAGTTTTCGATTCCCTTAACTATTCGAAGGAAAGACACATCAATTGGTATCAGAGAGCCTTAATACTGCAAGTTCACGTCAAACTGACTTTATTCCGATCCACGATCACTGATTCAGCAATCGGTTCCACTCGTTCGTTCGTTCATATCGTTCTCTTTTTCTAGTTGTTTTTACATATCGATATATCGATTAATGTTATAATTAAAGTTAATACTGAAGTAATACCTATACAAAGTTGTAATCTTAGGGACTAACTACCACAATACTACATTCTACAGTCCCTGAAATCTACCTATTTGCACTGATAATCTAGTCTAGGAACAGTCGGAAATGGATTCAAAATTCATTAGTTGATGCTGATATATATATATATGTATATATAGCGTCTTCCATCTGCGAAATATCTACAGGGTATTGACAGAAGCAACTAATTGAAATTCTATGAAAAAAAGCCAAAACACACAAAATAAAAACTTATTAAAATTGAGTTAACTGCAAGCAAAGTTTTTCATTTGATTTCGCAATATTTATATATATACATATGTACATACACGATCATAAATGCACATCGGGAGATCAATGGGTGTCATTAGCACAGCTGGTTAATTTCAAGAATAATAAATAAAAGCATTGAATAAATAACACAATTATGAACCGAATGGCCGAAAGCTCATTGAGAAACAGGCTAGAGATATGTGGGAGAGTAAATTTCAAACGGGAGACCAGATAGAGAAAATAGATATTTCTCAATATATCTAACTTGTAGTTACTTAGTTGCGAAATTGTACGAGTATATGGAATGCGCACAAGTCTATTTTAGTTATTCATTTATACCATTATATATATTATAAAGTAGTTCAAATCAGTTGTGAAATTATAAGCAATATTTATCTAATATACAGTTTTCTGATACTATATATATTATAATCAATTCTATATATACACATTTCTAGATATTAAATCACATTTTATAAATGAATTTAATTCAAAAATCATCCTGTGATATTTTAATCAGTTTAAAGCAATCATTAGGCTTATTCAGCAGTACTAATCGCTGACTAATTTCCGTTGCTTTTTGCCTAAAATGATTTTCTATTAGCAGTTCCCGATTTCTATCTTTGTCTATAATACAAATAAAACTATTTCTTCAATATTTGTAATTCTCTAGCTTCCCAATCTCAACACTCAGTTTTTCTATTCATCTAGCGCTAATCCCATCAAGAATCTACTTTAAGCATTGTTGAAATTTTCGTCAGGTGGCTGCCACAATTCTCAAACAACATTTAACTGTATCCGTCGCTGTATCTGTCTATCTACATCTATGTATGTGTGTGTATGCGTGTGTGTGTGTATCTGTGTGTATATCCGCCTGTGGGCAGCGCGAATCGAAACCGTGAAAATATGCAGATAACTAATATTAACTTTTTGTTTGAATGCATGAATGAAGCCGCAACTTGTGTGTAGTAAAAAGCAAAATTGAATGGAAATTGTGAGCTATGGCTGAGAATAATTGGGCGAATGCGTATGTGTGCCCATGTATCTAGATACATGCCACTACATATAATGAAAGACCCGCAGTGGCCAAAAAGTAGCGCAGTGCGTGCAACGGAGCACGGTGCACGGTGGATGGTGGATGGTGGACGGTGCCCGTGGTCCGAATCTATTTATGGTCAAAATCGAGCGTCATAAAAGCCACACACGGCTGGAAAATGGAGATTAGGCCGTTCGGTTCGGGCAGGTGGGCGTAAGTTTCGGTCCAAATGGCGAGCCCATGGGCCATGGCCTGAACGCTACAGTGCTAACAGACAGCCAGCCGTCTGGGGTCAGTTGGCCGAATGATCGGATCGCTCAGCACTTTGCATGTGGGCGCAGCAGCAGCAGCTGAACTTCATTGGAAGCTTGAGATGACACTAAATAGTCACATTCCAATATTTGTTGTCAACAAATCTCATTCTGTCATTGGATAGGACTTTGCCCTGGCAATACAAACGTTGCAAATAGCTACAAGATTGCAGAACAGTTCAATTTCCAGTTCATTTCTATATTTCTGTTGAATATCGATACATGGTCTGTTACTGTTAACATCTCTATCATGCTGTTAATGTGAATACCAATATAACAGCTGTTAATATCAGAACTGCTAATAGCAGGACTGGTAATACCAGGACTTTGAATGTTATCGGAACTACTATTAATGTGAATACCAATATAAAGCTGGAGTCACAGCATATGATATTTTGCCACATATGAGTAATATCGTTATCGAAATCAATGAAATACAAATTCTATATGGCAAACGTCGAAATATATGTTAAATATTCTAACATATAAACTTGTGGCACGCTTTTTCCATACAAATGTTTGACTTGCCGCATCGTGTGAGAAAGTATCTCACTATATACGGTTGATCTCGATAACGAAACTACACATATGTGGAAAAATGCCTTATTGTGTGACTCCGGCTTAACTGCTGGTACTACCAGAACTGTTAATAGCAGGACTGTTAATACCAGAACTTTGAATGTTATCGAACTATGTTAACTGTGACTGAGCACCTTTCTCTCAATATGCAGTCACAGTGTGGAACTACATTTGTCAGTAATCGCGAGCCAGTCACAGTTACGGGAATGTTGCTCATATCTACAGGCACATGGTACACATGGAGGAGCTGGTTTTTTTGTTGGAGCACTGCCAGCAACTGAAAGTCAAAGTTATGTCCCAACACGAAGCCCAACGGTCAGCGCTTGAAGGCATTTTCTTATATTTTATTTACTTTTTTTTGTTTATTTGTTTTTTTTTGTTGCCTTGGGCACAGATTTTCTTTATTTTCCATATATAAGTTTTATGCCATTTTTGCGTAGCAGTTCAAATATAGCCCCAAAAAAAGAACCGTTTCGATAACAGCTCGCAGGCATTTTATTTTTATGAGCAACAAGAGCATACCCGCCCGGGGCGTTCCGCCACCCCCGACCACCCTCAGACATACGTAACCCTCTTCAGGCAGCGAACAGCTGTCGCCAATGTCGCCGCCGCCGCCGAGTTGCCAAAACGCTGGCGACAAATCTCAGCTAACGACGACTTATTTTTTGGCACAAGCGCAAAGACAAAAAGAATCTTTTTGGCTCAAAATTAAATGAAAACATATATGGTACACACACAGACACACACACCTAAGTACCTTACTGTATGTCTGTGTGAGTGTTATAAAGAAAATCTGTAAAGTAACACAGATTTCGCGCCGAGATGCAAAACGGCAACGGCAACGTCGAGCAATGAAAATTGAAGACAACCGCAGAGCGTCGCATTTAATTTTAGATTTATGTACAGGGTGCTCTGCGGCAGGTGGCAATAACAGCTCCCAACGGGACAGTTGCTCTGACTGCTTGGCAGAAGGATTTCAATGAGTTTGAGTCTCATTTTGATTTGCGAAATTCCTAGGCTTCTTTCTAGCTTGGCATCTCCCATAACTTTGTGTATACTTGACCGATTTCCATGCGGAAATTCTTTTTAGTCATGATGTCTCCCTCTTGTTTGATTTGACATTTAAATTATATCCTTATATGAAAATAAAATCATCGAATTTTTCGGATTTTTTTCCCAGCTTGCAAAATTTGATAGAATTTCAATATTAAATTTCTTGATAAGTATCATAACTTTGTCATTGGGAATATCTATTTGGTTATAATTTGACCGCTTAATAGTCAATACAGAAAATAAAATATCATCGAATATTTTCGTTTTTTCTCCCTTTCAATATCTTTTCCATGCGGAATCTCATTTAAGTCCTATGACAAAACCATTTTCTTCTCTAGGTTGATTTGGCATTTCAATTTAGTTGATATTTCAAAATACAACCTTGTAACATTCGCCGTGAAAAATGTTACATTTTGATATTTTATCTTCTTTAATCATTTGAAGGTATCAAAATTAGTATTAGAAAACTAATTTAAAACCGCTTCCCAATCGTTCTGTGATCAAATTCATGACTAAAATGGTAGGTATGTATATTTGACTTGTAAAGATAGAATAGTTCTTCCTAGACTTCCGAGTACCACAACTTGGTCAAAACTAAACCAATTTGCATTCGGAATGTTATTTTGTGCTTGGTTGTGTCCTCTAGCTTGGGGACCATGTTCATTTGAGGAAATGAATTATTTAAAATATGTGTGTGTGTCCGTAGTTAGCAAGCAGAGCTAGGACCTGAGCACATTTTCAGGTCAGTTGGGAGCACCCCTTATCTGAAAATACAAGTGCTTCTGCAGTGCCTGGCAACGCTTGTTCCCTGGCGACACACACGTTTCTCCCCCTCCTCACGGTCGCCGCCGCCGCCACCGCCGCCCCGGTCGTTGTGGGGCCTGACAAGATTTCGATATCGTTGAGATGCGGTTCTCGACGGTTCTTTACGGTTGTCGACGCCGCGTGGGTTATTTCGAATCAGTTGGCATTTGTCGCAGATCTCAGATCGTAGAGCTGCCACTTTATGCGACTTTTGATTTGTGCGCGTATTTCAACACAGAATGCAACTAAAAATAAATATATTCTTCGATCGCATTTTTACCTTTCTTCTTAGTGGTCTCTCTCTCTCTCTCTCTCTGCTTTTCTTTATATTCTCTTCTGAATTCAGCTCGTTTTGAATCTGGTTGAAAACTTTCCACTCCGACGTCGTTTTGATTTTTTCCTCCTCGATTTTAACTTTGTTTCCTGCGCTTGTTGTTATGCTTGATTTGAGCCAAATATTTGTTGGCTGCTTAAAAATATATTAGCACCTTTATTTTATTTGTTTTCTATTGTAGTTGTTGTACCGGAACGCGTGCGCTTTAATATTTATTTTGAATAAATACATATTTTTTTTTTTGATTTTAACACATTTTAACGAAAACTTTTCGCCTTGGGTCAGTTATGTGCGGGAGTGTGTGTGTGCGGATTAGGGGAAGCAGGAAGGAGGGTGGAGTGGGGGGTTAATCTGGCTCGTTTATCAACTCATCAAAGGGCAGTCAAAATGCCAACGTGAAAATAAACGAAATTTCTATGCGCTCTGCATACGAGGAGCAACTCCAAAGAGAGTAGAAAGAAGAGGGCAGAGGCAGTGACAGAGAGAGAGAGTGAGAGGAGGAGCGAGCGTAGGCAGCAACGTAAGGATATAACGGATGTTGTTAGTATGTGTGTGTGTGTAGTTGTTGTTTATGGCCATTACGTTACGTATACGCAACGTGTGCGAATGGCAACGGCAACACACAAGAGACGACGCTGCGAGGAGCTGAGGACAAGGACGCGGACAACAAGAGAGAACCGTCGATGGGCTCTGTGACTATTTTCTGTGCCGGGATGTGGTGGGCATGCGGAGCAGAGCAGGAGGGTGTGCTGCTTTTTCATTGCTGGGTATACACAAAAATTGTTTCAGTTGAAAACAACAACAAATTTTGTGTGTCACGCATAAAATGTACTCCTTTGCCTTCCTCCCTTCCTCCCTCACCCCACTAACCCAACTCACGCTCCTTGGCTATTTTTCCTACTTCCCGCGTTCTGTTTGCCGTTATGTGTTGTTGTTGTGTGCCGTAATGTTTTTTTTTTCTGGCGAAAATCGCCAGCAGCCCAAAGCGGCAGCAGCAACAACAACAACAACAATAATAGCAACTGCAACAACAACCAAAATCAAGTACGTTCACACACCATTTTCATATGTATGAGTATATATTTATGTGTGTATGTATGTAAGTTTATTAGTATTTGTGCCTGCCTGCCGCTGATTTCTGTTTTTGTTCGCCTGGGCCTCTGACCAGCCCGAAATATAATTTTTTTTTTATATGTATGTATATTTGTTGTTGCTGTCGTTGACTTTTGTGTGGCTTGTTTGGCCTGGGCCTGGCTAGTGCTTTAAAAATTATTTTTTATGGCTTTTTTGGCGAAAAAAACGCAGTTTATATTTTTAAACACGACGTTTGTTGGCTGTGTGGTAACTGTCGTTGTTGTTGTTGTTGCAGCACAGAACGCACGAAAACTGGCACACACACACACACACGCACACAAGGAAACACAGTCGTTGAAATGTCGTCTAACGTACGAGTTGCTGCTGCTGCGACGCCGACGTTTGCGTAGAACTTGAACAAATAACCAAAAACGTGAAAAACGTTGCGACTGCGACGGCGACTGACGGCGAGAGTGTATGGCAGAAGCAGAAGTGTTGCAATCACGACGGTAGAACAACGACTCAGCCAAATACGAGCAACCGACTGGCCCCCACAAAGCCGCGACAGCGGCAGCGACGCCAACGTCAGCAGCAGCTAGGCAGCGGTCGTTCGTTTGCCGCTCGTGTGGCGTTCGGGCACGCTCGTTCCAATTGTGCGCGCTCTTCGCTCGCTGCCTTTTCTTTTTGGCGCTCTTTTTTGTCAAATGTGGGAAAACGTTAGCAGAGTGCGCCGACAACGTAACGAGGGATGCAATGCACGTGTGAGCGTGCATGTGTGTGTGTGTGTGTGTGTGTGAAAAAGATTACAATAAACACATTTTAGCGATATTACATATTTGGCCTATTTATTAAGCAGCAGCGGCTCTCGCGCTTTAAGACTCCCACACTCGCGCTCTCCTTCTGACACACACGCACACCGCGATTAGAGTTGACGCTAGTGACGACGACGACAGCGACGGCAACGGCGACGTCCGTGCGCTATGGATGGGCAAGCAAACACAGTTATGTTTGGCGCTGCCGCTGCCGCCTCCGCTGCTGCTGCGTGCGTTCAGTTTTTGATTCTTTGCTTATTGTGCAATGAGCCATGGCGACTTAATTGCTTTTCGTTTGGGCTTTTGGCTTCTATAAAAATAACAACAGCAACTGACAGTTTTATTTACTCTTTGCGCTACGCTGCACTTCAAACTAGAGCTGGCAAAACATCGAACCAACTATCGATAATATCGATCGTTTGAAAACCCAAACAGCACTCTTCTCATAAGCAAATATCCCAAATCTAATGAGTTTTAAATAATATTGAATATTTCAATATAACCCCAAAATAAACTTTTCAAATAGTATCCAAGTATCAATAACTGCAAATTATCAATGAGTAGCAATCGATTGTTTTGTCACCTCTACTGCTGATCTACGCTCTTTCTTTGTTGTTCCTGCTGCTGCCGCTGTTCTGCCGCTGCCGCTGTTCTGCTACTGCTGCTGCTGCTGCTCTGTCGTTGTATCTGTCATGGCGGGCGGCGCATAAATAACGTGCTGATAAAAAATGGGCGAAGGGCGTACGCGGACAAACGTATGCACGTAATTATGGCCAGGCCAGCGCGCTTTATCAACTTTACGTAGTTTTGTGTTTTTTTTTTTTTTATACTCATTTTTGTAAAGCTCTCGATTACATAAGCGCCACAAACGGACGACGATGGAAATCTGCCTGGGAACGACAAATGAAAACTGCCGGACGTATATGTATGTGTATGTGTGTGTGTTTGTGTGAAGTTTGAAAATTTGAATTTTTCAACATACACAGCGAGAAGACAGCGAGAAAAACAATCATGATAATTAAATTGAGTTCACTGATGCGTATACTTAACATTAAATTCAAAGCAGCGTCGACAGCAGCGTCAGCGTCAGAGACAGAGACTGCGACGCGACGTCGTGACGTTGTGACGTGACGCTCGTCGGGCACGTCGTCGCCTAAAAAAAATTGTTTTAAATTATAAAAAGAACCTTCAACTGACAGCGAAGACGTCTCTGTCGACGTCGCCATTGTGGGGGTGCTGTTGGTTCTATTTGCGCCCATCCACATATTAGCAACAAAAAATATATAGGTTAACATTGCGCTCGCATCCAGCATGCTGGCCAGGCCAGAGCGGGAGAGCGCGACATGCAAATGTCGGCCGATTGTGCCTCACACTCCCACTCACACTTTCCGTTCGACCAACCAACCACCCACCCACCCACAACAACAATGTAATCACACAGAAATCAAAGCCACTTTTTGCTCTTAAGTGCAAAAATCATAGACCGACCAGCCATCCCCAAGGCAACCAACAGCGGCAGCTTTTGTTCTCCGCTCTCTCTTTTATTGCGCTCTTTCACAGCTGAGCCGAGCTGCGAAGAGAGCGGCAAACGAGAGAGAGAGCTTTGCCATGTGCGTGGGCGACAGGAAGCAGAGTTCCTAGTTGAACTAGTAAACCAGAGCTACCTTAAATAGAGCAAACTTCGCCTCTCTGTTCCTCTCTCCCTTTGTCACGCTATTTATGGCCCGTTCACTCTTCCTGCTTCTTTATTATTGCTGAACAGGGTATAATAAATTTGTACAAATGTTTTGTAACAGAAGGTGGGCGACCAATTAACTGTAAACATTTGAAAGTGTTGTTTGCTTTAGAAGAGAGTTGGAATCGGAAATTTACAAATATCAAAAATACTACCCACTTTCCGAGACTGTCCAGAAGTTAGCCATCTTTCAATTTCAGAAACTATTGAACATTTGGACGGAAAAGTAATCCCTTTGAGGAAGTAATCGTTAATGGAAACTGGTCACACTGAATCTCACCAAGCTTATGGTATCTCTCAGTCGAATACTTTCACCTAGAGCACGCCTGTTGGGCCTTGCGTGGTTGTCTAATAAATAATTCTTGGGAATAAATCACAAATCAGCGGCGGGCTTAGCCCTTGCCCTAACCCATTTCCTGCTCCTCCTCCTCCCCCCCAAAACCGCTGTCCCGTCGTTAAATGCGGCTAAATGGAGCGCGAAATGTAAGCGGCGCATGTCATGTGAAAGAGGCTTTAATGGGTCAGTCTACAAAGTCTAGCGGGTTGACCTTAAAACGCATTAGCAGCCGTTGGATAAATCGTAATAATTTTATTAGCAAACATGAAAAACGGAGAACTGGCCGGTTAAGTGTTTCGAAAGGTGTTGGCTTCATTTTAGAAGTTCACAAAATCCAATAAGAAAACGTAAGATAGAGCGGACAGCAGAGAGCGGCAGAGACGTGACAAGTGCAGGCGCGCTCAAGGTAAATTCGTCGCAGTCGCAGTCACCGTCGCAGTCGACAGAGTGCAAGATCAACCGAGCCGAGTGGCCGAAAAAAAAACGAACGTGCAAGAGAGAGAGAGAGAGAGAGAGCGTAAGCAAAAGAGCGCGAGCACAACGAAATGCCAAGCAAAAGAAAAACCACGCGCGAGTGACAATCAGACGGCACACACACACACACACAAACAAACATAAATAGGCATTTGGATGCTGTGTGTTTCGGGGCAGGCAGCCGTTCGTTCTAGCGTCAAGTGTTGACTAAATGAAAAGAACAAATCAGCCAGAAATACCCGTTTTAGCCAGAGCTAGAGTTAGCTAGCTAGCTAGCAAGCAGCAGCAAGAACCTTTCCCCTGCCGTCTTAACCAAGCGCGTTTGACACACTGACCCAATTCCCGGTTTCGATTTTCTGGTTTTTCTTACAAATACAACACGTTTTCCGCTGGATGCACACACACTACCACTACCACACACACACAACTCGTGTGCGTATGTAAAAACGAGTTGCATGCATAGAATTTGATTTTTTGCTATAAAGTTTCACCCAAAAATTAAAAGTATTAAAACCGCCCCCCACTCACCGTTAGACGCAGCTTGCAGGTTTCTTCTTCTTGTTGCACTCACACACACACACACATACGCAGACCAATTGAGAGGTAGGACGCCTTTGATACGGTACGGTTTGAGGGCTTGCGATTGCGTTGACGTTTGCGTTTACGTTATTTGCTTATTACTCAATACGATGAAACGTTTGACGGAATGAGAATGCACGATGGTAACGGTTAATGTTGTTAATTATTATTGTTGATTGAATGTGTTATTGTTGTTGTTTTCTTATGTTGGGTTCCGATTTGAAAAGTTGAATTACACTATTTTATTTTTATTTTTTACACTACTAGAGATCTTACTTCCTACGAATCACAATTACAAGTGAATATGAGACTCCCCGAAAATTACGACTGTTACACACACACACATGAATTCCAAGGCACCGACTACTTGATGTCCTACGAAACTAACTCAAGTGCATTTCAAAATTCACACGAATTATGTATGTTTGTACATATGTATATGTATGTATGTATGTGTCGTACTGTATGTGTATGCAGCGCGCGTTGACTATCAAAATGTACCGCAAGACGCTAGCGGGGGGAAATCAACAAAATATCAACACTCAATTTTCCGCACCAAAATTTCCATATGACGTAACAATTTTGCGTAGTTTTCAGCGGCTTTGCAACTGACTAAATTATTCAACTGGCCACTGGGCACGTTTCAGGCACACGTAACGGTGATTTTCAATTCAAATTCTGGCCAAGAGACGTGAACGGGACCCACACGGCACGGCACACAATTAATTTTAACGTAAATAATGTTCTGGTTGCAGTGTTGGGTTGTGAGCTGCGCTAGTGCATGTGTTGCAAATGGTCGCTTTAAGTGAATGGCGCCGACAATTTGAGTAATGTTAACGCAAAAAAGAGCAAAGCAACGCTTAGTACGCTGCTCATGATAAATGTGTGCAAGCAAAAAAACGGTGAGACTTATTCTGCGGGTACTCCTGTATGATTGTAATTATTTTTTTCATTAGTATTTTCTTTTGATAAGAATGTCCAGAGGTAGAAATAACGTAAGACAATCTAAATAAGCGCAATATTTATTGCTTGTGAGTAACCAAGGGATATCTACTACATGATGTTATCTTATTCTGCAATAGCTTTCAAGCCACACAACAAGCCTTGAATCGACCGGAATAGTTAGTGAGGAGGTAAGCTTATAGAGAAGCCATATCTTGGGAACAATATTTACTAAAAATTTTCAACACGGCAGGTCCCCAAGGCTTCGTCACGAGCCGAAGCGGCAGGTTCACCAAGTTCCCAAGATATGGCATCTCTATAAGTTTACCTCCTCACTGGTATAGTGAAGGAATCGCCTTCAACGTAAAACATATAATCTGCCCAACTCTTTCTCGCTCACAAGCTCATTAAAATTATAACAACTGGTAACTGCTAAATCCAAGACACCTGCTATTATTACACCTTTAAACAGAGCATGTTAGCAGCAGCTGTTAAAATGCGCGCCTCAATTGTAGACATTTTTCAAATCTTTGAACTGAAGCAACTTTTTGCCACACGCAATTTTTAAGCCTCAATTCATTTGAGTTTTTGCAAAGCTGTAAAAAGTAATAATAAATGCGCGTTAATAACATACGCGCTACAATGTTACTTTATTGTCTTATGTTGTGAACGATTTTGGTTCAAGTGAGTCGAATGAACAATAAGATTCAGTTCATTCTATCAGTATGAAGACTAGTTCAATTGAACTAAAACTGAACGATTCGGTAGAACTCTAGCAATCAACAATAGAAAGAAGAAAAAAACAACGTAATTGCAATTAGTGCAGCAAGGAACGCCTACAAATGCTTTAAGAGGGCGCGATAAGGATTCCCAACGAAAATGTCGCTAGTGGATCATGACTCATGGTAAAGCGAGCACACAATATGTCAATTGTTTATAACTCAAACTAAACACTTTGCAGGGATATCGAATATGAGGGCTGTGAGCGATTGCGGCATCAAATTCTGGTGCAGCTGAATGAGCGGCGGCAGAATGGCGCACAACCCGCCACGGCGGAGTATGTGAAGCTGACGAGCAGCATTGAGACGGGGGTGGAGCAGCTGCGCAAGGATGTGGGCCACCTGAAGTGGGTGCTGGATAATGCGATCACCTGGGAGACGAGTCCGCCGGAGGAGCTGCAGCAGCGGCGCATCAACTTTGACAAGCTGAGCTCGAAGCTGCGCGAGATTGATGCCAAATTCACGAGCAGCACGCGCTCAAATCAGCTGGCGGCCAGCACAGGCTCCGCGTGGCAGAGTGCGAGCGTTGGCGTCGCTCCCAGCCGGCCGCAGGATGTGGAGTCGCTCAAGCAGCGGGCAGCGGAAATTCTCGAGGACCAGAACCGCGGCCTGGAGGTGCTCTCAGCGACCATATCGCGACAGCGCAACCTGGCCACGCAGCTGGGCAACGAGGTGGAGGATCAGAATAACATTCTCGATAATCTGGCCAACAACATGGATCGCGTGGAGTCCGGCGTGCAGCGGGAGACGCGCAGCATCGGCCAGGTCAGCAGGCGGGACAGCACCTGGGGCTATTGGCTGGTCATCATTGCACTCTTTGTGGCCATTATCCTAGTGGTCGTACTCTAACGATAATCCAACTGTTATACGGATATACATGTATATTATATATATATTCTATGTTATTGATGTGGAACAGCCAGTTCCAAGCATGTTTCTGCTGTCCTCCCTGGACTGCATAATTGCAATTTATATACGAGACGCGCTTAACGGTCGAAACTGAAATTATATCTAAATATTTGTTTTTTAAAAACCAAATTCCATTATGGCCATTTGTCTAATAAATCCCTATTCCAAAATTATTTCCTGAAATGAATTTTCATACGAATCTCGCTTATTATGTTCTTGCTTCGCACTTAAATCGGTTTTGTTAAGTCTAACCAGCTTATTAGGTTTATATCCTTCTTGTTTATGGTCCTCCTTTGTCACTAAACCCACGTTTATCAGTTTTTCTCCTTGTCGTTCTAATATATTATTAAAACCCCGCTTAAACGCTGCCTGGTGAAATATTTAGATTGAAATGGAACCTCTTGAACTTGACTACTTTTGTCAATCATAAGAAATACACAAAAATAGCTCCCCATTATTCTTCTCATGATGTTTTTGAGTAGAGCTTTAAAAATGAGCTTCAACTCAATCGCTTGAAAACAAATTTTCCACAATTTTTTCAACCGTGGCGGTAATTATATCAAAATCGATGAGACACGTTTTGAATTATTTAATGTGAAGAGCTTTAAAACTGAATTTGAACCCAATTTGACCAAAATTTCTTATCTACAACTTTGAGACGACCATTTTCCGTACGTGGAGTGGATTTTCCAAAATTGGTGAGAAGTGTGTCAAATGATTTTTAGCATAGTTTGGTTGGTTACAAGTTTGCAGCTGTTTGGTTGGTTGGTTGGAGCAAAAAAGTTTTATACAACAGTTCTAAGCGGTTTTCCACCCTTGTGGGTGGAATTTACCCAAATTCTATGGCTTGGACTGTGCGACGATTGTCAATCAGACAGTCAGCAATCAGGCCAAACTGTTCTATATATAGATTTAGGCACAAGAGTTTTTGGGGACTCGCATATTATTGAATTCATTATATTATACCTTTCTTACCTCGTTTATTGCTAAAGCTCTCCTTTGTTACTTTAATTAGTTCCTACTTTATCCTGCTGATATCAATCTAAGGTGTCTTCCTTAACAGGCACTTTTCCGCTCCTATCTCTCCCGTTGATAACCATTGTTACCTTAATCGATTTAGGCTTAGCATATTGAAACTGAAACTCTCGAGGCGATGTCGTTATTTCCAACAAGTTTAATTCGTTAGATGCCTCCAACACGGATTAAATTACATTTACAGGTTACAAGATTATCTACTTAAGCCAAATCAGAAGCGTAGGGCACGTTTGCCAGGTGGCCAATGGCGCCAACGGAGAGCTTGGAGCCGGCAACCTTCTTGGCAGCCGCCTGCACCTGCTGCACTGAAATGCCATCGATGGCAGCCACCAGGGTGTCGGCCTCCAGGACGGTCCTGTTGATCGCTGCCTGGCGAGCAATCTCCTTGATCAGGCCGCTGTCGGAGGAGTAGTTGGAAATGGCGCGCGCCTTCAGCAGCGCCTTGCCGCGGTTCACATCCTTGTCCGAGATGGAGCCGGACTTCAGGGCGCGTGTCAAGAAGTCAACAGCCTTGCCAATGTCCTTGCCATCGGCGGAGACAACAAAGCCAAAGAGGCCGGCATCGGAGTAGCTGCGATTGAGTGCCCTGAAGGAGACGGGCGCATCGCCGGCGCAGCTGACAGCCTCGCCAAAGACGCCGGCTGGCTTGCCCCACTTTGTAGCAGCGCCAGCGCCGACAGCCTGCTCCAGAATGGCAAAAGCCAAAGCCTCCTTGTGGTTCGAAGCGACGCCGCCCTCGCCAGCAACAGCCACGGTGGCACGGTGTCCAGACGTGTCCTTGCGCGCATCACCGCCATAATAGCTGGCAGCACCGCTGGCACCACTGCCGCCGCCGCTGTGGAATTGGAGGGTCTGGGCAAAGCCTGAGAGCGTGTTGTTCTCAATGCCAACGCCAACAACGGCAGCTGTGCTGGCCGAGAAGGTGTTGGCCACGTAGTGCAGCAGGCTCTCGGTGGAGAGCTTGCCCAGCTGGAATCTGGGCACGTAGATGGAGTTGCCCAAGCCGCGACGGAAGGCGGCCTTGTGCACCAGCTCAATAGCGCGTTGCTGCAATATCAACGAATATAGATATATATGTAGAATATAAATTTCACAATGCGCACCTCTGTAGTAACGCTATCCAACTGATTGTGCAGAGACTTGGCGTTGTCCTTCAGCTCCCATGGCTTGAAAGCGGGCTGCAGGAGATCCTGCAGATAGCGCAAGCCGGTCTCCACATTCTCCGATGTCGTCTCGACGGTGTAGCCAACCAGCTCGCGATCACCCCAGGCGGTCAGGGTGCCGCCCACCTGCTGAATGTTACGTGCAATGGCAAACGCGCTGGATTTCTGGGTGCTCAGGGTGCCGGCCAGGCGCAGCAGATGTGAGGCGCCCTGCGTATCGTAGGCCTCATGACGCGAACCGGCGCTGCAAAAGGCAATTAGCTGGTGTGGCAAGAGGTGAAGCTGGTACGCACTTACCGCAGCACAATGGAGACACGCGAGACGGGCACTGTGGCATCAGCTGTGGCCACCACCAGTTTGTTGTCGAGCACGTTCACGTTGATTGCGGAGGTGTCGCCAACGGGGCGCGGGCAGGTGGCATAACCGCGTTTCTGGCAACAGTTATAAACAACATTATCATTGAATACACCAAAATTGCAACTTTAACTTTTACGTAACCGAACGCAAATTTTTGCATTGCCTGTGTCAAATTTGTTGGTTAAGTTGCAATTTAACGTTTAACTTACAGCGATAGCGCGCAAGAGATGTGTCTTGCTAGCGTTGCAGGCCATTGCGTTGCTTTTTCAACTAATTTGTTGCCCTTTTTATAAATTTATAACAATTTAAGCGCAGCGAGCGACTATTTTTCTTCCACCCGTTCGTTACCACAACTTAGTGATGTGCAAAGACGACACACTAACGATTTTCAGCTGGCGATATCTTATCGATAGATCGATTAATTTACCAGCATACATTGCCTTTGCGGACACATTTCAATTTTCTATGCAATGAAACTTAAAAGACTTTCCTACTCAAGACAATTATCACAGAACACTTTGCTTGAATCATGGTTAAATTATCCTAGAGTATTCTTATGCGATTGAGCACGGGCTAGGTAAAGTTGTATTAATTTTTTGTCACCCCGAAGATAGTTGTTCTTTCTTGTTCGTTATTGTAATGGGTTGTATATCCCGATTTCATTTAAAATAAAGGATTTTATTTACTTTTATTTTAGTTTTATTATAATTACAAATGATGTTGCTCGGGAGCTACTTAAACTATCATCTCCAGATCGCGCGCATAGCTGAGGACCTGCTCGGCCAGCTCCTCGGATGGCAGCAGCTCCTTGGGCTTGATGCTTCTATCTGTGAAGCTGTAGTTGCCACTGGTTTCCAGCTTCCACTGGCGCTTCTCGCCAAAGGCCTTGATCTCATCGGGTACACGCAAATTGAGACGTTTGGCGGCCTCCTTAGCCGATATCTTGTCGTAGGACATTTCAATGCAGGCACCGATCTCATCGCGCACCGTCTCCACTAGCAGATCCATGAAGTAGTTGTACACCTCTGCGGGCATTGAGGACTTGGCCTGGAAGATCTTGTTGTAGCGTCCCTCCATGATGTACTGCTCCAGAGCCAATATGGGCCGTATGTACTGATTGTGCTGTATAATATCAACCGAGAGCAGCTCCAGTTCAGTGTGAAAGTCTGACACACGATTGCCGGACAGCAGGTAGAGCAGATTGAGCCCCAGCAGTTTGTACTTGTTGTCCGACTCGCCAATGATCTTGGCATAGTCGTAGTAGTAGCACTTCAGCTGTGACATATAGCGCTCGAAAGCGAGCAGATCCTTGCTGAGCACGCTGTGCTCCACGGCAATCTCCAGCACGGCACGAGCCAGCAAAAGCTGCTTCTTGGAGTTTTGCGCATCGCCGCCGTTTGTAGGCAGAAAGGCCAATTTAACCAGCGCCACTTTCAGTTGCTCGAGCAACTGGCCGCACTTGGGCGTGTTGGGGGGCCGCTTGGACCACTCGACGGTCAATTCCTTGTATAAGGTTTCCACAGAAGCCATTTTTAATGCAATTATTAAAGTACGAAACAAAAACACAAGTTGCGACTGAATGAGAATGATTTTCGCTTTTGCGCTTCCTCTTATTTTACCATTCTCTGTGAGTTCTCTTTTTGCACAGGTGGCAACTCTTACATATCGATTGTGAATATCGATAATATCAGATGTCAAAGCACTCCTGTTTTAAACGAAATTAAGGCTTGCTTTTAAGATTCGGTCACACTTTCCAATTTATTTCGAACAAACGAAAAGACACAAAAATCGCAAAGCTTAAAATGTCGGAGGAAAATAACGCCTGGGACGATACCCTTTTAGTTAAGGCATATGATGATTCGGTCAATTTAGTTGGCGGGGCGTTGGCACGTCGTCTTGCAAACGCCACCAATCGGCGTGAAAGTGAAGCCGAGACTGACAAGACAGACGGGGCCTCGACGCCTGATCCGGAGCAGCCTCACGTCTTCAAGGTTGCCGACTTGGTGCGCGCCACCTTCGATGAAGATGGCTTAGACTACGAGGGCACTATAGTGTCCATTGACGAGAAGACGGGTACCTGCATCGTGCGCTTTGTGGGCTATGAAAACGAGCAGATTGTGGAGCTAGCTGAGCTGCTCCCAACCTGGGGCAGCAAGGCTCGTCGTGAGCAGATACTGTCTGCCAAGAGGGAAATATTCGAGAAGGAGCAACGTGCCAAGAAGTATGGCTTTCCTGGCAAGCCACCAAATCCCAACCCCAATCCCCATTCCCATTGCCATCCCCATCCCCATCCCCCACGTGGAGTCTCTATGCCGCCCATGCCGATAATTCCGCCAATGTTTACACCAAGCGGCGGCATGCTTGGTGAGCCGGAGCAGGACTTTGTCGCTATGCTAACATCCTGGTACATGTCGGGCTACTACACTGGCCTCTATCAGGGCAAAAAGCAGCGCATTGCCAAGAAGAAGGCAGCAAAGAAGTAAAAAGTATCTCTTCTAGATGATAAGAATAATAATAATATAAAATAAATAATCACATTATATCTAATCAAATAATCAACCGAAGACTTCTATTTATTTGGGCTTAGTTTTTTTTGTTGCAAATCAAATTCTACAAGTTCATTTTTTAATCTGCTGCTGCCAATTTATCGATAGTATGTGCAGATCGATATTTGAAGCCAGCGTTCGTTGTTATCGGCACTAAAAATGTCGTCGAGCAGACGTCCTCGTAAGGAAATTAATTTATTTGCAAAATTTCAGAGAATTAACAGTTAGTTTACAGCACAGGCACATGTTGTCGACTTTGGCGATCGCTCCCAGCCCATTATAGTGGACTACAAGAATGCAAAAAAGTACTACAAGTGCAAAAGCTATGAAGGCAGTCCAGGCTTGAATTGGATCGAGTTCTACGTCCACCACGAGGGTGTACTTAACTTCAGCTCAAATCCACAACAGTTGATACTAAACGGTCTCTACGATGCTGTGGAAAATGCAGAGTTCTATCCAGTTAACTACCGAGTGAGCTATAGCTATTCTTATGCACTGTGTGCCATATTCAAGCTTCCAATCTTACAGGCCGGCAACATGGTGGACACATTCCTGGCACGCGCCTGCAAGGAGGCTTTGGACAAACTCTTTAGTCGTCGCCTGAGCATTAAGCTTGTCACGGGCAACGAGCTCAACTTAACTGTGTGGATTAATGCCGCCTCCTACAATAGGAGTCAAATTTCACCAGTTGTGCTTATTTCACAGGTAAAACCTACTTGCAACTGCAAAAAAGTCATTCTCTTTGTAATTCCTCACACGCTGAATGCGAAAAAGAAGTTAACATAACTTTCGGGACATAAAGTAAGACATTTGCCTTAAAATCAGCTGGATAAGAAGGGGTTTACATAGGGAATGACTGTCAGACCTTGGGCATAACAATATTATTTGGATAAGTTAAATAATTTGCATCTTTACAGGTCATAGGTCGTCTGATGGACAGCCTGGAGAAGTATGAGGGTGTGCAGGGCATACTGAATCTCAGCAAGTTTAGCGCCAATCATTATTTTAAGAATATTGTGGTCAGACTGTCCAATTTGGCCACCTTGCAGCTGGTGTGCACCACCATCTATAACAACGACGATCGCCGTCGAGCTCTGAGAGGTTTTAGCCTGGCATCTAATCAGCTAACTGACCTGGGACCGCTTCGACTCTTTGGCGATGTCGACTATGATCTGCTGGATCTCAGCAACAATCGTGTACGTTTATTGGCCCACAGACAGAGCTTGTAATTTGAATCTAATGCCTGTATTATTCCATTGCAGTTGAGCTCCACCAAGCGACTCTGCACAAACCTGGAGCGTGTACGCGCTAAGCACCTAAAGCTGGCTAATAATCCTATTATCAAGATGTCCAAATATCCTGACTGCCTGAAACCTTTGAAAAACAATTTTCAAATTGTGGTACGTTCGACAACGAAGAAACCCTCAATTTTCGAACAATTGTTTCAAAATAATGATCCAATTTTAAACAAATTTGATCAAGCTAGCTGGTTCTAACATGGGTTCTCCCTGCAGCAGGATGAAGCATCCTTTCAATGCGGATGAGGATGTTTTGGCAGCCCATATGAATTGATTGACCTCTGATTTGTTTCGCACACAGGACGACGTACCTTTTGACAAACTCTATAAGACGTACACGCCGCTCAACTATGAGATTGATATGGAGTGCGATGGCCAGCGCATTGATTGGACCAACAAGTCGAAGCTGGCGAAGTTCAAGGACAGCCACGATTGGCATGCATTTTTGGTGAGTATTGAATGCTTTAGGGTTGAACGAAGTTAACAAACTTTATATTGCAGATACCCGATGCGTCGCACGAGTTTGCCAAGGATGTGCTAATTGACTATTTCTTCATATCGGTTTGCCCCATGCGCAGCGAACTCTTTCCCTGCTACTACAAGGTAAGCAGCGAGCTGTTTTTAGTCATATAACTTCATTTCTGGCCTTTTGCAGTATGAGGGTGGCGAACATCGCTTTCTAGTGCGCGATTGTTACGATCAAATCGAGCATCTGGTGGAGAATTACAATCTGCAGTTGAAAATACCGCAGCTGCAGATCACTGGCAATGTGCAGGCGGTGTGCTACGAACGCTCCATTCCCTACTACTTGCGCATGGACGTGAGCAAGCTCAAGCAGGGCCACGTTCAGCCTATGCAATGCATTGAGATGGCCATCCAAAAGCGTTTCAATGCCATCAATCGTGTGCTTAACTTGGAACACTTTCAGAATACAGAGGGCCTGGAAAATGTCATTGTGCAAATGAGTTCGCCCAAGATACTGAACACCGTTTTGAAAATGGCCTCACGCAAGTTCCTGGGCAACTGCATAGATCTGCGTCTTTGCAACAATAAGATAGTAAGCACCAATAATCTACGCACGTTGTCGCTGCTGAGCAGCCTGCAGGCGCTGGACTTGGCTCGCAATTGGATACATGATCTCGGGGAGATAAGTTCGCTCGGCGATGTGCCACTGAAATCGCTGCGCCTGCACGGTAATCCCGTCTGCCGCAAGTACGGCCTGCCCAGCGAGTATGTCAGGGCCGTGAAGGCGATATTTCCCGCTCTGATAACGCTAGATGATGTGGATCTGAGCGGCAAGCCTGGCATGGCAACGCAGAAGGATTTCTTGTGCAATACCGCTGCTTATGAGCTGATTAGCGATCACTTTTTATATACATTCTTGCGTGAATTCGAGAAGCTGGATGAGCGCATCGATATGAGAAGATTCTATACCAATACGTCCATTTTTACGCTGACTTCAAGCTTTGACATTCAACGTTGCTCGCGTCGATCTAACGACCTCTTCAAGCGCATCAACAAGTACAACTACCATCGCCGTAATCTCCTGAAGAACGCAGCCGACACCTGCAGGATCAACATCGGTGCTGACGACATTATGGAGGTGCTCCTGCAGCTGCCAGAGGTCAAACATGACTATGTCTCACTCCAGACCGATGTGATGCAGTATGACTCCAAAATAGCCGTCATCTGTGTGACCGGCCTGATGCGCGATGAGCCTGATCTGTTGCTGGCCTTTAGCAGGCAATTTGTACTTAAGGTGGATGCCGTTGGCTTGGTGAGTAAGTCCATTATAAACCAATGTCCTCTCTCTGAGCTCCCTTCTATTCTAGGGCGTTGGCAAGAAAGCGCGTCGCCTGAAGATCATCAACGAGCGATTGAACATCATGAATCCCACGCAGAAACAAGAGAGGGATGCATTCAAGTTTACCGAGCTGCCCCCAGAGGTGGTAGTCAGCAAAGACGATGAAGATCCGGTGGATGTGCAGGAGCACAAGTTGCATATATTCCAGGAGCTAACGGGACTCCGTCCCCGTTGGTGCACACGCATCGTACAGGAGGAAGCCAATTGGAACTTTAAGGTCGCCCTGCAGCAGTTCCTGCGCATGGAGGCGGGCAAGGAGTTGCCGGACGATGCCTATGTTTAATCAGCCTAAATGACGCACACAACTTCCAAGTGGACATAGTTATGTTCCGATAATGTCAATAACCAAAGAGACCCCTATATGACGTAGAAAGTGTTGTGATTTTCTCAAGTGCCTTCAAATCTGAACGTGTTCAATAACTGAAAACCAAAATAATCTCTGTGATTAATTGCATTTCATAAGGCTAGGCCGAAGCCTAAGTTCACTACCATAATTCCATTGTTCAACTATCAGCTCGAAATATTACCTAATTAATATATATACTAGTAACTGTTTTAATCATTTCTAAAGCGAACTTTGCATGTAGGATCTATGCACTCAATTGAGTGATAGCTCAAACCTCTCCTGCAGCTCACTCCGCAGGCTGGCACAACAACAACACAACGCTGCACCTGCGAGCGAGAGCGTAACTTGCTGCTCGCGAGCGCCTTTACAAGAGAGCAACTGGCTGTTTGGTCTCGCGCTTGCTATAAACGCTCGCGCAGCTCGCTCATCGCTTCAGTTTCAATTCAGACGCGTTCGCGTGCGGTTCTGCTGGCAGCACAAGTTGTTCATTACGTTAAGCGCTAACTGTTTACCGATTCGGCAACAAAGTGTGTGAAACGGTTAAGAAATCTACTACGCCAACAACGCTAATCGAGTGCACTTCAAATACTCAATAGGTCTGTGTGGGTTTTATCTGCCATATACATACACATATCACATTTGTGTAATCAGCCAATTAGTATTTGGCGGCAGTTCGAAAACTATGTCGTAATGCATTCAAAAACAGTTTTGGACCGACCGAACACATCTATCTCAGTTAATTTGCCATTAATAATTCCTATACTATATCCAACTTAATTGAATAATTCATTTTATCTAGCTGTTCTGTAATTGTAATTGTAATTGTTATTAAGAAAACAACAAAATAAACATTTGTTTATTTTTAAATTTTGCTGTCATGCCAAAAAGGTAGAGTGGGAAACCTGTTTGCTCAGTTTACTCAGTTGTTGGCTTTATGCTAATCGTCTAAAAATTATTATATAATAAACATGATACGCCTCAGAATCGTATCGACACGACATTTGATTTAGCCAACCTTCCTTTTCTTTATTTTGTATTTTTTTTTTTTTGTTTTTGATGAGCTCAACAAAATGCTCACCTAAATTCCGAGCCCGAGTTTGTTTTCCTCTGGCTTTTTGCATATGAATGAAAATCGTTGAGTTTTGATGGGACTACATTAATCAGTTTGGGAACTTCTCGTTTTGTTTTTTCTCTTCTTTGTCACAGCGTGTGACTTTATTTTCGTTGTCCGGCGGATTACTCCCCAAAGTTTTTTACCCGTTTTGGGATTTTCGGGTTCACTGATCTATGTTTTGCCCACTATAATTTGCCAGACAATCGGGCTAAATTGCTGGGCTTATGTTGACGTAATATTGTCATACAATTGCCAACTGACAGCTGCTTTTGGCCGGGTACAAAAGGTATAACTAGGTAAGGTTTGTACGAATAGGCATAGGCAAAACAGTTAGGTACACCTAGAAAAATAAATGAAATAGAATTCAGAAAATCACCATAAAAACCAGAAAAAATTCTGTTTAATAGAAATAATTTCTAAATTTGAGAAATATATTTCAAAAATTCAGAGTCCGATGCTGACCTTAAAAACAGGGTACTCATCTGAATTTTAATTTCAATTTAATTAATTTTTGTTTTTAAACTTGTAAGTATGTAAAATATGTTTAAAGTTTACGGTTGAATCGTTTACTTTACTTTTTTGTTATTCTTCCTATGTATAACCATCTTAAGTTGCCACATTGGTAATAGTACGCTGGTTAAATATATTTGATAAATATAATATTCACATTTTTAACAATAAAAAAAAATAATTAAATTCAGAAAAATTTAACCTTAGTTTTTTCTGATTCTAAGTTAATCTTACTTTTTTCTGAATTTAAGAAATATTACTTTTACTTTTTTCTGAATTAAAGAATTATATTTCTCAAATTTAGAAATTGAACTGCCTTTACCTACAAAATTATTGTGCGCTTTACATTGAAGCGCATTTATTTTTCTGAGTGTACCATTTAAAAGCTGAACTTATGTTTTGTTGATAGAATAGAATAGATAGAATGTCATTTTGTTTTGTAGATAAGGCAAAAAAGAAACCAGGAAATATCCAGGAACAGAGTTAAGATTAACAGAGCTTGGTACTATATACAACACTCAGAAAAAAGGCCCTAGATTTTAAAAAACCGCCATACTTTTGAAGCCAAGGCCTTATTTTTCACAAAGTTGATTTTCTAAACAACATGATTATTTTATTCTTCTAAAAACTAATGTCATCTAACTAAATTTGAGAGCAGAGTTTTCTTAATACTAGAAAAAAGCTTCTAAATATTAGAGTTTAAATTTCTAAAGTTAGGAAATATATTTCTTAAAAATAGAAAATATATCTGAAAATTAGAAATACAAGCTGATATTCTTAGTAACATGGTTTGTTTTTCTAAAAAGTAAGGTCATAATAAATACTAATAAAAATGTTTCTAAATTTTAAAGTTTGTATTTCTAAAATTAAGAAATATTTTTCCCAAAAATTGAATATATTTCAGAAAATTAAAATTAAAAATTATGTTTTTGGGATTGCCCATTTAGGGCTTGCATTTGTACTTTTGAGGAATAAGTTTCTTAATTATAGAAATTATCTCTATAAAATAGAAAATATTTCTAGTTTTAGGGGCGATTATGTTTTCCGAGTGCTCGAGAGGGGTTCCTCCCTACAATCAAAATAATTAGCTGGCACTCAAATGAATTAACAAATTCACAAAGTTACAATCTTGCTTTAGGAAGGGAATAATAAAATTTATATGCGCATGATATAATGTGAGGCAATTAAAAGGCTTTGTACGTGGCTAGATAGATAGTAGGTTGGGAGGAGGAATACGTTTAACAAATCGCGTTAACAAGACAAGCCCTCCTCCTACTCCTCACCTGCTGCCAACTCCCACTCCCACACCCCGGGCAGCTGTTCCCAGATTTATGACTTGCCTCGGGCAATGCGGCACGCGACTCCAGGCCAGAGATTTAGATAGAGGGATTAACTAATTAAACACGCTCATTTTTGGGGCTCATTAGATAATGCCGCATGGTAATTCAAAGTCAACAAATAGCTGCAAGAATGTCACACATTTGCCACAAACACAAACACAAACACACACATACTCGCTCACACACAACACTTTCGAATGTTTGTGTTTGTTAACGCTTCATGTGTCAGCTACCTGATCTCGGGCTGCTTTTGGCCCAACTGCAACTGCATGAAAATTTTGTTCGATTCAAATTGAAAAACAGCTTGTGTAGGCGCTGGAAAACAGGTTTTAGACCGGCATTTTGAATTTTCCCCCTCACTTTGCTCGTTTGGGCCCGCATATCGAATTCGTTTTCAGTAACGTTCGTTTTATTTTTCCTCGTCACCTGTACCTATAAAACTGGTCAAAAAGGGGGTGTTATATGGTTATAGGGCAAGTAATAGACATTTTCAACCCCTCAAAGTGAAAGCTGCGTTCAAATAGTCGTTGTCCCTATATCTAACTTTCTCAAAGAACTCGCAGACTATCAAACTTAGAGTCAGCAAATTTGGTATGTAGGCTCTCCCAATAAATATTTAGCTAAATATTGCTTAGCATTTGGGTTATCTTAATTTGTATTTTCTTTATGTCTCCCTGTCTGAACGATCTGGGAGACTATCAAAGTTAGAGTTAGCAAATTTGGTATGTAGGCTCTCCTACTTCATATATAGCTTAGCATGTGAGATATTTGAGTTTGTACCTACTTTAAATAACAAAAACTAATTGGAAACCACATTTTTAGTACATGCCTGACGAATGTGTTACAAAATACAGACTATATTGTGATAGCGCCTTCCCCAACTAAAGAACTCTTAATTGTGTTTACTTAAAGAAAACTTGTAGACAAGCTCCATAGCTCTCATATTTGTCTTTAGCTTTCACATTTATCTCTTAACATCTAATCTAATTTTTAATATTCCACAAAGCAGCCATTTCAAATAAATTGAAAAATTTGTCAAAAATTCATCGTTTCTTGCCTTTTGGTGCGAGTTATTTTCTTGGCCACGCTGCCAAAATCATTTTGGCAGGAACTGCCGCACTTAACCTTAACCAAAAGTAGGTTCCCAACCCCCCCACCCCTTTTCGAATCTATATAGATTAATGCCGAAAATAGCGTTTGATGTCAAACACTTTTCTCTCGGCAGTGCTTTCTGTTTTGAATGTGATTTACTTAATATATCATTTGAAATATCCAAAAATCGTGCGCATGCAGATCCACATTAAACCAAAAACCAGAAAACCAAAAACCCAACCCAGTCAAGGAATTTATAATATATATTTAAAGTTTTCCACACGCTCGTCTGTATTGTTTGCCAAAATGTTTTCAACTTTTAGTCATAATACCAACGAATTCCTATGTGTCCAAGAGAACTCTTACAAAATTCCAAGCGGCACTCAAAATATGTGTGAGGAAATGTGTTTTGTGTTTTGTCCGCGCACTCTCTCCCCTGCTCCCTCTGCTTCTATCTAGCGCCTACCCCCTTAAGGTCAACGCTACACACATCATTTAAAAGAGCTGCGCGCGGGGTGGGGACGGAGAAGGTCGTCGGTGTCTTATTCTTGGGGGCCTATCAATATACATAAACTCGCATACATGGTGATAAATTAAACGTCTAATGCCCAGACCGAAGATCAAACTGATCATTTGGGAAATGTCTGACGTCTATGAGGTTCTCTTTAATTTAAAATGCGCCCGCCAGAGTTCTCCGTGGGATGATTATATTGTTTCCCAAAGGGCTTTGCTACGCGCCTCGCATACTAACTAGACACACTCAAATCTTCAGCCTTGTCTAGACAGCGCTTTCGGAATCCGAAAAAGACGACGGTTCCGGCCGCGTGTCGGAGACCTGAGAGGCATACCAAGCGCTCGGAAACATATTTGCTTCATACGAGGCTATATGTAGCTATATAAGTACATATAAAAGTATGTCCTGACTGACTGACTGATGATCAACGCTTAGTCAAAGCCGCCTCTACGGCATTTTTCTAAAATTCCACCTGTAAAGCTGAAACATTGATGGAAGTATGCTGTACGAATCTTGCTATTATCTATTAAAGATAATATACTCTTTTTTTGAAAACACAGTTATTACTTACTTACCATTTTTGGAAAATTCTATCCCCCGGTTCGAAAACGGGTTCTAAGATGTTATAGAACTTTAAAACTGATTTTCAAAGTTCTACACTGTTCACTGATCGATCTTAAATTGTGGCTGAAAGTCAGTATTTCTTATCAGATCGAGCTCAAACTCATTATCAAAGGCTGCAACAAAGAGAAGCAAGCTGAATGAGAAGGTGAATTTTACATATCTAGAACGAATATTATGACCCGTGCAAGGCCGGGCATTATCAGCTACTATATATGGTGTATATATATATCGTTGCTTTTCACTTTTCGTTGACGTGTTTGGCATTTGAGAGAATTACTCTTGAGCATCTTAATGCTAATTGTGTGCCTGGCTATCTCAGTAAGTTGCCCTCAGTTCCTCCTCTGGCTTTTTGCATATTTCCGCTAATTAATATGCATTGCAACCGAGTGCCAAGTAATTTTCAATATCACACGTAACTTTTGTATGCTAGCTGGCGTTTTTGACAGTACGCTGCAAATTAGGCAGGCGATCACTTTGCACTTGGCGTTTAAAAACGCATTGGAAACGCGCTGGAAACGCGCTGGAGACGCGCCTGAAACGCCTGGCGTGTTTATCATTCAACTTTGACAGCAAATATTTGAATGCTGTTCTTCTTCTTCGCTTTTCAGTATTGCGTAACGTTTGATAGTTTCAGTTCACACAGTTCAACGATCTTTAAAACTGTTTTCTGTTTTGTTTTTGGGGCAATCTGTGCCTAACCATAACAAATCAATTAAAATATAATAGCATAGACAACTTCATATTTTGTTTTCTGTACTGTGGGGCAGCTCCCCCCATGAAGTATGCAAAATGTGTGGCAGCTGAATACGAAAATCTGTGTTTGATTTATTGTTATGCTTGAGAAAACAAGATCAGAAAAGCGGCACGAGGGCATTTTCGCATAACTGTAGAAACAAAAGGCAAAAAAACGAAAATGTTTCGCCGGAAAACCAGAAAAGTCAGCGGAAAATTAGCAAATGTCACGTACGTATTAATGAAAACATAAATAAAATCGTAAATCAAGAAAACAAATATCAACAGTTGAGTATACTATAAGTATATAACATGCACAATAAGTATGTATATAATAAAATGGGAAATTAAGTAATAATAAAATATCTCTCAGTGGCTATTTTAATAGACATAAAGGCGATTTATGGCTGTGTGACAAGTTATAGTTAAGGGGTGTGCGGTGGCATGGGGGTGTGGGTGGGTTCTATAAAGTGAGCTAGGAAAATGCGCGGCAGTCAAATCGGAATTTTAATTTCACATTGAGAAAACAAAGGCGTCGCATTCAATTGCATGACTGAGCCAGTTTAAGGGGGTGACAGGGCAGGGGGCCAAGGCGTGCGAATTTACATTGGCAATTACAAAGTAGCGTCTCATCCCGCAACCCCTCGCAACCCCACACCCTCAACCATAACACACGACAGGCGCAGTTGTATCTAATGGATGCGACGCTCTTGAAACTTGTTGGATGCGTGGATCTCCTCAGATCTAAAGCTCAGTAGCGCTGGCCTTGAGCAAGTAAATAGAAATCCCCATCCAAATGTAATAGGGGCAGGGCGGGGGAAGGGATTGGGAATGTGCATGGATTTGGTTAAATAGCCGCCTGTTGTTTATCCAAGTACGCGTAATTGAAAATTGAATATTGCCCAAGCTAATTGCGGCTGGCAGCAGCACTTAGGATAGCGCCAAGTAACTTCACACTTGCCTCTGCCTCTGCCCCTGCCCCTGCCGCTGCCACTGCCACATGCCACCGCTCAGGCTGACGTCACTGGCGCAACAAGTTGCACAATTGCATAAAATGCTGAGGCGTTGCTGTAAACAACAATCCGCTGACAGCAGATATACAATATATTAATCCCAACAGATGTTACCTTACCTCTTCAATTCTGTTCTAATACCCTAGCAAAGGTTATTTTAAAACAGAGTTTACCACACTTTACCTCGTTTCCCCGGAGAAATTAATAAAAGTCATGTTTAGAAAGATTAAAACATTTAAAGTACTTTAATTGAGAATTTCTTATAATTTATATGAGTGTATTTTATTTTAAATTTGGATAATTTGTTTCGCCGGAAGAGCTCATGAAATACGAATGTTTTCTTTGGATATTTTTATGCATTTTGGGAAAAATATTTAATTATTGCGATGATGGAATTATAACCAAGCGATTCCACTCTATTTTTAGTTTCTTTATACTATTTAAAATGAAAGATGTGGCCATATGAAAGCGAATGCCACAAAAATAATGTAATTGGTTTCTTTTATGTTATATTTAAATAAAGAATTTACTAAAGCAATAGTTCTTAAACTTTATACACATAGATAGCAGCTTATTTCCTGACTATAACCACTTGATTCTGTGAACATTGTCAAAACAATTTCAAGAAACGGCAATTTCAAGAAATGGTCAACGTCTTAGAACGCTTGAAGTGGATATAATCATGTTGGGCTCATATTTATACATAAATATATATTTGAAGTGCCACAATTTATTAATATGAGTTCGAAATATGAGCTGAAGTATTTGGATTCTTACAAAAAAGTATGTTACAACAAAGTAAACCTTAAAAACAATGCAAGGGCAGAGTTAGTTTCGAGCCCATTAAATCTATATTCCGTATCAAGATAAGCTGCTTTGATAATTAATCTTTTTGTAATGCTATGCTGCTGAAATTTGGTACAGATACTGCTCATTCTTGTATATACTGAATGAGAGGTTAATGGATTGGATTGCTATAGCATACACAGTGAAAATAATAAAAGTTTCATACAACTTTTCAATTTTTTTGGTATTTATGCCAAAATAATTTAGTTTTAATACTGTATATAGAATATGCTAGAACATTTTTGGTTCTGTTCATGTTATTTCCCTTAAAATTTATACCCCTAACTATTATATCAACCAATTTGAACTATTTTGTCCAGTATATATATATACAAACTAGAGGAAAATTGACTGTATATCATCAAAAATAGATTACCTTAGGCATGACGCTATTAAAATTGGAATACGATCATTTAACTACATATAGTAACAATAAATACAAATTTTTTTGCCAGTGTATTTAATCTTTGGCACCCCAAAAGTAGTTCTTGTTCTATTTTTGGTTGCAACAAATTTAAAAACTATGATTTGTCTTTTATTTGTTGCTCTGTGGATTTGAAATTGTTTATTTTGATTGGCAGAGATTTATTTACTTTTGCATTGAGGCCCAAAATGCATTTTACAACCACAATAATCAGACTTTGTATATTTTTGGAAAACTCGTCTGTTTATTTAACTGGTGGGGAGACCTTCACAAGAAGTCATATAACAAGCCGAAGGAAACATAAAAAATGAAAAACCAGCGCATGGATAGGAAATTCGTCTCTATATATATATATATGTATATGTATGCTGTGGCAGTTTAGAGATCAGAGATATTTTTGGTAACATTTGGTGGACTTAAACTTACCAGGATGCCACACAGCTGGCAGCTGGAGATCTATTTAGTTTCGGTCTTTGGGTATTTTGTATTATAGAGCGGTATATAGTCCGTAACTAGGCGCCAGTCGGTATAGTAGACGAGAGTTAGGAATCCGGCCAGGCCAAAGGTGGCGGCTGTGGGCACGCTGTCAAGGATATATGGGTTAAGGATAATGGCGGGCAGACTACTTACAAGGCTACTTACAAGGCAATGGCCATTTGCTTCTGGCCCTTGGTGGGCATCAGCGAAGATATTAATTTTTTGATACTCATTTTCAAGTATTGTCATTCAATTTGAAGTTGAACAAATTATGAAGCATTCAGAATTCTCAATTTCCCAGCCTGCTGATGTGAAACTCACAACAAAGTTGTCAATTAACTCGGCTATTCTATCATCATCAGCTGGGTTTTGGAGGGGGCAGAGGGCAGGGGCTGCATTAATGATAAATCAATTTGGATGCGGGTCTGTAAACAGGGCTACAAATTGAACCATTACATGGGTTTTTATTGCAATCCCAACTTGTTCTCTTTTGACTACATACGGGGTGGTGTTTATGATGACTAAGGACAGGTGGAAAACTAAGGAAAACTAGGCAAAACTGGGGAAAACTGCTGCAATTTGTCAGTTGGCTAAATCATTAGCCTAATTTCAAGACAGGTGGTAATGTGTTTGTGTGTGTGTGTGTGTGTGTATGTGTGTTTGTGTGTGCGTTAGTGCTGGCCTTTCCTTTGGCTGAAAATTTTCGTTAGAATTTCGCACCACATCGAGCCCTTCCTTTATTGTCTTCGACTCAACTCCTTGGCAGACGCCAGCAGAGCAATTTAAATGCCACACCTTCTGGCCGCCTGTCCCTCTGTCCCTCCGTCCCACTGTCCGGCTGGACACGAGCCACATATGACACTTGGTGCGGCTGTTTGAATATAGGACGACAGTTCAAGGATATCGACAAAAGGCTGGGCCACTTAAATTTCATGCGCTTTCCTTTCCTTTCCGTTCCTTTACCATTTTGCAGTCATGCGTCTGATTCTGCTGACAGCGCTGCTGGCGCTACAGGATTGGGGGCTGGCGGGTGCCCAGGATGATTACTGCTTTGGCAAGGACTCGTACCGATTGCAGACGCGCCAGTTTACCTCGAAGACAGCCTATCAAGTTGTCAGGGGCACCAACATGGACAAGCAGTACCAGGTGCCCGGCTGTGAGCCCAAGAAGATGTGGATCTTTCACAGGCACGGCACACGGTTACCCACCGCAAGTACAATTAACTCCGCACCGAGACTGGAAGATGTGAGCAGCCCCTTAATCCCATTATTCAGCACTTCTAATGTCCTTTCTGCCACAGCTCCGTGACCTGATAGTCAACAACTATAGAGTCTTAAAAAGGAAGCCAGAGACGGACGGGCTGTGTCAAGAAGATCTCTTTGGCATACAGATGTGGAAGTGGAATACCAACATTAAGGCCACCAGCGAGCAGGAGCTGACCAATCAGGGATATCAGGATATGCGCGGCACAGCCAAGTCATACCAGCGATACTATCCCTCGGTACTGTCCAGCAAGTACAACGATAGCTATTACCTGGTAAGGACATCCCCACAATCGATATTTTTGTTTCGATACTATCGATAGACGCAACATAGACTGCTTATAAGAAATGTGGTGTTTGGTATTAAAAGCAATTCAAGTCATTCATTAAATGTATTATATCGTCAAGTCAATCCAATCTATAGTTAGATAGAGAATAAACCTCGATTGTGATAATCGATACTATCGATAGCGTCTAAATTGTCTCTTAATCTATCGTAGTACAGTTTATACGATACTTGTTAAACAATCCATTTATTGAGAGTATTAAGTCTGTATTAGCAAATGTATACTTATTGGTTAAGTATACCCTGAATCTAAGAATCTTGAAAAGTATCGATAGTATCGATTGTGTGACACTCGCATCACTAGAAGAAGCGGCCAGACACACTCCCAATGCGCTGCTGGCGTTTGCCAAGCGCACAAACCTCCTAACGGCCTTCAGTATCCGGCTACACTAAGGACCTTCTCGGTTCTACCTTACCTAACCTATCGATTATGTGCCACCCTATTCTAATCCTTGCCTCGCTTTCAGTTCCGTCACACGGACACCCAACGCACACGGGAGAGCTTCAAGGGCTTTGCCGAGGGTCTCTTTGGGGACAGCACTGTGGCAACTGCGGCCGATATACCCGAAAAGGATCTGCTGCTGCGTCCCTATGATTACTGCTCAGACTTTAAGGAAAAGAACTACAAGGGCGTGGGCTCCGAGTACCAAAAGTTTCGAATGAGCGCGATATGGAACCGTACGATGGAGGATATCACCCGACGACTGGGGTAACTATTTCAGACACTCCAATAGCTATAGATCTAGCAAATCTTACAAACTCTTCTCTTGCAGCTTCAAGGTATTGGCTGAGGAGGATGTCAGGCTGATGTTCGATATGTGCCGCTATGAGGCGGCCTGGCAGGTGGACCGCACGAGCGTCTGGTGCGCCGCCTTTCTGCCGGAGCAGGTGACCGTGCTGGAATACTCCGAGGATCTCAAGTACTACTATGGCTCCGGATATGGCTTTGAGGAGAACAGGCGCTTTAACTGCCGCGCAGTGCAGGATATGCTGTCGCGCCTGAGCAGTCCAGTGTCGCCCCATGTGGTGGCCTATTTTGTGCACTCGACGGGCCTACACACGCTGCTCACAGCACTGGGAATTAGCGAGGATGATGTCAAGCTGCGTGCGGACAACTTTAATGACATGGCCAGCCGGCGCTGGAAGACCAGCTTGCTGGGTCCCTTTGCGGCCAACTTTGTGGCCGTCAAATATGACTGTCCGAATGAGCTGGAGAAGGAGAAGGTTGTGTTCTTCCTCAACCAGAATGCCGTCCTGCTGAACTGGTGCCGTGTGGGTCTGTGCAACTGGTCGGATGTGCTGAAGAAGTACAAAACCATATCTGAGGCAAACTGTGATGAGTACTACTGCCGCTCTGGGGCGGCTGCTGGCCGGGCCTCGCTGCTGGCCACCGCATTAATCGCTGCCATTGTCTACTTAATGCACTAGATGTTGCAGGAGCTGCATAGTTTAGTTTCTAATTTGTAATGTACAAAGTTCGTACCAAAAAGGGCAAAGGAACATTGCGAGTACTTTGCTTGTGGACCGGTGCAGGAGGCATTGAAGTATTTTTTCAATAAATGTAAATTTTCTACTTTTAACGAGCACATCTCACACAGCGATTTGGTCAGACACAAAACCACACAAAATACATTTTTATAATTATTAATTCTTAAACTCTCTGCTTATGACAACTAACTACAAATGTAACCGTTAAATAGCTTTATAAACTATGTAATTAAATGAATATAAGAAATTTTAAAGTCTTTGCCACTGGTGATAATGTTTTTAGCTCGTTTCAAATTTATCAATTAAAAACATTTTGTATTGGTTAGAAATTAAATTTGAATTTGAGCTTGTCGTTGATAATTGTCGATAGGTCGTTATCGATAGAATAGTCGACACTGTCTGTGTGAATGGCAAGTAGCTGTTCAAATATGGTAGCGCGACTTCAATCAGACTACTTTTCAATACATTTAAATTATCTTTTAAATATTGTTGTCGATGTATGCTATTAACATAATTCATGTTATTCTGTTTGAGGTTTGCATTACTGAAAACGATAGTTTTATTTGACGAATGCTTGGCGGTTGAAAATAGTTAACAAAATAGGGGTTATTGTCAAAACGAAGGGTTTTTACATGTGTAATGCAGTGTGACCGAATTTTAAAAGCAAGTTATTATACTGATTATCTATTTTCACGAAACGCATTTCTTCCCTTTCTTGAAATTGTTTTCAATCGCAACAACAAATTTGGCAAGTTTTTTCAAGAAAAGCGGTTTTTGTTATACACTTTTTCGAAAAGTGGTGTTTATTTAATGCAGTTCGGCTTGTCTGGCGGCAAAATTAAAAAAAAAAATTTTACTGTTGCCCCAATTTCCTTAATTTAAAGATTTTGTTAAAAACCGAAATTCTAGCTGACAATTTTGTAGATATCATTTTCAATATCTGCGCCCATTTCGGAACTTTACGACTGCAACGGGATTTTTATATAAAATATTATTTTTTGACACGTCCAGTAATTAATTATGTCTATCGATATATCGCTTTGTAACTGGAAGTCTATCGATATGTGAAATATGTGCGATTACACTGGTGGCACATAAAAACTAAAACACAAACACGGATTTTTTCAAAAATGGATAATGAAATTTGCCGAATTTGTTTAAACAGTTCCGTCACTTTGGTCGATATATTCGCAAAACGGGAGCAAATAAACCGCTGCCAACCGGAGCCATGCCTGGCGGACATGCTGAACGAGTGCGCAGACTGTTACATTAAATTCAATGATGCACTGCCCCAGAAAATATGCCTGGGCTGTGTGTTAAGTGCGCAAAACGCGTTCAAATTCAAGCGGACCAGTGAACAGAGCTACCAGCAGTTGGTAGCCAGACGCCGGGAACAGCAGCTGCAGCAGCAGCAGCAGCAACTGGACAACTCCAGATTGGAGTTGCAAGAAAGCACAGAGCGGACTGAAATGAACGAGTGGAATGAATACGATCCATTGGGAAGACAGGGCGAGCCTAGCATAGAAATGGAAATTACGCCAGATGTGTACATCAAGCAGGAGCACCAGGTCAAGCAAGAGGAGGTGCCAAGCGCAGAAGACGTCAAGACCTATCCGTGCAAGGTCTGCGGCAAAGAGTTTGCGCACTTGAGACTTTTACGCATGCACAAGAAGTAAGTAAAGGATGCCTGGCTAGAGGACGGGAAGGCATGTCCAGCCAACAGGTGATAAACGAGCTCGAATCAATAAGAATTCTTTAAACTGTGGAATCCAGCCAGAGGCTCTCCCATCAGAATAGTAATATCTATCTACATAACAGTTTAACGAACTATTTGAATGCTTACAGGTGGCACACCGAACACAGGTCCAGCAACTGCCAGTCGTTGACGACGCCAATAACTGCGGCAAGAGTGGAAAAGCAGCATCGCTTCAGTCCGAAGACAAAAAGTTACACTTTACCAAAGTCAAGGAGTGTGTACAAAGAGGAAATGCCGTATGATTGCCCCATCTGCCACAAGAAATTCAATAAATGTGGGTTGCGCACACAGCATATGCGTATGCACAGCGGTGAACGTCCCTATAAGTGCCCCCACTGCCCGAAAGCCTTTCAAAATAATGACCATCGCACGCGGCATGTGCGGCTTCACACTGGCGAACGTCCATACCAATGCCCGTTCTGTCCACAGGCCTTTCCCCGCAGCGACTATTGTTCATCCCACATTAAGAAAATACACAGTGGCTTAAAGTCGGTCGACAAGCGGCGAGTGGCGTAAGTCCAGCTTTTATATTTATGTAATCATCCAAATCATTAACATCCTCTATTAACTTGCAGCAATAAACATTAAGGATGTTTCGACCCGTCTATAGAATTAACGTTAGGATAGGAGTAAGATCCTCGGACGACGACGCTGGATACCTTATGAGCTTGCAGATAATTCATTAGGAAGCTAGGAAAATACTAACGGGGAGAGCTCTATGCAGATTTGGATCTGGATCTATCCCTCTCCATTTCTCTTTGTGTACATATGTAATAAATCTTAGATATAAACAATTGCTGAATCTCGAACAATTAACATACATGCATTGATAAAAAGAAGCGATAACAAACGCTTCTTCTTATCGATATTTTCGCATCTCAAACTGCATTAATATATTTAAAAATTTCAAAAAGAACCGCGGTTAGCTTGTATTCATTTCCATATGAATTGCGGAGCAAGGACTTAGTTTTTCTAACTTGTTAGGTTAAGCAAATAAGAACGTTGCAGTGGTACGTAGAAAAATATTTGTTTGCCAATTTGTCCAAAAACTATTGCGTTTATACTGATGGACATTACATAAGCCCAATATACTCTTTTTCAAACTGTTTTTTTGAAACAGAGTATGATTACAAGTTAGCATTTTGTTTTAGAGGATTACCGTCATCATCATTTTGGAACAAGAGGCAATAATGCTCTAAAGCTCACTCCTAGAAGATATCCCAAATGGCGGTACATGGCTATATCAAATCAGAAATCAACCGAAGGAACTGAAGTAGTTAAAAGTTATCGATAACAATGTTCCACTACTTGTTAATTGCCATATTTTTGACGTAAGTGACTCGTTACTTGATACATTGCTCATCTCTTAACGTGTTTTTTTTTTTTAGGTAGTAAGGAAGACTTCCTAAGTGACAGTTCACAAAAATCAAGGGAGAGATCTGTATACTTGAAGAAAAACTGAAGAAAATAATCTGAAAACAACAAAATGGATATTTGCCGCGTTTGCATGAGCAAGTCATCGACCTTGTTGGATATATTTAAGGAAAGACCTTTGGCGGACTTTAAATGCAGCTTGGTTGACATGGTAAACGAAATAGTGGGCCCCAAGATTCGGAAGGATGACAATTTCCCGCAAAAGCTGTGCACACATTGCGTTTTAAATCTTCAAATCGCATTTAGTTTCAAGCGACGATTCGAGGAAACCCATATGCTGTTGACCATGAAAGAAAACGAAGGGTCTGCGTCTTCAAATACGGGACGTTTTGACCCCATTGGTCCAACGGATGAGCTGGCCAACTTGGGTGAAGAGACTAGCTCAGTATTTATAAAGCAGGAAATCAATATAAATGATGAAGAGTTTGGCGCTGACTTGGGTGAAGAGTTGCAACCGATGGCGGATTCTCAAACCATAACAGTAGAGGGTTCCGGCATGATTGGGGTGAGAAACGCAGCCTACGACAATGCTGAAGATTCGAACACCGACTTTGGCTACGTGCTTGATCAAGCGAACAATTCTCCGATGCCATTGTCTTCTTCCAATAACTTCAACTCGAAGAACGCGAACACTCGTTTGACTCGGCGCCTTTCGGTCCGTCAGGTCGACCGTAAAAACTACGCGGAGCCTAGACACAGCATGTCTGTGTCGGCTGACGAGACTGACTGTCAGACTGATGATGAGAGCGAGGAACAGTGCGAATGGAACGTTCGCCCATTAAAGTGCTCCCAGTGCCCAAAGGCTTTTAAGAACAGGGGAGACCTCAAAGCTCACGTCAACGGTCACACTAACAAAATGCCATTCAAATGTAGTGGTTGCAATATGAGCTTTAAGAATCGTGGACTTTTTGAGAAACATCTACGCAGCCACGCTTTAAAGCGTCCATTCGAGTGTCCTCACTGCCCCAAAGCTTTTCAAAACAATCAGCATCTCAAGCGGCATGTGCGGATTCACACTGGCGAACGTCCATATCAGTGCCCTATCTGTCCGGAGGCCTTTCTTCGCAGCGACTACTGCTCCTCGCACATTAAGAAGAAGCACAGTGGCTTAAAGGAGGTCAAAATGCGGCGTATGACGTAAGTTATAAATGATAACTTTATTTATAGCATCCAAATCATTAAAAAGCTCTTTCAACCTGCAGCAATAAGCATTAAAGAAGTTTTCACACGTCTATAAAATTAAAGTTAGGACTAAACAACAAACGGATAGAAGATTATGACGACGCTGGAAACCTTTTGAGTTTGCAGGCCATTCTAAGGAAGCTTGGAGAATACTAACCGAAGGAGGGCTCTATGCGGATCGTAATGTAATCTAAATAATACGGAATGTTGTATTTATATAATAACTATTATTGTTATCAAATATAAAGGTTGTCTTAAACATAAATGAAAAAGTAGACGTGAAAATATTGACTGTAAGATCAATATAGAATATACAATACTGGCTGGTATTAAAAACAAACTAAATGATGTGGAATTTGCCCACGAAAAATACAAGAACAGCGTCCCAACATTTTTGCTGGCTATCACGGCTTGGGTTAACTGATTCTGAATCGGTTAGTCGGGCCAAGATTTGAAATATTTGTACAATTCGATAAGTTTCATCTCTACGATGACTTTGATAAGAAATATCGGCTACCAACGCAGCATAGCCTATCGATATAATAACATGTCAACTGTGCAGCTCGGCCCAATAGTGCGATGTGTTGCAGGTAAAAATTTGTACCTCGAATGCACATGACGTCACACTTTGGCAGTATTAAGTGCGCACTTTGTGCAGAGAAAAAATCAATTTGAAAGGAAATCTTGCATGTAATGCTTTTATAAAAGTATAATACGCAAAAATATGCGCCCGAAAATATTGCAGCGTAAAGTAAGAAAAGCAACAAGAAACTTTGATAATGTGACGTCACGCTGGCTCATTCGTAAGCGGGTTGACAGACTTGCACAATGCGTAACCTTGTGGCGGCTGTTTCCATTTATGTAAATTTCAAGTGCACAAAACAAGCGTCCAATTCTTGTTGTTAAAAAATGGATGCCGACAGCAGTTCCCGTTCTCCAAGAGGTCCGTATTGTGATAGCAGTAACAGCAATTTGTGCTTACAACAGTTTTTGTTGTTTTTTTTCTAGTGGCAAAATGTGAAAGTGATTTTCAATGGAATGCAAATGGAGTCGAAATCAAAACAGAAGCATTACCAAAACTAAAACGACTGGCAATAGCTGATGAGGAGGACAATGGAGAGAGAACTAAACACACTTGACCCAAGCGAAGTACATTGTAGTACTGAAACTTCTTTTTATATGTATTGCATGTAGATTCAAGGCGGCGTCCTCGTCCACGCGAGCAGGAAAAGGTGCCGTACTTCGCAGATGAAGGACGGGAGCGTGATAGGGTGAGAAACTTGCGCCACAGATCAAAACGGACACCAACACCGCCAAAGGCTCGACGGCAACGGCATGAGCGTCAGCGTACAAGATCTAGATCTCCAATCGCTCATCGCCGGCGTTCAAGAAGTTATGAGCGTCGTCGTCGGCGTAGTCGTAGTGGAAGCCACAACATGGCTGCATTCTCTTCATCCACGCGTCGCAGGCGTAGTCGCAGTCGCTCTCGATCGCCTCGCATAATAACAGTGCCGGTACCAGTGCCTGCAGCTGATTATGCCTATGCCTACGTTAGTAGCTTACTGCCACTAGAACCCAGCAAACAAGAAACGCTCGATCAACAAACAACTAAACACTTCTATATTTGCAGGGCTGGCCACATCATCCGCCAAGACAACACTACCATCCGATGTATGCGCCAATGCCATTTGGCATGAATCCACGTCCTCCGAATCCATACTTTGCGCCATACCCACGACCTCCCCCTTTTAGGTACAGACCTACAGGTCCGTTTCAGCCGCATCCACGTTTTAGCTATAGAAATACACGACAGCCACCAAATTGATTTAAAACTACATAATAACGAATTTACTCACTCAACTGCTATATACATTGGTGTGTTTGTACATTAGATTAATAAATAATGCACAAGAAACTAAATACAAACAAAAATATTGCATTTCTTCCTGCATGGGACAGAAGTCGAGGACACACTAGGGAAAGATTCATGTATAATAGAGCACTATGTCAATAAATTATAAAAAAAAGGAAAGATAATATTGCCGTTGCGCTGATATATATGTTTGGATGTATGTACATATATATATATATATATAAAAAAAATCAATCAAATATGCATAAGTAAATAAAACCGCATTTACACGGTGAAGTAACCTCGTTAGTTTTCGCGGCATCGAAGAAACTACTAATTTTGCGATACTTTTCAATGCCATTGGCAATAACGTCAGGCTCCACCCTCAGAATTTGCTTTCTGATTTTCAGACGCGTCGTTTAAGACTAATACCAGTCATTTTGATGCAGTCGTTATATCGCTTTACTTAAAAATTACCTTCTAATTATTATTTTAAATTAAACTATGGCCGCGATCAGCAGCAGCCATATCGATGTTATCGATAACAGCCATTAATAGTGCGATCAATTGTAAGTGACAACAACAAGTTTTAGCGCGGGCGTGAATTAAAAGCGAGTGTAATAATTACGTATTTGATTGCTTTAAAGGTATTAATAGTCCATTAATTCGATGTATGTTCATGAATTCGTTTTAAAATGTTTCTGCATGTCGAAAGGTGAGTAGCACCTACGTTTGCTAAGTGGTCTGTGATTCCAGCAACGCGACTTTAAAGCTTGCCAAATCCTTTACGGCAAGGTCTTGGACTTTGAACCTTCACGTGTTACCTGTTAAATGGTCTAATGATGCGTATTAGGCCAGGCTAAGTGCCACTCATAAGTGAGGCACACGCACCTGACTATGTGTCCGTCCGCCTTTGACATCGAATTTACGCAATATGCGCTTTTTATTCTTCACTTCTTAGTTGCTAGCAATGCTGGGCGCCCGACGTTGTCAGGGCAACAAACTTACGGACCCAGTCAAAGGTCGAGCCCAGGTCCACCCTCCTGCTCCTCTGTCTGTGCAGAACTGGGACCCAAAGTGCTTTATAGTTACTTAGACGTGAGTCGGCAGGCGGGCTAGGTGGCAAGGGGGAGGTGTGTACGTGTTTATGTACCCAAAGCAAGTTGTTATCTTTGGTCCCATATTTCGGCCATTTCTGTGCCGTTTCATTAGCTTAATACACACAAGAGTTGGAACAAGTGCATAAATCAGCTTTGTTATGCCCAACAAGAGGCCTGCGCCGGAGGCGTGTTGGAGCCATATTCGGATTCTCTAAGTTGCGCGAGATTTTCATAAAGTTTCTAATTCTCAAGTGGAGCAGCAGTTGAAATAGACCAATGCTCCTGTCTCCTGCAGAACTTGAACTCGGGTTCATCGTTAACAGTGTTATTGATGCACTGAACAAAATACTTCAAGAATCTACAACTTTGAAAACTCTCTCCTTGGTAATAACAATTCCTAGCTCTTCAACTTAGTCAAAACTCAACCGATATTCATTTGGAATATCTGTTTAATCATGCCTTTTCCCTTAGATTGAATTAGCATTTTTATTTTGTTCATATCTGAACATAAAATTTTAGAATTTGGTTTTCGATATTTTCCATTCCAAGTTTCATACTAGAAGTGGAACCTAAGTTTCCTACTTCTTTAACTTTATCAAATCTCGACAGATTTCCAAGGGGAATGTCTTTTCAGTTATAGTTTTACCTCTAGATTGATTTGATCCTCAATTCAAGTTTTCGACGACTTTTCCATGTTCTGTTATAACTCGAAAGATCCCAACCTCATAGAAATTGTACATCCTTAACATTCTACTGCCATAACTTTGTCAAATCGCAACCGATTTGTATTCGGAATATATTTTTGGCCATATTTTGAGCTCCTTATTGATTTGTCATTTCAATTATATACATATCTGAAAATAAAATTTCTTTGATTTTTTCCCTGCCAAAATATGCTAAAATATCAACACCATAAAGGGCGGCCTTCCTAACTTTGTAGATTTTTTTCTGTGTAGCAATTCGGAGATAGTTTAGTCATGGATTAAGTTAATGGTCGCTCATTTGGTCGGCAGTCAGCTATGAATAAGCAATTTTGGTCTGCAAATGAAGGTATGCGTTGGCCAAACAACTCGGGGAGCACCTTTAAAGGGATGCCGTTACCAAAAAGGCAAAGGTAACAGCAATAAGCAACAAGCAACAGGCAACAGGCAAAACAGATTCCTGGTAAGCTGAGCCGTTTGTCAGGGAAAGGCTCGGCTGTGTAAACCGGAGCTGGCCTTGGCTTTGAAGTTCGTCCTGGTAATTGGTTAATTATTAGGCTTCCACCGGTTGGGGCCTGCATGGGCTTTTGCAGCTTCCGGCCATAACGGTAGCCCAACAAAGAAAAATCCAGTTGAAATTTGTACAATGCTCGTTTTGGATTACATAGTAATTGGCCAACGGAAACGGCTTGTGCGACTTAGCCCAGAAATGTTGTTACTAATTGCTGCCTATCTGCAGCTTACTCAAAAATGCCAAAATTGCACAAATTTCCGAAATTGACGAAAATTTACAAAAATTACATGATTTTCCAGGGAAATGCGTAGGCTTTTAGTAGGCAGCTTATTGAGGTCCACACAATGGCTTCAAGAGTAGAGTGAGAAGTTGTGGCTTATCCAAGGACTTCCCTTGAAGTGGCCACAACTTGGTTCAACACACAAAACTAATAACATTTCTCACACACACACACACACAACCAAACACACAATTTTTCATTTATCGACACATTTTCTGGCTACCTTCAAAGCTGAAGTTTCAGCCTGGTCGTTATAAAATTAATAGCCTGACCACAAAATTGTGTAATTTGAGGTGGATTTTGGCTATGTACTTGTAGAGCAGCAACAACAGCAACAACAGCCACATATAACATGGCTCTGGGCCAATTTGTGCACCAGTTATGGCAACAAAACACTTTTTGCTGCTGTTTTAGCTCTTGTGTCTCATTTTAATTAAGTTAAAATATTTGTTGACATTTACGAGCAAACAAACAAGTTTACAATGTGACAAACGCATCGTTTGTTATCTTTAGTTGACACATAATTGCTCTTTAAATGAACTTCCTCCTGGCTATTCGAGCAAAAAGGCAATCGAAGGTGTTATCGATAGTATCGATAGCTTTAAAACTAACGACGGTTATTGACGCTTTCGATGTTGGTAATGCTTGTAATTTGAATTTCTTAAATAAACCTTTAAAGAATAATTAAAGATTAATATTCCTTAGTTTTCATAATCTGGCCTTCCATTCCATTTCGAAATTTTCTTTTATATATCGCTTTAAAATTTATCGTAATCGGAAATGAGAACAGCATTTATTTTGATATTGGAAACATTAAAATTTATAGAAAAACTGTTTCTGGAATGAGATTTGAACATGTGTCAAAGGCCTACAGTCTATCAATAGAATATTTCTTACCTTTCAAATGAAAATAATCAGAACTATCGATAGTATCGATGCTGCAGACTATCGACTCCCCGAATCCCTATCAATACAATATCAATAGAATATTTCTTAACTTTCAACTTTAAAAAATAATTTATGAAAATAGTCAGAACTATCGATAGTATCGCTGCTGAAGACTATCGACTCCCTGAATCAGAGAGTGTGGCCACTCTTAAACTTGTCGCAACACTTCCAGCTGTAACTAAGCCAAACCATTAAAAGCTTAGTGTTTCATCCTGAACGATCCTTGCCACTCAGCTTGCCACATTTGAACCTCATAAATTTGTGGCAAGCATTGGGTTTTTTTTCGGCTGTGCCCCAAAATGGAAAGCAAACAACGTCGCCAGAGAATGCAAAGCAAAAATGTTATGGAAAATGCTGTTTTTATTCTTTGCTGTTATTTTTAGCGTTCAATTAGCAGCTGGCAATTGCTAAACTCAACGCAACGCAACACAACACAGCATGCCCCAACATGGGGCAGGCGTTGAGCGCTGCAAATAGTCCTTGTGCATGCCACTGATTAAAGGACAACCATCAAAGTCGGCGCTCAAGTGTCTCATAAACGCATTTTAAAGCACAAACCTTGTATAAGCCATATATATATGGCTTATAGAGCTCTAAAGCGACCTCAAGTGGCAGCATATAAAGCCAGCAGGTACTATACAGCTACGAGGACTATTCCAAAGACGAATATTTAATACGCTTGCTCATATAAATATTGAGCACATTTCTTGCTTGCTTGCCAAGATAATCCTTAAGGCATAAAGCGGGTTTTATAACTTAAATTCTTGATTGATTTTCTCTACATTTAGACAAACCTGTTCTTAATTCCACTTTACGAATTTAATCCGCAAAAAAGTATAATTGTTTAAGCAGCTTATTAAGAATCTTTGTTTAGTTTAATTTAAAGGGAATGCCTTACATATTTCTATGTAGTTGACCTTGTTACGGGCCTGATTATTCAGATATTGATATAGTTTAACCAAACTGTGTAAAAGCATAATAAAATATGTATGTAATGGTTGAGTTAAGAGAACTTACAATAGCTGGTTTATGGAAAAATGATCTTAATGTATCATATAGTAAGCTGATTCAAATGATTCGAACATATGTGATATCTACAATAATAAGTAGTATGTGTACTAAGTTTCATCAGTTTAGCTACAAGTAAAGACTAGTTCTTATAGACTCAGAAGGTCCTTGCTAGGGTCGAAAAGGGAGACTTCTTTTGCGTTACACATGATGTGACCTAAGTGTACTACCCTCTCGGAGGGTATAAAAATGCGAGTGTACGAGCACACACACACACTCATACAGAGTACATCCACACCCACACACACACACACCCACGCACACCCACATGGCCTGCAGTGATTTTTGCCATTATAAATGCTGCTGTGTATATGATGCTCGTTTGTGTGACAGGCCGAGACTGTAATGCACAAATTAAATTCATAAATATGCACAAGTTTAATAACATTTCAGGCTGAGCTGTCAAAGAAAGACAAGTGGGGATATTCCATAAAACTCTTTCACTTTCATTTCAATCGCATTTCTCCATTCAACTTGAAGCCAGGCCATATAAGTTGGGCTAAAATTCAGCAGAGATTGATATGTGGAACAGAGAAACACAATTGCTTACTTTACAGGCCAGAGAGATTTGATTAAATTTTATTATTATATTGCAGTCACTTTAAAACACATTCCGGCCCCCAATCACGATCACGAATGTCCTTCCGGCTAGTCCTTAAATGTTGTTGTTGTTGCTGCTGGCTGCTGGCTGCCTGTTGCTTTGATTTTGATTTCTGTTTGTCGTTTGACATTTTTGCGACACACGCAATTTAATATGCAATAAGCGGGCTGTCAGGGACATTCTGAAAACCTCCACCCACGTCCAATTGAGAGTGTCCCAAAATCATTTGCTCCTTATTTTGACATATATATAACTGGATGTGTTGTTTGTTGTGTGTGTGTTGTGTGTGTGGGCAAATATATATTTACTTTTGTGGCTTTTATTACACACAAATTGAGTTGTGCGCCATTTTGGATTGAAATCTGTAAATATGCGACTTTAATTGAGTTTCTCGCTTTGATTCGCCTTTCCGGTGAAATTTGCTGGCCGGAAAAAGCGCAAATTTAATTTAATTTCATGCAATTGATTTTGTAATTAAAAATCGCGCTGAAATTTCCGCAGGCAGCCGTTGAAAAAATTGCGGAAAAATGTTAAGCTTGCCATTATCAGCGATTTCACGGCGAGATTTTCCCAGGCACAAATTGCAGTCCCAGTCAACAGCAATAAGCCAAGTAATTTATCTTGAGTGCTCACTTAAAGTTGGCCTTCATGTTGTTGTTGTTGTTGTTGTAGTTCCAGTTAAGTCGAGTATTAACGAACAAGTGCATTAATTAAGCCTTAAAGGCGACCATAGCAACAGGGCTCCTGTAAACATCAAGTATCCTTAAATGCTCGCCATGATTTTCATATCGAATTGCAGAAGCCAACTCCTTGGGCTAAATCGCACATAACTTGCGCTAATTGCTGCCCAATAAAAAGAGCCCCTTTTTATTGACACTAAATTCCCAGCCATAACTTAGCTGCCTCCTCCACAAAGTGCCCCAAAGGGAAACTAGCGGAGCTCAAACAAGGATAACTGTGTGCACATAAAACTTAACAGCAAACTTAAAACTTAACTGCGCTTAATATGATACATTTTTGTAACGTAGGCAACAATTATAATGAATAAATTCTCCGTTCTCTGTTCTCCGATTGCAGATTAAATTGCAAATTAATTACAATAAAAATACCTTTTCACACATTTTATTGGGACGAGCAAGCGGTAATAATAATATAAAGTCTGATTGCGTGGAATTAACTTTCATATTCAAATTACATACTTATTATTATTTCCATTTCAGCAATGATAATTGTACATTCTGCATCGTTATAAATGCAATTTCATTTGATATCTGTATTCGCATATGGAAAATACTAACACATTCAGAGTACTCTCTCTGTTTAATCATTACAATATGTTGGATATTTAATATCCAATTTTCAAGCAAGCTTATCAAATATGCTCAAATTCATTCAACTTCGGGCTGCCAAAGCTGTTTAACTTAGAGAAGCTTAACTTGCGATTGATTATTCCTATGAAAGCTATGCTATAAAATCATCTGATTTTACTTAAATCAATTTTTTGCAAAATATACTGCAATATAAATTATAATAAAGCTCGCAATTACTGAGTTTTTATTGAACTATCTGTACAAATAACAAAGAGGTTTATACAAGGCTTCTATGACAAGATACTAGAAGGATCAGATTTTAATAAAATGATGTCAAAGTCTACAGAGATCTAAATATTGCCTTTGCTTTTGATGCTGTGCTAGGATATATCTACTTTGTCAGCTCGAAAACGTCTCCTTCAAAGCGATTTTATATCTTCTAAACTTCTATTCCTTTCCAGGTTATTTATATGTTCAATTTAAAAGTAAAGATATCGTATTCTTTCATTATCAAAATAATAACTTTAAAGATCTGTTTAGTTTTTCATCTTATCAGTTTCAAAGTATAGATATCTTGATCTTACATCATATTTAAAATGGTTCTCATAAAGATCTCCTTCGTTTATTATTGAAACTTTTTTTTAGTGCAATTAAAACATTCGCTTTATTCAAGAAAAACATCAACAAAAACTCGAAATGAAAGTCAAAATCAATTTAAAATTTGGATTCGAAAAAATCTAAAATCTGTAGCGGCGAATGGCGCGATATTGATAGCCATCCTTGGTGAGGACAGCGCTCTCGCCATCGGCGGGTCCTTCGGCCACCACGTCGGCGCCTAGAGGCGGCAGATACTCCCGGGCAGCCTCCTTCAGCTCCGCTGGCGTCTCAGCGGGCTGCTTGTAGTGATAGCCATCGGGCTTCAGCTCCGCCGTGGGCACATCCGCGACACGGACATCGGCTTCCGGCTGCTCCTCGGCAGCTGGCGCTTCGGTTTCCGCCAGGGGCGCCTCGCTGCTGACCGCTGGCTCCTCTGCGGGCGGCAGATACTCCTGGGCCACCTTGGGCTCCACGGCGGCAACAACCTCCTCAGTGTCGTCGGCCAATACGGCAGCTGGAGCTGGAGGGGTTGGCAATGCTGCGGGTGGCAAATAGCCATTGCTGGGTGGTGGCAGATATTGCTGAGCCGGCTGCAGGTGGGACACATCTCGGCGGTTGCGATGACGCAGCTTCAGGCGGCGCACAGTGCGATACTCGTAGCCTTCCTCGCCGCGTACTGCAGCGGGCAGCTCAGTGGCATCCGCAGGCAGGTACTCCGTTGCCGGCGGCACAGAATCCACGGCCGAGGCATCCAGTAGCTCGGAGACATCGCGGCGTAGCCGTGCCGTGCCCTGGGGAGCTGCCAAGGCGGCGCTGGCCACGGCGGACAGGGTGAGCACACTGGTGAGCGAGAAGATTTTCTGCAAAAAGGAAGTTGGCAAAAGTGGGTTAAAGTGGGTGTAATCCTTGTTGCATGGCGGCTGTCCTCAACGGCTGTTCTAACCATTTTTTACGGTTTTGGATTTGGGTTAACGGCGTCTGGCAATTAAAAGTTGCTTGGGCTGTTTGATGGCTTTGCTCTAGCGAAGCGCTGAATTTATAGCAAAAACTTTGAGATACTTCAGTCAGAGATTCGGTTTCAGTTTCAGTTTCAGCTCCAGCTCCAGTTCGCTTGGCCTGAACTTAATTAAAAATCTTCAAAAAGCAACAAAAAACCAAATACTTTTTGCTCTCTTTGCGCTTTGTTGCTATTGTTGCCTTTGGCTTTGAGTGCCTCTTGAGATTCTACTGCGTGGTCAGGTCTTCATCATCATCTTCAGCTACAGCTACAGCTACAGCTTCAGTTCCAAGTCTTCCATGTGCCTTTGACTTTGCCTCTTTGCCTTGCAACAATTTTTCGTTGACTGCTGGCAATGTCAAGTCGAGCACGGCGGGCTTCTTGACCTTTCCGGCATGTTTTCAGCTGGATTTTTACTTCTTTTTTCCTTCATTTTATTGGTGATTATCAACTGTAAGTAGTTCAGTTTTTTGAGGTGTTAATTTGCTGTCATCTCAAGAGCTGCGGAAGTGCTACGTTTATTTATGGGCCTCGCTCTGAGGAGCTCTTCAAACTGAAGCAGGCGCTCGTTTCAACTGAGTTCTGAGTTCTTTTCCCAGACTCATTTAAAATTTAAACTAATTACAACATTTTAAATATGCATTGTTAAGCCGTTGTTTGCTGTCTGTGGCCGAGCAGCCATCAAATTGCAATCAATTCTGAGGTAAAACTTGTGGAGCGAATTTAATTATTGATTCAATTTTTCATGCTGTTGGCGTCTGTTGTCGAAAATCTCTATTTAAATACAATGCAAAAGGTCATTAAATAGTCATAAACATAATTACATGCACACACCGACAAGCACATGCGATATTTTACACATTTTATACATTTTACAAATATTTCAAATTTTGCCAATTTTCTACAAATTGAATTCGACGGCAACGGAAACCTGACTTTGCGCTGTTTGCGGCGGGTTTTGTTGAATTGTTAATAAACTGATGGGCAGAGCAGGCTTGGAGGGGTGTGACTGGACTCTCTCTAGACTAGGGTTGGGTTCGGAATAGAAAATATATATTTTTACTTCCTGTACTTATAAAATGGGTAAAAAGAGGGTACTAATCGTATGTAGGTTCCTGTATACCATACGCAGATCAAGTTTATTTCCGATCTCAAATATCTCCCCCGTTCCCCCGCAATTCCATTAAAACGTTTTACAGCCACACTTTTAAAGATATACCCCTGGAACTTGGCGTGTATTATGCTTGGGTCATTCTTAATCCACTTTCCAAATTTCAAGTTGATCGGATAATAAACAAGGAAGTTATATAGGCGGGAAGAAAATGCACAGCCGTCACTTAAAATGCCTCGCTTACGCTGTGGCTCGTGTGAGTGCGGCTTTGTGTATGTGTAATTGAACGAAGATGTGATTGGAAGTCTTAGACCTGGGTACAGAGAGTTTCGTAGTCGGGTATACTCGACAACAGAATTCTCACTTGATTTTCCTGATTTCGTCCGTCTCGTTTTTTTATATTCAAAGTATCCCGAGGGATTCTAATGCTGCTCGAACTAGGTTTCCCTATTTTGTATGTTTTTTCGTGACCCGTAATTTAAAATGTGCTCAAATATTAAAACAGTGAAAATTCTCTGCTAAAATATAAATTTAGAGCTGCCAAAAGAAGAATACTAAATATTTACAGACCAATTTGGATAAAACAAAATGTTCAAATATTGCGGTAGTCAAGGGAAATGTCAGGACACGGGAGGACTTGTATGACCGGAGGAATGTTTGTGATTCTTAGGCTAAGGCCAAATGACGGGATCCTAAAAAACTGTCCCGATTTCATCCGCGGAATTCCCGTACCGATTCCATCTCTAGTGTAGACTTGAAAGAATGTAAACAAACCTTAAACACACGGATGCAAAATCCACACATTTCTTAGGTAATCTAATAAGCACGTGAAGGCAGCAAGTAATTCATTCGCTTTCTGACTGTGTCTGTCTGTCTGTCTGTTTGACAGCCTAAAAGGCGGCAACAACTTCCGCATGCTACGCACATTTGCGCTTTGCAACGCCCGAAAGTCGACTACACATATTTTTTGCGACTTGTTGCTGCCAAGTTGAGAATTTATTCTCATTTCTTTCGCTCGTTTTGCCTAAAAGCCACTCATGTGCAATATTTTATGTTTACTAGCCTTGTGGGCTGGGGCATAATTTATAGCACTAGCTTCAAAAAATAAACTAAAAATGGTTTAGGCAAGCATGCTCGCATTGAAGATACCCTGTAAAGGACAGCTGAATATGGATATATGAATATAGCTAAATATTTTACTATCGTTTGAAGTATAAAAACAAGTAAGAATGCTATAGTCGAGTATACCCGACTACAAAACTCCCCGTACCCAGGTCTAAAACTTGCAATCATATCTTCGTTCACTTACACATGCACGCACACATACAGAAAGCCGCACACGTGGCTGTGCTTCTACTTCCCCCCCTCGCTCCAGTACTGAATCTTGTTCGTTGAATAACTTCCGTGTTTATTATCCGATCGACTTGAAATTTGGACAGTAGATTAAGAGTGACAGAAGTAGTGTACATGCCAAATCCCAAAGCTATATCTTTAAAAGTGTGGCGGTAAAACGTTTTGATCGAATTGCGGGGGAACGGGGAGAGATATCTGAGATCAGAAACAAACTTGACCTGCTCCCGCTATATACGAACCTACATTCCAAATTTGGTGTCTCTAGCTTTTATAGTTGCTGAGATCCTTGCGTTTATACATTCGGACAGACAGACGGACAGACAGACGGACATGGCCAAATCGAAATCTCTTTTGATACTGATCAAGAATATATATACTTTATAGGGTCGGAGATGTCTCCTTCTGTCTGTTACATACTTTTGCACAAATCCAATCCCCCTTTTTACCCATTTTATGGGTACAGGGAGTAAAAATGAAGCTAGTCTTAAAATATATGACTAAAGAAATCATTTAAAAATTTCTTCTAATACCTTTCACTTATATTACGTTGACTTTAGTTCTACTTAGTATTTGTCTCTTTTTTTTTGGCCTTAAGTGCAAGGGCTCCTAATTCAGTTCGAATTTGCAACATAATTGAGGTTATAATCGAATTTTTTTCTTAATTTTTCTGCATTTTTATTGATTGGCGTAAGCGATGGAGACAAAATCTAAATTATAACATTAACTATAGTCTACATACCAAATTTGCTGACTCTAGCTCTTATAGTTACTGAGTTTCTTCAGACTACAGTTACAGAAATGCCTTCTTCTGCCTGATACCTGTTACCTATCTTTGTTAGCTTTGTAACCCCCTTTTCAAACTTTTTATATGTACAGGGTATAAGAACAACAACAACGAATCTGTTGTGCCATAAATTGTGCGTGCCTCATTGATTTTTGTGCGGCTCTTGACATGTGATTTTATTTTTAAAAGCGATTTTTATGTCTATTTTGCTGAGCATTTTTCTCCTGTCTGCGTCTGTTGAGGTTCAATTTACATGTTCCGGACTGTATGCGGCATTCAGTGGGTCTTTGTGTAGTTGTTGCGATAAAAGGCAACAGCTTTAAGGAGCTCTCCCAATGGCTCATCGACCATTAGCTGTTGTAAAGTTAACCTGCTGCTCCAACAAAACTCTTTAACCAGCTGAAGTTGGGAGCTGAAGCTGCAGCTGGAGCTGGAGCTAAGGATGGCTGCGGGCTGAGCACAACTTGAAAATGTTTGCGCGCCTTGAAAAGGGCAGCCAAACAAACAAATCCTGGGCCGAGGCTAGGGAGTCCTTAGTCCTTGCCTTAGTTTATGCAAATGTCGTAGCCTGTCCGAGTTGAAGGCTGCCACAGCCGCAGCCGCTGCCGCAGGCGCCAACCAACTTGATGCCGCATTTATTAAGTTAAAATATTTATATATTTTAAATAGGCAAAGAAAAGGAGCAACCCAAAGAAGAAAAAAGGATTTTCTTTTCCTTTCTATTCTTGCCTTTTTATGCCGGTCATATCGATTCGCAAAATCTATTTACGATATTTAAATTGCTTCTTTACAGTGCCAAAACAGCTGCTGTTTACTCCACTGATAACATGGGAATCCTTTTTGTTTAACAAATTCGCCTGCTGCTGGCGACAAGGACATGCATTTGCCATCATTCAATTTGTATGCTGTAGTATGTTGCCGCTGCTCGTTAATTGGGCTATAAATTTACTCAAGGAGCCCGGTGCGAGTGTCTGTCTGACTTGACAGCGCCATTTAATCGGGCTGAGCTGTTCGAGAGGCTAAGCCAAAAGCCAAAGGCCCCCACGATTTACCTGCGTGCACCACAATTAAGCCATTGGGCTGTTAACACGCCACAAATTTGTGGCAGTCAGCCGGAGAGACAGCTAATGTGCCACAAGTCACTTTAGACTGACAGAGCTATTGAAAAATTGATGAGCTGCGAGCATGAGCAGTGATAACACATCCTGACATCATAATACATAAATCCATAAACATTTTCTTCGTTGGGGACTTTCGAGCAGCTGTCAAAAAAGTGATTGAAAAAGTGAAACAGAGCACGACACTGGGCCTTGATTGTATCCCTCAAGTCCCATCCCTTGGTAAGTAGGCAAAAGTCTTACAAATCTACTTATTTATGAAGAAAGCACAATAATCGTGTTAGGTAATATTTAATGTCTAAAATTGGTTCAAAAAGTGGCAAACAAATAATATGTCAGCAGATTTTGGATGTTTATTTGTGAAAAATGGCCAAATCACTCATATATAATCCGAACATCGTAAGCCAATCTAAAGCCACACGAAGAATAGTTTGCGGCTTTCTCTGCTAGATTACATATCTTAAAAATTGCGCCAAGCCGGAGTTATCAAACACTAAGCACTCAGTTGCACTTTGCAACACTTAATTGTCAGCTGATCGATTGATTGCATGATCGAAAGAAAACATATTTGCTTATCGTTTATCGGCAGGGTTGCTTGCAATTTAAAAAAAAAATTCTGCACAAAAAGCGCGTCGTCCAAAACTTCGTTGGTCCGCAGTTTCCTAGAAAACCCCAAGCAATCTTCGACTTTCGACGGTGCAGCACATCAATGTGGCACGATCCAGGTAGCGCTCAAGTTGTTTCTCCTTGTGCGTTTTATTTATCTCGCATTTTGCAGGCAAAATTGAATAACGGTTTCTACTGCGGATACTGAAATCCTTGTCTCGCCCTCAAAGATAACTGAAGTGAGAGTATTACTCCAATTCTGACATCATCTACTCCACAAATATACATACATATATAGAACAATTAATGGATACTTGCCGCGTCTGCTTGAGCAGCTCCGAGGGCTTATTGGACATATTCTCCGAACGGCCATTGCCCGACTATGAAGGCAGCCTGGCGGATATGGTAAATGGATTCGTCGACTTTAAGGCAGAACGTGATGATGAGTTCTCGGAAAAGATATGCGTCACCTGTAGCTTACATATCCAAATTGCATTTCAATTGTTGAGGAAGTTTAAGAAGAACCAGGAGAAAGAAACTTGGACATCAGAGAACATCCAAGTGTCTTTACCTCCAAAGAACGACATAGTTGAAGACCAGAACACCAATTTACAGTCACGTCGACATACGAACTGCGAAGAGTTGAATAAGAGCAGCAGCGCATCGAGTGGCGAGAAAAGTTCTCTTGTGCAAGAGAATACGTTACCAACGCCTGACAAGGCTCAGCAGGGAGCATCCAGCTCGAAGGCGGGGAACACTCAAGCATCTCAACGCTGTCCGACTCTTCAGCTCAGACCTAAGAGCTATAGGCAGTCTAGCAGCAGCAGTACCGCATCGAGTGATCAGGATGCTGTGGATAATTCATCTAAAAAGAAGTTTCGAGTTGGGGATTCCACCAGAGAAATACAACCGTCCAAAGAACGTTCACTCAAGTGTAACAAGTGCCAAGGAGCATTTGGAACCAAGCCTATGCTTAAGAGCCATACTTGTACCCACAATGGAGAAAGGCCCACGAAGGCTTTTACACAACCTCATAGTTTCCATCCACACAACGCCAAGCGATTCAATGCCCAGCAGCGCAGCGTTAACTTCAACAGACAAGAAATGAACGCAGGACCAACAAATCGCGGCGGTGAACCTAACATGATGCGTGATAGTCTCTTGGGCGCGGGACCGATGGGTCCACGTAATGGACTGGCTCAAGCTAGCGGCTTGCTGCCGACGCCCTATCTGCTAATGGGCTTTGAGCCAGACATGCCGCCCATGCGCTGGCCGATGCCACCAATAGGCGGACCGACGCCGCCGCCTCTGATGAGCCTCAATATAATGCCGCCGTCTCTGATGAGCCTCCATATAACGTCGCCACGCGGCATGCCACGCGGGTCGGGTGCCTTCAACGTGGGCCATATGAATGGCAACATGATCAAAAAGCCCAATGCCAATATGGTTAAGCAAGCGGTCAAGGGCAAGATCACCGTTAAGACACTAAAGGATCTGGCCAATCAGTATCCCATTGATAAGCCCTGGGTGAATGACGAAATACGCGCCGTTCACGAAGAGAAGCTAGATATTGTGATCCGTTTAATAGGGAACAAGGACGACGATCTCTTTGCCCAGTTCAAAGTGCAGCGCGACAAGTTTGTTGCCATGTACGAGACGGCACGCAAGGCCTATCTAAAGCAGAAGGCTGATATCGTTATGCAAATATAATATAATATTTTTATTATATTGAAAAAAACCTCAAGTTCTTCCGCAAAAAACGGAACAAGAACGGGGCTAACAATATTAATATTTTTATAAATATAATTTCTAGAAACTATATCACATAAAGAGATGAGAAAACATATGTATGTACATAGCAACAAACTATACACATAAAACCTTCAGAACTTTTAAATAATATTACTCCAAGTGCCCAACAATAGAAAACGAAAGTTGTCACAAAATGTCAAAATTCATTTGGAAACTCATAGTGCAGCTAAAAAGAAACTCTTTGTTTTTGAAATATATATATATATACATATAAGTATTTGTGTAAGCATTTAAGAGAAATGAAATTGAAATGTAGATCATTATTAAACTAGTTTTAAAAAATTTAAAAATTAACGAGTTACACGTTCATCGTCACTTGCCTACAGCAACTTTTTTTGAGCGATACTTTACGTACCTATTTTTATACTCTGTTCCCAAAGGGAAATCAATATATAATTCATCTGAAGATATTTAAATTGAATTGAGATCGACGTGTTCATACGGACAGATGCACATGGTCAAATCGAAATCTCTTGATACTGATCAAGAATATATATATACTCTATAGGGTCGGAGATGTCTCCTTCTGCCTGTTACATACATTTGCACAGATCCAATACTCCCTTTTTACCCATTCTATGGGTACAGGGAGTAAAAATATATTTGCTTGCCGACCGATCATTCCTATAACAGCTATATGTTATAGTGGTCCGATCCGGCCGGTTTTGACATATGTACTGCCTGCAACAATCAGAAGAATCAGTGCCCAGTTTTATCACGATAGCTCTAAGACTGAGCAAATAGTTTGCTGGGTCGGAAACGTCTCCTTCGAATTTCGTGGCAACTGATGAAATAACTGACATTAGATAACTGTTTTATAAACCAATTATTGTGGATTCAAGAATTTGACACTCAATATATTGTCATTACAAATCCTCGTACATTTGAATTTGCAATTCTTTTCTAACGTTACACGAAACAGCTGACTTTTGATATTTTCGATAAGCAAACATAACGATAAATAAAATATCGAAAATGTGTTTGGACTGTGATCAGCTGTCTGTACTTATTGTTTGCAGTTCGGCAAATGTTTCTACTAAACATGTTGTTTAAAGTGACATAAAAGTGTCAATATTTACTTATCGGGTCTCTTGCAATTTAAAAATTACTTCTGCACAAAACACGCGTCATCTCAGACTTCTCTGGTCAGCAGGCTCTTAGGAAAATCCCAAGTAATCTTCGACCTTGTCGATCGTGGCACGATCCAGGTAGCGCTTAAGTTGTTTCTGCTTGTGCGTTTAAATTATCTCGCATTTTGCAGGCACAATTGAATAATGGCTACAACTGCGGAGACTGAAATCTTCGACTCGCCCTAACTTGTTTACGTTAAGTGTGCATCTTCCACAGAACAATATATATATATATATATATATATATATATATATATACAAAAATAAATGGATATATGCCGCGCCTGCTTGAGCAGCTCCGAGGGGCTATTGGACATATTCTCCGAACGGCCATTGCCCGACTATGAAGGCAGCCTGGCGGATATGGTAAATGGATTCGTCGACTTTAAGGCAGAACGTGATGATGAGTTCTCGGAAAAGATATGCGTCTCCTGCAGCTTACATCTTCAAATTGCATTTCGATTGTTGAGGAAGTTTAAGAAGAACCAGGTAGAAAGAAGCTTCTACATCAGGGAACATCCAAATGCCTGTGCCTCTAAACATCGATTTTGTTGAAGACCAGAACACTAGCTTACAGCCACGTCCCTTTCCTGTCCACCTGGCCAGACTTACGAACGACGAAGAGTTGAATAATGGCAGCAGCGGATCAAGTGACGAGAAAAGTTTTCTTGTGCAAGAGAAAATTTCAGCATCGAGTGACCAGGATGCCAGACTCATCGATAATACATCTATAAAGATGAAGTATCGAAAGGAAGATTCCACCAGAAAAACACGAGCCTACAAAAAACGTTCATTCAAGTGTGACAAGTGCCAAGAAGCATTTGGCACCAAGACTATGCTTAAGAGCCATACTTGTGCCCATACATTAGAAAAGCCCTTTAAGTGTTCTCAGTGCACAAAGGCCTTTAAATATAATTCAGGCCTTTCTCTCCATATTCGCTCCCACACTGGTGAACGCCCATTCAAATGTTCCCAGTGTCGATTTCGTTGTACATCCAAAAATAATCTCAAAAGCCATTCCCTTACCCATACTGAAGAGAGGCCCTTTAAGTGCTCTCATTGCACTAAGACTTTTAAACGTAGTACATCATCTAAAAACCCATATTCGCACCCACACTGGTGAACTCCCATACAACTGTTCCCACTGCCCAAAGCGTTTTATATCCAGCATTCATCTCAAACTCCACATCTATACCCACACCGGAGAAAGACCCTTTAAGTGTTCTCATTGCACGAAGACGTTTATTCGTAATTCTTGTCTTAATAAACATATTCGCTCCCACACTGGTGAACGCCCATACAACTGTTCCCATTGTCCAAAGCGTTTTACAACCCAAAGTCATCTAAAACGCCATACCTATTCCCACACCGGAGAGAAGCTCTTTCAGTGTGCTCATTGCACTAAGGGTTTTGTACGAAAAGAACATCTTATTATCCATAATCGGTATCACACTGGTGAACTCCCATACAACTGTTCCCATTGCCCAAGGCGTTTTACAACCAAAAGTGATCTAAAACGCCATACCTTTTCCCACAACGGAGAGAATCTCTTTCAGTGTGCTCATTGCTCTAAAAGTTTTGTACGAAAAGATAGTCTTATTACCCATATTTTCACCCACATTGGTGAACGCCCATAAAAATGTTCTCAGTGCTCAATGTTTTTGCACGAAATGATATGCTCAGCAAACATATCGATTCTCATATCTGAAAGAGATCCATTTAAGTGTTCTTATTTCCTTCTTGGGAAACAGATCTACAAGTGTTCCATAAAACCTCAAAGCCCAACTGAAAACCCACACTGCATAACGAAACTCTTTCTTTTGTGTAAACATCAAGCATTTAAGAGTAATAAAAACCCTAAATACCATAGCAGCGATGTTTTTTTTATATACAAATTCTGATTGTTCCTATGGGAGCTATGTTGTCCGAGTCTTATGAAATTATAGGAAACTAAAGTATAATAAAACTCTCACTTAGTTTGAATGTAAATAAACACAAAGTTTTTCATACAAAAACTCATTTTTACCCGATCCTATGGCAGGATGAAAGAGTGGTCCGATCTAGTCCAAATTTGGTCAGATTGTGTAAACTACCCAGAGACTCGGTTTGGTTGAGTTTTGTGAGGATATCTTATAAACAAAAAAGTTGTTCATATTAAACTTAATTGTCGGCACATCATTCCTATGACAGCTATATGTTATAGTGGTCCGATCCGGCCAGTTCCGACATACATATGTACTGGCTGCAGCAAAAAGAAGAATCTGTGCCAAGTTTAAGCACGAGAGCTTTAAAACTGAGAGTTTGTTGGGTCGGAAACGTCTCCTTCAATGCGTGACTAATTTAAAATACCCTCTGCAAGGGTATAAAAAGTTGACTTTTCTAACCGCGGTACTTGAAAGTACTTTATTAATTACCTGTTTTAATTGTAAACGGCTAAATTATTTATTTATTTGTATACCAATTATTGTGGATATTTTGCTAAAAAAAATAACAAATTGTATGGTAGTAGGATTCCAAACCCAGATCGAAATAAGTATATGACAAACAAGCATTTCACACTTAATATATTGCCATTTCCAATCCTCGTACATTTGAATTTGCAAGATTCTCTTCTGATGTTACACAAAACAGCTGACTTTTTGTATTTTCGATAACGATAAATAAAATATCGAATCTGAATGCGTGATCTTTTCTTTAGTCCATGGTGTGTTTGGGTTGTGATCAGCTGTTTGTATTTATTGTTTACCATTGGCAAATGTTTCGAGTGAAAATTTTGGTAATAGTGACAAAAGTGCCAATATTTGTATTTCGGATAGGGTCTCTTGCAATTTAAAAATTACTTCTGCACAAAATACGCTTCATCTAAGACTTCTCCGGCCTGCAGTTTCCTGGAAAACCCCAAGCATTCTTCAACCTCGACGATGCGGCAAGTTAATGTGGCACGACAAGCATTTCCTTTGCGTTTTAATTCTCGCATTTTGCAGGCACAATCGAATAATGGCTACAACTGCGAAGATTGAAATCTTCGACTCGCCCTAACTTGTTTACGTTAAGTGTGCATCTTCCACAGATCAATATATAGAACAATAAATGGATATATGCCGCGCCTGCTTGAGCAGCTCCGAGGGGCTATTGGACATATTCTCCGAACGGCCATTGCCCGACTATGAAGGCAGCCTGGCGGATATGGTAAATGGATTCGTCGACTTTAAGGCAGAACGTGATGATGAGTTCTCGGAAAAGATATGCGTCTCCTGTAGCTTAGATCTTCAAATTGCATTTCGATTGTTGAGGAAGTTTAAGAAGAACCAGGTAAAAGAAGCTTCTACATCAGGGAACATCCAAATGCCTGTGCCTCTAAACATCGATTTTGTTGAAGACCAGAACACTAGCTTACAGCCACGTCCCTTTCCTGTCCACCTGGCCAGACTTACGAACGACGAAGAGTTGAATAATGGCAGCAGCGGATCAAGTGACGAGAAAAGTTTTCTTGTGCAAGAGAAAATTTCAGCATCGAGTGACCAGGATGCCAGACTCATCGATAATACATCTATAAAGAAGAAGTATCGAAAGGAAGATTCCACCAGAAAAACACAAGCCTACAAAAAGCGTTCATTCAAGTGTGACAAGTGCCAAGAAGCATTTGGCACCAAGACTATGCTTAAGAGCCATACTTGTACCCACACATTAGAAAAGACCTTTAAGTGTTCTCAGTGCACAAAGGCCTTTAAATATAATTCAAGCCTTACTTTCCATATTCGCTCCCACACTGGTGAACGCCCATACAAATGTTCCCAGTGTCCGAAGAGTTTTTTAACCAAAGATCGTCTACAAGTCCACATCTATACCCACACCGGAGAAAGACCTTTTAAGTGTTCTCATTGCACGAAGACTTTTACACAGAATTCAACTCTAAGTATTCATATGCGCAGCCACACTGGTGAACTCCCATACAACTGTTCCCACTGCCCAAAGGGTTTTTTAACCCATTATCATTTCAAACGCCATACCCTTTCCCACACCGGAGAGAAGCCCTTTCAGTGTGCTCATTGCTCTAAAAGTTTTGTACGAAAAGATAGTCTTATTACCCATATTCGCATACACACTGGTGAACGCCCATTCAAATGTACCCAGTGCCCAATGTCTTTTGCACGAAATGATATGCTCAGCAAACATATCGATTCTCATATCTGAAAGAGATCTATTTAAGTGTTCTTATTTCCTTCTTGGGAAACAGATCTACAAGTGTTTTCACAAAATCTCAAAGTCCCACTGAAAATCCACACTGCAAAAGGAAATTCTTCTTTATTTTGATATATATTTTTGTGTTTATATTAACATTAAGACTAATAAAAACCAGATAGAAAAATGGATGAAGCAGCGATGTTTTTTTGTTATGTGAAAACAAAATTTTCGTGTGATTGTTCCTTGGGAGCTATATGGTCCGATTTTGCCAAAAATTTGGTTAGATTGTATAAACTGTCCAGAGACTCGGTCTGGATGAGTTTGGTGACGATAGCTTCATAAACAAAAAACTTTTTCATACAAAAAACATAATTTTCCACCGATCATTCCTATGACATCTATATGTTATAGTGGTCCGATCCGGTCGGTTCCGACATTGTATGTAAGTATGTACTGCCTGCAGCAAAAAGAAGGGTCTGTGCCAAGTTTCATTACTATAGCTTTAAAACTAAGAGGCTAGTTTGTATAAAAACAGACGGACAGACGGACATCGCTATATCGACTCGGCTATTCATGCTGATTCAGAATATATATACTTTGCTGGGTCGGAAACGTCTCCTTCTGTCCATTACACATTTTGAGACAAAATTATAATACCCTCTGCTAGGATATAATATATAAGGGAAATCATCATCATCATCATTAAACCGATACGATTTCTATTCCAAGATAACACAAATAAAAATCAATTAAGAACGTTGAAGTCTGTTATATATTCCTTATTTGTGGGACTCTGTTTTCGATCAACTTTGACCAAAGAATGGAAGAGTTCAAAAATATCTATTTGAACAAAAGAGCGTTTTTAGAAGTTCATTTTTGGCGTGTTTGGTTAGATATCTTGAATAAGGGAAAAGTAAATTGAAATCTTAATTTTAATGTACAGATGGATAGAGTTTTCTTTTCCGAATATCATTATTTGATTTTATGGTGTAATAGACATGACAAAATGAGCCTTAAACTGCTTTAACTAATTAACATTGTTTAAAAACTTTTGAGTCATCATTTGAAAGTTTTATTTTTAAAATATTTGTGGATTAAATTCTGTGAATTCCCAAAAATTGAACCAAAATTTAACTTTCTTATATACCATGTTAGTTGAGACTGAAAAGTCGCATTTATATCGTTTCTTTGCCAGCTGTAACATCCATAATGCATTTTCTTCGGCATTAACTCACATTTAGCCGTTAAAAGCAAACAGAAACCCGAAAAAGCAAACTCGCAAGTATATGACCATAAATATTTATAAACTTTAAGGGCCGCAACGAGTCGAAGAGCCAAAAATCGATGGCAGTACAAAGGCTGCTATTAGATACTCCACCCACACCAATTTTCACCTGGTCGCCCACAGGCTCAACTGCTGTCTATGCATATTTAAAATTCAATTTGAATTCACGCAGCCAGAAAATGCGTGTTAAATAAAAACGAAAATCGAAACTTGGCATTTATGGATGAGCCTCAGTTAAGTAGGACAATGTCCAAAGTCCTTTGCTAGTTTTTGCTGTTTAACGAAACATTTAATTGTAATTCTTATGCAAAACATTATCATGTCTACGAGTATTTCTGAGCGAATAAAATAAAAGTCAAGAGCAGACTGCACAAAGGACTTGCCCAGCAACGCTGTTCTATCCTTGTGCTATCCAATTAGCTGTGCGCTCAGTTGAAATAATTAACTCGAACGCCGTAGAATTTTTAGCTGGCTTCAAGCTGCCCAGCGTTGCGTATGCGCAATATTCTCGTAACAGACTTCAAATTCAGTCGACGAGGTTGACTTTGATGGTTGACTGGGACTCTTTGGTGCCCACAAACGAAGTAATATTTCATTAAAAATCAGGCACCCCCACAGTAAGAGCGGATAGGTGCGGCAGGCGGGCTCCTTGCCGCACCTGAGGCGCTCCTAATTTCCCCAGACACCTTGCAGTGGGGTTTTTTGTTGCTGCGTTGCAGCTTAAAAGAAGCTGCCGCCACAAATGAAAATGAAAACAAATAGTACAAGATATTTATGGGGTGCCGAAGATGAAATATCCTTACAAATACAAAAAAAAGTAAAAAGTTCTCCTATGAAAGTTATAGAGTTGAGATATCATTAATAACCACAAAGATCTTGTATTTTTCAATAGGATATACCCCTCCGATTCTTTTCAAATTCGGTCAACTTGTGTGAGAATAAGAAAACCAGGAAGTAATAATTTTGGCTGATATTCATACGTGGAAACAGAAAAGTTATCCATAAAGTTGCTGAATTTTTTCCCTAAAGTTTCTATGACAGCTATAAGAGTGATATAGTAATCCGATCCGGCCATTTCCGACATCTGTCCCAAGTTACATTAAGACAGCTTTAAGAAGTTCGGATAGAACACAGGGACACACTGTCAGGAGGACATGGCTAGCACGACTCGGCTGTTGTGTATGATAACTCAGAAGGTCTTTAACGGGTGACTAAATTATAATACCCCAAGGAAGGGTATGACAAATAGGAATACATGCCAGGACACGGGGCACCAAGGAGGGTCACAGGACAACGAGGGTCAACAGGAGCAGCCACAATAACAATTTGATTTTTGTTTGCTTGGCCGTTTCGTCAGTTTTTGTTTGTTTATTTATTTGTTTATTTGCCTGTTTATTGGAGCGATGTTGGGGGCTGAGTGTAGGGGCTGGGTTTGGATGAGTGGAGCGGAAAGCTGATGACCTGTTGAGGCAAATGCCGTATTCAATTTACAATTTACAAAAATCGTCGTGAAACTGCATCTGCAGCAAAGTTGTTTATGGGTTCATTGAACAGGACACAGACAGGATAATGACTCCATTTCAATTAGAGCAGTGGCACAGAGGTGGAGAGGCGTAAAGGTGCGGCGAGCCCACGGGGAATTCAACGATTTATGCTTTTTAATTAGGTTTCTATTTGAAAATCGACGCAGACGTCTCGAATTTCATTTTTATTTCGCCTTCAATTACTTTTAATTATTCGCCATTTGTTTTCGTTTTCACGCTACTTTCATGTTGTTGTTGTTTTTTATTCATAATATGAAATAATTGTGCCACTACAGCAATAACAACAACAACAACAAGAACAAAAACGAGAACAATTGTCGTGTCGCTTAAATGAGTTTCGTGTGGCGTTGCCTCGAATTCAATTTGAGTGGCAAACAGACAGAAGGAAACACAGGCCAGGGCCCAGGACCCAGGACCCAGGTCCCAGAACCCAGGACATTGGATACAGCACACTCAGGACATTTGTCAGTTTGTTTGTTGTAGTTGTTGGAAGCCAAATGGCATTCAATTAAAATTGTAGCCTAGCACCAGTTGTCGATTTAATTAGTTTGCAAAGTGACGTACGTTTATAGATAGCTGTTTACAGTCTGACTACAGGGTGGGTACGGCCCATGTCAACAGGGTGTCAGTAGCATAATTATTAAACTGTCGAAGATAGTTGTACAGGGAGGCATACAGGGTGTATCAGTTCACAACAAGCTTTCTCACAGATTCTATCCTTAGCGCTCAGCCTTCTTTTTCAATTTCAACAAAAAGCGGTGGATATAGTTGGGGAATAGGGTCTAACGGCTAGTCTAATACAAATTGATTGGATTCTAAAGCTTCTCCTTTTAGATTTTGTTTTTAATCGTAAATTTTTTAACTTCCAAGGTCGGTCTGGCAACATTCAATAAAAAAGGGTGGATATAGTTGGGGAATAGGGTCTAACGGCTAGTCTAATACAAATTGATTGGATTCTAAAGCTTCTCCTTTCAGATTTTGTTTTTCATCATACATCTTTTAACTTCCAAGGTCATTCTGGCAAGCTTAACTAATGTTAGTGGCCTTTTCTTGCAGTGTAATTACCTTTTGCCGCACAAAACAATACAATAAATACTTATATAATCGTAAATGGGAATGGCCGGCAATTGCTCGAGCTGCTTGTCGTTGTCTTGTATTGTAGTTCCTGTTGTATCCCCCTCTCCAATTGCCCCACTCCTGCTGCATGTCCTTGCCCAGTTCGAGTTCCACTTCTTTGTACTTGATGCTCGCTTCGCTACGTATTAAATTGAGCTTAATTGGAAATTACAATCCAAGTGCCATTGTTGTTATTATGAAGCAGCAAAAGCACAACCCTGCACATGTAAACGAGACCTTCAAAAGCATCAATAGTGCCGTGTTGCCAGGCGATAGCTTAAACTATCGACAATATTCGTAGGATCTAGTATAAAGACCGAGCCTATGCCAAGCTAAAGTGCTCTTCCTTATACAGAAATACATCAAATCTTTCTAGAGCGGAACAGAGGCGTTTGCTGATCTATCTAATAGGCACCGCACCGTAAGGAACCACCTTAAAACAAGTAAGAAGTCTGCTGTTGGAAGAAAAAAGAAATATGTATATCAAATGCGATGACCGTACTTGGACATTTGTGGAAAATTTCGATTTTGTTCATATTCGGAGTAGGGAGTAGGGGAATCAAATTTGTTTTGATGCAGATCTGTCAAGGCACTAAAGGATAGCCTGCATATAAAATTTGGTGACTATAGTTTTAAAAATGTGGAAGTAGAAGCTGGAAAGCGAGACGACAATGCACTTTCTCTGTGACTGTCTTGGCATTAATTTGAGTAGAAGGAGGCATCTGCATTGGAAGTTCTCGACAGGAAAGTCTCTTTTTTGTCCTCATGGGAATCTTAGGACAAAAGAGCAGCTTTGATCGCCGTGCTGCCTTTTCTATACTCCTCTAGTAAGAAATCCCTCTATAATAATAATAATAATCATACACATATGAATGGGTTTGTCTTTGATATAATTGAAACCAACACACGTATCGATAATATCGACAGTAGAAAAAGAGTAAACCATCGATACTATCGATTTGGTTGCCATCTCTAGCACTCAAACACAAACACATACACAGCGAGCACTTACATATGCATTACATAAACTGATTCCGTTGAGCGGCGCTGCTCTCAGGTTAATATAATTAGTTTCGGTGTAAAATTATAAACGTCAACCGCCAGCATTAACACACACACACTTGCAAGCGCACACACATATATACACTCGACCATGGCCGAAGCTTTTGCGGCTTAAAGGAGTAAAATGTGGGAATTCTGCGGCCACACACACACACACACACAGAGAGACATAGAACTGACGGTATTAAAGTTTCACATGCAGTCAACCCACGTGTTTTCCCCTCCCGCACAGGCTCCCCTTAGCAATCCAGCAACCCTTCTAGCACGTGTCAAATAGGGTACCTAAAGCCGCAGGATATTTCCGTTCAATGTTTGCACAATTTCCTATATTTGCGCAATAAAATTTCGTGTTTACTCGTGAAAACCCTCCCGCTAAGCACCGCCTACACTCCCCCCCACCTGACCCCCTCACCATCGTCTTGTTGATTATGAAAAATTTACATGTGTTGCTCACTTTTTGGTTTGGGTGTATTTTTGATTATTCGCCGTCGCGAATTATGCGCAACTTAGTGTAAAATGATCAAAATGACAACCTCAACTGAGCAGTCAGTGTGTTTTTGTTGTTGTTGCTTTTTAATTATAAAAAGTAAATTGCGTAAAATGTAAATGTGTGCAGTCTGGCAGGAGCCAAATTTGTCGGCGCCAGGATAATGATGAGTTCGCAGAGATTAAGTCTGAACTAAGATACTGTTTAATGCCGCCAATACCTTTTACACAGTTCTGCGAATAACAACAGCTGAAAATTATACGCCTTGGCCTGACCTGACCCCAAGTTAACTCTATAAAGATGTCCTGATGAGCGCACAAAAGTGCATTCAACTGTGCGTGAAAATGCCAAAGCACCTGGATTGGGGTGGGATGGGATGGTATGGGATCCCCAGATTGGGGGAAGGAACGGTTTACGGGTTAGCCCAAAGAGTTGAGAAACTTTTGAAGTTGCCACAAAATTGCGTTAACTCTTTAGTAAGTCACTTGATTATTTAGTCCTCTTTCCCATCCTCTGGCAGGAGCTGGCGACTGCTTCATTGAAGTTGGCTTCTGGTGTCCTTTTGTCAGACGAGTCCTTGCCCATTGCCGGCTGGCCTTGGCTTGATTTGGGTTGTCCCGGCTTACGGCTTACGGTTTACGGTTGAAAGTTGTCGACAGAGTGTTTAGCGCGTAATTGAGACAATTAAATTGACTTTGACAATGGGTGTCCTTCCCAAACAAAAAAAAAAAGGTAATGCTCGACAAATCAGCAGCAGCAACTGAAATATAATAAATAATCTGTGGCAAGGACATTCGAGCCATTTTGTGTGTGTGTGTGGGAGATAACCTTTAAGTTGTAATTAAATTTTTGGTAGGATTTTGTGGCAGCTTTTGCTGTGTGGCATGCAAATTGCTTTGCTTAAGCTGCAGGATGCGACACACATGTGTCCTGTGCTGCAGCTGTTGCTGTTGCTGCCTGTTGCATAACTGTACACAAGTTCTTGCCACTGTTTAGTATGCATTGCATTTTGTGCCCCTTTGTGGCAGCTTAAGCCGCTGCCAAGGCCCACAGCAGTTAGCTTCTCAGGCGACAAGCTGCGACTGATTTTATTATGCAGAAAGCGAGTCCTAACACGCCCCATCCTCCCATCTCCCTTTCCCCTCAAATCCCCTCCCCCCACTCCATTGCCCCCAAGCCGGACGCGTAATTGGAGCGTAATGTGTTAAAGTGACAGTCACGTGAGCTGCGTCTAATTTGCTGCCTGTTTGTTGGCTGTTTGTGCCCCACAACTGTTGCATATTGCATGAAGTGATTACATTTTGTATGGCTTATATATGGACTATGCATTTTCCTAGCTGCCAAAGTGTGTGCAGGTTCCACAAATGTGCGACTCTTGCATGCAAATAGCGCTCCAACTGAAGGCAACACAAATCAAAGTTCACAGGGAGCTGGAGAAGAGGGGGTGAAGTGGCAGGACCATGCATTGATAATAACTCAGTCAGCCAATTTACTTGAAAGGAACTCAATTCGCAATGACAATTACTTGAGTATTTGTATTTTGAAAAAGAATTACTCAAGTAATGGCTGATGTGGAATTTAATTACTGAACGAGTGCCGCAATTGTGCCTAATTAAGTGAATCAGAGAATTACTTATGTATTTGTGGCTGACAAGTACAATTACTTAGATAATTGAGAATATTTTCTGAATAATTGTGCTTTAATAGAGCAATTCCTTAAGTAAGTGTGCTTGATATGTAAAATTACCTTAGTAATTGTGTTAATTACTTAAGTAATTGTGTTAATTACTCAAGTAATTGTATTAATTACTTAAGTAATTGTGTTAATTACTTAAGTAATTGTGTTAATTACTTATGTAATTGTTTAATTACTTAAGTATTTCTGCTTTAAAAGTGCAGCTACTTGGTTCTCCAGCTAATTGTTATTATTCAAGGAATTGTAGATGCAAAATGCAATTCTATATGTAATTTTAGAAATTGTGTTGGGAATTTTGTATTTACACTTAAAGTATTTCGAAATATTTCTATTGGACCATTCAGGAATTGCTCTAAAATCGCATGTCCTTGTTCGCCCTGTTCACTGGCAATGCTCCTGAAGTGAAGAATGCGAGCCACATGCGGTGCCCATTTGGACATGCAACGCACATGCCCCTCTTCCCACCATTTCCCCCCAACAACTGCATATATATTCTGCAAAATTTTTGTTGTTGGCGTATTCAAAGTTGCAATTGGGCAAACATTTTTCGTTTACCCATCGCGGATTTTATTGTAAAACTCGTTTCGATTTGGAATCAACTGTGCCCCGCTGAGCATCACTGCTGCCCCCTGCCTCCTGCCTCCTCCCTCATTCTTTTTTCACCTTCCTTCCCCCGCACCCTCGTCAATCTGCTGTGGCATCCATGTCGACGCCGTAGCGCCGCTTATTTTGCTAAAATTCCTAACTAAATATTTTGGATTTCTATTAAGCTGAAGAACTGCGCTGCGGGGGGGAGTACAGTGGAGTGGAGTGGAGAGGCAGGAGGGAAATGGCAGGAATCGAGAATTCGGCTCGAGTTTCGCTTTTGCCAGCATTTTCAATTTCTGCTAATCCTGCAAGAAAAAAAGAAAAAAATCCACAAAAAATAGAAGAAGAAATTACATTGAATTTGAATACGTTGGCAGAGGCTGTGCAGGAAATGTGAGCAGCTGGTCGGGGTGGGTGGTGCCAGAGGGGGGGTGGGGCAGTTGGAAAATGGTATAAGCTTTTCCTTTCATTTGGGTTTACTTTATTATTTTACTTCTTTTGCGTACATTTTTGGGCTTTGTTTGTTTGCTCGCCACGCGCTTAAAAAAATAACGTCAAAAATATATTTTGCGGAAATCACATAAAGATAAAGGCGCTATATATTTATATATATATGTGTGTATGAGTGTGTGTGTGTGTGTGTGTGTGTGTGTGTGTAGGGTAGAGTATACAATTGATATGTGAATTTAATATTTTCATTGGCACAAATCGTATTTTATGACAGCTTAATTTGGTTTATTGCATTTGATTGAATTTAATGCATTGTATTAGTCCCAGTCCTTTGCTCCTTGCCTCCAGTCGCTCCCTTTCAGTCACTCTCTCTTAACACTTCTGTATTTTCTTGAATTTTGATTTTGATTTTCATTTAATTTCCATTTGAGGTGTTGTTTTAAGCCGCTTAGAGCGGCAACGTGCCACGTCATGCTGCAGCATTTAGCGCCGGTCGTGACTTTTGTGGCACACACAGTTCTGACCTGAGGAAGAAGTGCCCCATCATCGTCTAGTTGTGTTGTAATTGTTGGGCCTTGCAGACGCCCCCCAGCCCCAGCCCCACGCACACACAAATTACATTTGACATTGAAATTGAATTGTTGGGGGGCATTGAAAAGGTCTTAAGTCTTCAGTCTTCAGGTCGACAATATATGTTTGTAGAATGGTAGAGCTGTGCTATAATATTGACAGATATTTAAGTTGAGTGCGAATTATTCTTCGGGCCACAAACAAACAAACAAACAAGTAAAGAAACAAACAGAGCAAAGGCTAAATAGTTAAATATATAAACAATTGCTGAAGTGCTTGGCTATCATGATGTCTTCTGCCAGATGCCAATGACCATGTTATTTGAGGTCGAGCATCGAACATACATCGAACCAAATCAAATGATCTTTAATCTCTTACAACAGGTTTGAAGATAGACCCGACTCCGATACCATTGCGGAAGGTGTCGCTAAGTGTGTTTAATGAATAATGTAGCAACAATAACAAATAACAATTGTGACTAACTCCAAAATTGAAACTGAGACCCAAAAATCTCATGTTCAATTAAGATTCCGGTTCGATTGTCTGTTCGCGTTCGCATCGAACTTGCAATCTCTTGCTAATTTTTCATATAAATACTATGCGTGATTTCACAAGCCTCAGCACAACGCAACGCCCCGTCAAAGTCGCAACAACTCAGCTAACAAATATGGTAAGTTAGTGGCTCTAACCGACAGTGTGCCGAAAAGTATCTCAAAGTTTATCAACTTGCCAGCAAATGTATCTTAAAACACTTGGCCTGCTGCTGCTTTGGGCCATCATTGGCATCAATGCTGGCAGCCTGCGGAGTCTGCGGCCACGACGCGATGTTTCCCATTTGCCGCTGGAGTACTTGCCACCTGTGGTGCTGCCACCGCTGCCCAGTCGCGAGTATCTGCCGCCCGTCGAACAGCATGCGGCCAGCTTGCCACATGTGCTGGAGCCGCCACGCGAGTACCTGCCACCTGTAGAGCAGACTAGACTGAGCAACGAGTACCTGCCGCCCGCACCCCTGCAGGAACAAACGGAGGCACCCACCGAGGCTGCCACAGAGCAAACCACCACAGAGGCAGTAGCCACCACCACACTGGAGCCAGAGCCAGAGCAGGAGTTGGAGCCTGAAACGGAGGCCCCTGTGGATGTCAAGACGCACGAGGGCATTGAGGATGCCTCTGGCTTGCTGCAGCCGGATGGCTATCATTATCGCACGCCGGAGATCATACCCGATCTGGCGCCCGCCGCTCCCGCCGTGGAGGCCTATCTGCCACCGCTCGATGACAATGCGGTGGTTGAGGAGGTGCCACAGAGCGACGAGTCCGCTGCTCTGCGAGACGATGGCTATCATTATCGCGCCATCAGGCGACTCCGCTTCTGAGCCAAAGGAATTTTGTTAACCGACTCTTGTTGTTTATTTTTACACCCCACCCCACCCCACACACACAAACACACACAGCACTACCAATAAAGGAAATTTCTATAAATATGCGATACTTGCGACAACAGCTCAATTAGACGAGCGGGGGGCTAGCGGGGGACTAGCGGGGCGCACGTTATAACATTTCATTTGATATTGATGACAGGAAATTAGAAAAATGTTTTCATTCTGTTTGCCACAGGACGGCCACGCACAAGACACAACAAAACACACACACACACACAACAGACACAAATACTGTTGCAGCATCATCTTCATCATGATACTCATCCCTGTCATCATCATCAATGTCCTTGCTGTCGTCCTTCCTCGTGTGGCTTCACAATTGATTTGTCGCTTACACTTTTCAATCCTTGCGCTGTCAGGACGAGCGCGTTCTGCCTTTTCTCCCTGTTGACATAATGTAGTCCTTTTTTATTGTCTTTTCGTCCGCCCCTGCAACCCTCCATACCTCCATCACTCCTCCCCGCCCGCATATATTTTGATTAGCCAAGTTTGGAGCTTCGCTCTGTCAATAATTCTGCAATTTTTCAATTGCTCCATTAATTTTTCAGCGCCTTAAAATGCTCTCAGACCCTTGGGTAATAAAAATTTGTCACGAAACTTGTAACGTATTTAGGAACTCTCCTGGGTATATATAAATAGCCATGCCAACTAATCTGGCTTTAAAGCCATCTTGCTGAAGCTTGGTACCGCGATTATTAAGATACAAATTTGTAGGAATCAGCTTAATCAAGACTTAATACTATGAAGCTGCTAAGGAAATAAGAGTTCGAAATTTCAGTTATTTCTTCTTAGAAGAATATTAAATGTGAGCATCTATGCTCTTTAATACTTTTAAAGTAATATATATTCAATTTAATGGGCAACAATTGAATTGATGTGTCTGAAAAGGTATTATAAGTTCGACATTGCGAACAAATTTGAGCTCCTCTTAATTTGCCATTATGCTTACCAATATATAAGTATAAATGGCCTTTTCATGCTGGCCCTTGAATTATTTATAAATGTGCAAAAATCGAAAATCAAACTTTATAAAATTCGCAGAGAGGTGCGCTGCCTGCTTTTGGCCAAGTTGAAAGCCACGCAACAAGTGGCCTGCAACAGCTGAAAGCCAACTCGACAGCGGCCACAAGCCAACAAATGTTGCGGTTAGCGACCCTTAACAAAAAAAAAAAAAAAGAATGAAACAGAAACTTAACAAGAAAAGGAAAAAGGCAATTAGCTTTTACTGCAGCGCCAAAGGAACGCGCTTCTTTATGGCCACAAAATGTTTTTGGGGCCAAAACAAACACCTGTAAACAGTCGCATTGAAAGTGGCCCGTTGAAAGTTGAAAGTTGAATGAGGGAAATTGAAATGGAAAAGCTTTGGCCGAAAGCTTACGAACTGCTTCGCTTTTCAGTTCAATACTCAACGAAGCCGACAGGAAAAGCGCATAAAAGGCCGCCGCCTCGGAAAATTCAACTCAGTTGCGGTTTGAACGTGGCCGAAAGCGAATGCGCACCAAGAAAACACACACAGAACACACACAGAAAACGTTAACGCTGTGGAAAGTGAACATTTTCGGGGCGCATTTGAAAAAGGTAACAGCAAACAAAAAAAAAGATACATTTCAAGTGGCAACAGATACAAATATTATTTCCAAGTGGCAACAATTCCTAAGGGCAGGCAAAGTTCTTGACAATTGATCAAATAAATTGTTTATAAATTGAGAACATAAAAATATCATAAATTTATATAAAAACAATTTACGTTAGAGTGCATTAAACAAAAATAATTAAACACACTTAACGCTGCGGTTAATTAAATAAAGAGTGAAATTAAATTACAATTTAATTAAATAAAACGCCAAAACCATTTTGAATTATTAACCAACTGGAAATTTCAAACAACTATGAGACGCAAAAATGAATATTTTTAAGCTCGATTAAATGCAAATATTTTAAGCAAAAAGAAAAAACGACGCATTTAATTAAATATAATTAAAAATATTTAAAAAAGAGACAACATAAAAGAAAGCCATTTATGCTGCAGTTGATTGAATAAAAAACAATATTAAATTACAATTTAATTAATGAAACAACAAAAACATTTTGAAATAAAGACTGGAAATTTGCAACAATTATGAGTGGAAAAAAAATAATAATTAGCTTAAAACATTTTTGAAGCTCAATTAAAAGGAAACCATTCGTAATATTAACTGAAAATATGTTAAGCAAAAAGAAAAGCAAAGAAAACAAATAACGAGGCATTTAATTTAATAATAAAAATAAAAATCAAATTTAAACTGTATAAGAAAGCAAATAAAATAAGAGAACAGAATTTAATCTGCAGCTAATTTAATAAAAAACTAAATTAACTTTAAATATAATAAAAAAAACAGGACACTTTAAAATAAACAACTCTAAATAAATTTAAATTTTAAATTCATAGAAACAAATTTATAATAAAATAATAATAATTTAAAATATGAAAATATTTAAAAACATATTTAAAGCTCAATTTAACTGAAACTTTATTAACATATATAAACTGAAAATAAGTGAATCAAAAATAAAGGAAAACATTTTATGAGACAGTTAATTAATGTAAAGAAATCATATTTGTTTGTGAAATAAAACAGTTGATGACACTTAATTAAATAAAAATACAAATGAAATGTCAATTGCCAAACAAAACACATTAAAATTACAAACATTTATGAAAGGCAAAACTAATAAATCTATATATATAAAAGTGAATGTCTGTCTGTATGTTCGCGATAAACTTGAAAACCGTTTAAAGGATCTTGATGAAATCTTTTATAATATATTCCTTGAAGTCCAGGGAATGTTTATAGCTATAGTTTGTTGTGTCATCACCACCCCCACACAACCACCCACTCATAAACGAAAAATGATAATATTCATGAGTATAATTTTACATTAAATAAAAACTATAATATCCACGAGTGTTAGTGTGTGTAAGTGTGTGGGGAAGGAAGTTTCATAGCAATTTTTTTACCGTGCCCTCGATCGACAATAATAAATATTTATAAGAATCAAAATTTAAATAAATATAGTTAGGAAATGCGAGCAACGCCGCGGGTATAAGCTAGTAAATAATATATAAAAGAAAAAAAGCAACAATTTTAACGCTCAATTAAACTGAAACTTCGAATTCCATTTGGACTTGCGCAAAGGCAATTAAAATGCAATTAAATTGTGCAAAATGTTGCATACCAAATCAAATTAAATGTTACATTAAATACACAAATCCCCAGATGCTCAATGACAACAACAACAACAACAATAACAATCAATAGTAATAATAATTATAATAATACCAACAAGTTGTTTGGCTTAGAAATTGAATACAATTTGTTATTTGTGTGTTTAACTTGGCAACAAACTGCATTTACCTTTCTGTGGTGTGCCTCTTCTTGTTGTTGTTGCTGTCTGTTGTGTGTTATAACACACACAACACAACACAACACACACACACACTCAGTAAAGTTTATTAATAAACGTTTTGAGTACAATGGACAGCACATAGAACAGATAATAAAAACGCGTATACGCGACGTTGCCCGCGAGCTTTGGTTTGTGTGTGTGTGGGTGTACGTGTGAGTGTGTGTGTGTGTTGGTGTGTATTTAATTGTGTGTGTGCCTGGCTTTTGTATTTATTAATAACAAAGTAATCAGACATTGTAATCTCCTGGCAAAGCGTATTACAGCAGTCATAACAATGGCAGCTCAAACTCAACCTCCATCCTGTTGGCCACCGCCCGCCCCGTGCCCGTCCCCGTCTCGTTTATCTGGCTGTCTCTGCTGCTGCCTGCTCCTCCTCCTCCGCCTCTAAGGTCCTGCGGCATTGTTGTTGCTCGGCGCACTTCCGCCTCAAGTGGCAGCAACAACAAGAAATCGAAACAGCAAATTGTTTATTTTTTTTTTTTCGTGATTTATTATTTTCTAATTTTGCGCTTCATTTGTCAGGCGCGAAATCAAAACCAGCAAATGAGTCAATTCTCAATTCTCACAGCTCAATTCTCAGTTCGATATTCGATTTTTGATTTTGATTTTTGTTGTATTTATATTTTGTTTTTGCATTTTTAATTTAGCTTCAATTTGCGCTGATTTTGCTTTGAAGCCGCGCGCCTGATTGCCCGCTGGTTTGGCGGGGCTGCGGGTTGGCGGGGCGGCGGGTTGGCGGGTGGTGCCACATATTGATGGACGCATGGCGTGTTTATGATCAAACTAACCAAAACAATCATTTGTTTCGGCCGCTATTCGGTCTGCTATTTAATGTTATTGCAACTGGCATTCTGTATGCAAATTGCAGCTCATTTGGTGTCAGTATACAGCTCCTCCTCCGCTACTCCGCTCCCCCGCTGATTGACTGCAATTTGCGCTGACAGTGGGTCAAAGTAATAAGCAACTAATTAATTTGATTTGCGTAATTGTTGCGACACCCAACAGCAGTCAGGAGTCCAGGTTGTGCAACGGTGCGTATGATGATTATTTGTGGGTCCTTAAATGGACCTTAAATGTTTGCTGAATGCGTTGAAATTTCATGACATTTAACACGAAAACGCTGTTAAAATACGCGTTAACAATTTGGCAGCTGACATTTTACAATTTACAATTTACAATGTGAAATAAATGAGAGACTCGAAAATAACCACAAATATTACACAAAAAACTGAAAGAAAGAAAGAAAATACGCTGTCAAGCAAAAATTGAAGCGACAAAAGCAACAAATCAGTTGAAATTTTAATTTTCGTTTTGTGCGTGGCTACAAAAGAGAAAGTAGAAGAAAGGGGGGAAGTTTGTGCCGTTTTGGGCAGGACCTTCTTCGCGGGCAAAAACAAACACAGCAGAAACAAATAAGAAAACACTCGAAGCAGTACACGTGGCAAAGGGGGACCGAGGGGGGAGTAGTAGTAGGGGACTGCAGAGCCAGAAAAGTATTTATTGTAATTATTTAAGATATTTTTCATTTGAAACGCGCATTTCATTTGGGCGTGCAGCAAAGAAAAACAAATGTTGCAAGGCCGCGCCAGTCCCTTGTTGTACTTCAATGCATACCAAATGTACAAATAAATAATCATACGTAGCAGCAACAAGGACAAGCACAAGGACGCGAAACAGGAGTCGCAGCAGAAGCGGGAACACCAACAGAAACAGGAGACGGCACAGGGCGCTTCCATATAACGTTGCCTACTTAGAGGCGTCGCCCCAGCCAGCTCCAACTAACAGGTATGCCAAAGGAAACAAATAAATTCCCATACTTATTCCCATATACAGGGTGGCTGGGTTGGTTGGGGGGTGTTGGGGGGTGGTGCAGTCTTTTGGCTCCGTCTTTTATTGGGTTTGGTTTATTCATAAGCTGCAGTCGACGCTCGAACTAAGCACTTAATTATTTAATTTTGTTGCACGAGGGCACAAGCTAGGGGTGCCACATTTTGTGTGGCACAAGCGGGGGCGCCACCTGATACCCGCTGACCCCTCGCGGCAGCGTGACTCTGCAGATCTGCCACAACATTTGGCTTCCTTTTGAGCATAATTTAGTCTGTTTTCCCGAGGTTTATGCTGCGGTTCGCTGTCTGCCATTGTTCATGTCAGTTGTGGTGTGTGTGTTGTGTGTGTTCTGTGTGTGTGTGTGTGTGTGTGTGTGCTGAACTTCACTACACTTTCGTGGTCAGCTTTGCGTATGCTTAATATGAATTCTATAAATTATTAAGTATACATAATGAGCTACTAAATTAGTTTGTACACTGCGAAATGTACAAAAATGCATGCGAATAAGTTTCACTTTTAGCTGCGGCGTCGCGGCAGCGTCTAGGGACAGCAGCAGCAACAGGAGTGGCAGGACATGGATGTGGTTTGTTGTAGCAATTAGTTAAACACAAAGTTTATATGCTGCGACTGCCATTTTCAGCTCTGGCTTTACTTTTTGCTTTATACTATGACTTCGCTGCCCGACTTTAGTGAACTTCGGTGTTGTAAGTTTTATCCCAGGTATTTGTACACCACCAGGTGTAAGAACGTACGTAGTTGTGCTTAAAGTTTGCCAACTTAATGTGCATCGATGTGGATAAAAGTTTGCCAAAGGTGCTCGTAATTTCACTCCCTTGGCATGCTTAAACAAAGCATGTATCTCAACCATATATCAAAATAACCAAAAGAATGAAATAAATCTACACATACATAGCTTTGCTATACCCTGTACCCATAGAAATGTGCCAAAGGGTTGGCTTGAGTTGGTTATCAAGTATACAACAGACAGAAAGTGAAGTTCTCATAATAATTATGTGAATTTGTTTATGTCCTAAATTAGAAAAGGGAGTGTAGGCTTCATAGCCTTTAAGTATATAGATTTTTTAATCAAAATTATAGATATTGTTTACAAAAATCTCATGAGAAAGTACAATTTCTCCTTCAATAGTGCATATCTTTAATAAACATTAGTTGAGACAAAGAAAATCAAGTTCATTTTGTGAACAACGATGTCTAAAACTTTAAGAACTTTGCTCAGATTTTGTCTATTTAAATCTTGCATATCTTTCTCCACTTTACAAATCTCATTAGACTCTAATTACAAGCAAATTTTGAGAGACTTTCACTGGACAATCAGCTTACACTCTCTCCTATTTATTTACTCTAAAGACTTCAACTTGATTGATCAGTTAATGAATTGGTAATTGGTAATTGCTCACCTGTAGATACTCAGTATCTCTCAGTTGAATCCTTCTTAACTGCTTCACTGAAATCAATAAACGTCTACTTGGAAATCATATTGTATCTAATCTGTGGCTAATTTGTAAGAACATATTGCTAATTAGCAGGCAAAGATACAAACATTGCTCAATAATAACATATTCGATATACATATTTATGTGATATATATGCTATATGGTAATCATATCCCTAAGTCGCAGCTGCAATTAGTAATTGAATTGTCTGGCATTGGCCTGGGCAGGATATCCTTTAAAGAAGAAATCCAATCAGCTGTTGAGTGTGTTAATTTATTCATGAAATTTAGCTGCCCAGAGGCAGACAAGAGCACGATATGCCCAAGCCTCATTAGCTATAAAGCATTCTGGTTGAGTTTGGATCGGGGGGCAAGGGGCGGGGGCTAACTATTGCTACGCAGGACACGCACCAAGTGAAAGGCACTCGCCTTATTCCTTTCACTTTCCAATATGTGTGGATTCGTTTTTGTCTAATTCCAAACAGAGTCTTAATTCCCCTGGCATGCCTTTGACATGCGGCCATATGGAGTCGCAAGGAGTTGCCTTGGGCCATGTCCTTGAACTTCTGCCAGCTCGTGCTATGGCTGGAATTATAAAAACTGCAATTGCAATCCAATTGTATTAGAAGCTGCCACACGAAAGGCGACAGCCACAGTCAATAAAATTCTTAAATTAAACAAAAAATTAAACTAGAACCGACAACATAGGAAAAATGTCTTTGATTGGCGAAAATTGAATACACTTGCAGAGCTCCAACTAAAAAATGCGCTAAGGACAACTAAAGAAAACAAACTAACTTAATTCCCGATAGAAATTCTCAATGATTCCTTTTTTATCGACTCAGCTGGTCGTCCTGATCACATATATATATCCTGGGTTCAGTTACGCCTTCCTTACACATTACTGTATACAGTATAAAAACTAAAACTTAAACCAGAAATCAGTAATCACAAATCGACAATGAACCGTAAATTTGTATTTGTTTATAATAAATTTGAAATGCAGGCAAGTAAGCACCCATAATGAAACGATTCCGGGTGTCAGCTCGTCGGTGGGTGGGTCAGTTCGTCAGTGGGTCAGTTAGTCAGCCAGTGGGTCAGCTGCCAAAAATGCCCCACAGCGGCAAATGAAATGCATTGAAATGTGAAAAGTGTTGAAAATGCGAGCAATGGAACATTTTGCAAAAATCAATGCCGAGGCAGCTGCCTTCAACTTGGACAATTTCATCCTGGCCAACTGCCAAATCAGCACTTGACGTGGCCGAGGCACTGCCTCAGCCCCAGCCTCAGCCCCAGCCTTAGTTTCAGTGTCAGTGTGGCCCGTGGAGGGGACACAAGGTAGTCATTGACAGCCGCCGTGTGTGCACTTAAGTGCACCTTCAGTATACCCTATGGGGGCTGGCATAATTTTAATTAAATTGTTGCTGCACTAACATAAACGCTGCTGCTTCTTAGCTGTAAGTTAACTGAGTAACTCGAGGCTCTGTCCAAGACCGCAAACTAAAAATATGCAGTTTGAGCTCGAGTCATATGCAGCCTGCCTCCTGCCTCCGGCCTCCGGCTTAGCCCCTCGGCAAGAGTCCGTGCATTGTGCCCAGCATATGGGACGCATAAAGGATAATAGACTTACAGCAAACAATGCCAAAGCAGCAACCAAGGCAAAAACAATGCAAAAACCTAAACTATGGCCCAGAGAACACAGACAGCCACAACAAACAGAAAACAAGGCAAGTAAAAATCCGGCAGGCCTGAATACTCGACTGCCAGATATCCTGAATAAATGCCATATCTCTCTTTTGTCCGTTTTCGAGGCGGCGGCAGCAATTACTCAATTATTGTGTGCATATTCATATGAGTTTGGTATATGAGAACAAGCATACCAAATTTGCTGTTTCTAGCTCTTATAGTCTCTGAGATCGATGAGAACTGTTATACCTGATTGTTCGACTCTACCTCTTAAAGTCTCAAGCTTATAAAAAGAGTAAGGCAAAGAGCTATAGCTATGTACATATTCATACTAATTTTGGATTGCCTCCTGCTGTCTTTATAAAATGCTTAAATAAACCTCTAACAACCCTTTCCATTCCTATGAGTCTTATTTTCAAGGGAGCGGCTGTACATATTCAATTTTGAAATTGATTATTATATGCGATAAGTATACAAGAAGCTCTATACTAAATTTGCTGACTCTAGCTCTTATAAACTTTCAGTTCGACGAGCTTAGAGACAGGGATATGCTCCTGTTGTTTCATCATTTCTATGTGTACAGGGTATAGAAACAAGAATTGCCGTTGGGGTTTTTGCACAAATGCATTCATAAGTACAACAATGCAACGACAGAAGCTCAGCTAGGGCCAGGTGAGGTTAAGTTCTATCCCACGGCAAATACCTCTGGACTATATATAGAAGTGCTGCTCCAGCTCCTACTCCTATTCTTGATCCTGCTACGGCTCCTGCTGCCTGGCTAAACGCTTGGTGTTCTGTTTGTCATTGGCTTGGTTAACTTGATCATGTCACAAATTAGTAAGTCATCTCGGTCGTTGGCAGTATCTGCCTTGGCTTCTGCTGCTCCTCCCCCTGCTGCGCTTAAGCAGCTTAGGTTCAACTTTGAGATACTTTCGCATCTTTGAGGTTGTCTGCTGCCGTCTTGGTTGCTGTTTGCCTTTTATGAAGCCCATAAATGACGCCGGGCTGTCGAATATGTTTACCTTGTTTATTGCACTCATATTTCTTGGCATTTACACTCATGCTCTTATACGAGCATTCATCTTGCCTTACACTCCAAGTTTGTCTGGCATCTTGTTATCTTTGGCTTGATTTGTTTTAACAAATTTATAAGCTAAACAAAACGCTTCGCTGTTGTTGCTATTAATTATAAATGTTGTTACTTCAGCATTGTTTTTGTATTCCATATTTTCAAATTTTCATTTTCCCCCTAATATTATTTTTCCCTTTTGTTCTTGCTGTGAATTTAATTTGATAAATCGCTGGCAGTTTGGCATATCTACAACAAGCAAATGCGGTTGTCTGTATTGTGGTCAGTAACCTTTTTGTTTTTACTAAAAATAGAAGGTACTCAAATGAATCTATTGCTTTATTGAATTACCAAATTTTATATACATATTTGTAGCTCAAAATATTCCAATTAATTGAAATTGCCATTGCTGTAAGTTTGTTTGATCATTCATACGGCAGGCATTCTTTATACCTACTAAATAATAAACAGCTGTTACTTATTTTATTATGATATGTTATACAGCTTTAGATAAGTAGACTTAACATTGTTTGCTTACATTAAAATGCTAAGTAGGCGGCATAACATAACAGCTCTGTCGCGCTGTTATCAACTGAGTATCTACTGAATGTTAAATGTATGTTATAGGTAGCTGTTATAGGAATAACCATTTAAAGTTACGACTTAAGATGTCTAGCTTATTGTACTTCAAAATATACAAGAATTGTGTGAAACAGCATAAAGTAACAAATTAAATAGCTGTTAACATTTTAACAGAATGTCAAATAGCGCTGTTAAGGCTTTTCTTGACTGAAAATAATCATAAAATTCTAATTCTTAATAGATTTTATGCAATTATGTTAGCTGCTCTTTGCCTGAACTCGACTTTGTTGCGAATTCAAGTGATATATGTCATTTAACATGCATAAATGCCAAACTCTATAAACAGTTTGCAACTTTTTATACACAAACATATCGTACAACAATAAAGTTCAAATATTTATTGGTACGCACCTTCCTCTTCCGGCTTACACCGTATTACCTGTAAACATAGTGTTCTCTGCTGCTGCTGCTGCTGCCAGACACATACCTAGAGGAGCAAGCGTTTGCGTAGGAGTAATAAGTTTTATGCTTTCCTCTGCATCTGCTGCTGTATGCCAAGCGATTTGCCTGGCTGCTCAAAGCTTTTAGCCAGACCCAAACCCGAACCCCAACACGAACCCCAACACGAACCCAACATCAAACTCAAATAGTGCACATAGCCTTCTGGCATATTGCGCATACGACCCGTGGGATGTGCATTCCGATGATAGATGGCTAGATATGTAACTAGTTGGACGGCTGGGGGGGTGCGCTCACTGCCAAGGGCTCTGTTTTCAACAATTTTCACGCACATCATATGAATTAATTTCCATTGCAAATTCGACGCTGGCAACAATGCCAGCAACACCTTTGCGTCAATGAAATGCAAACAAATACGCAAAAACCAAATACCAAATACCAAACCAAACACAAAGATGATGGCGCGTAAACAAGGCCAACACATGGTAGCATAAACAGCAGAGCAGCAACTGCTAAAAATATTGAAACTTTCTACACTGATACAAAATAAGTATATTGAGCTAAAACATGAATATGACTGTATATAAATGTAAATATTCACATTGAATATAAACAACAAAGAACGACGTGCCGACAAAACTCAAAGATTCAATTCTCCACCCATTGTTTCTATGGTAGCTATAGGATATAGTCATCCGAATCGGATCAAATTAAAGCAACCTTTATTTGGCATTAAAATATTCGCAACTGCTGAGTTTTATTGCAATATCTGTACAGATCTTATCCGATTGTTCCTTTGGCAGCTATAAGATATAGTAATGGAATTGTAGTAGAAATTTGTTAACATCTTAAGAGTAGGCCCAGTTTGGCTGCGGTATTTCGTAAGACTAAACCGTTTTTCATATTAGGACCCCTCATTAAATCCTCCTTCTGAGTCAATTCCAACAATTAAATTAACTTTCATTTGAAAGGAAGCAGTTGGCGATAGTAAACAGACTTATAAAGTGTGCTATTCAAGTGGCAAGGGGTGTATGTACTGCTTGAAGAAAAGATAGGTATCTGTGCCAAGTTTCAATATTATAGCTCTAAAACTGAGAGGATAGTCTGCCTAGAAATACACGGACATCGCTATATCGAATCGACCATTGAATGTAAACAGGGATATATATACATATGGGCATTTCCACAATGGCGTTACGTTACGTTCGTACGACAAAATATGACAAAACACCTAAAGAACGTAATATTTGTGTAAGGTTTTTTTATATCTGAGTAGCAATTCAGTTGGACTATATTTGGCCAAAAGGGATGAAAGCAATCGGACATTCCGATTAAAAGATATAAGCCAAAATACATAGGCGATGGCGTTACGTTACGAAAAACGGAAGTTGGTTTCGACTTGAAGTTCTAAGCAAGCAAAATTAAGCGAAGTGAGCAAGCCTTTTGGCATAATTTTATTTTTTGTATGATTTGGATTAATGTATGTTAATTTTTCAATTTATAGTTTTGAAAAATCTTTTCTGGTTTTTTTTTTTTATTTTGGTAGTAGGTCGCGTTACGTTACATGGCGTGACGTTACATAAATTTCCATGGTATAATTTTAAGTAATGATTGTTTTTTAAAACTTATTCAACGCAAATAATACACTTATTCCGGGTCCAATATTAACATCAACTTAATTTAATACGCTTTTAAACATTTTTGGATCAATTTAAGTATTTCGGATGCATTTTAATTTTTCGGTCACGGTGGACCTTTCTGTGGAAATGCCCATACATAGAATGTGGGATCCGAAACGCCTTCTTCAATAAGTTACACATTTCGTGACAAAATTCGAATACCCTTTGAAAGGGTATAAAAAGACTTCACTTAAAATGTTAAGTTTGATTATAACCATCCTCATTTATCTCAAATAAATATTTAGATTTGTGTTGGCTGCTTGTTTTTTCTCAGTGTATACTGTATAGGGAAAATAGAAGAGTTGAGAGAGTTTTGAGTGGGTTTGGATTTGGGTTAGCTGCGAGTGACTGCAAAATGTCAGCAGCTGCTCTTGCCCAGTTAATGAATGAATATGCATGAGATGTGTGTGGGTGGAGAATGAAGGGTGTAGGTGTAGGTGTAGGTGTTGGTGTAGCTGTAGGTGTACGCAGGGGGGAAATTGGGCAGCTGTAGAGGTAAACGGGAGCTGGGTGGCGGCAACAAAGTGTCGCTGCTGGTGGTCGATGATGGCCGATGGTGGCTGGTGGATGGCTGATGACTGGGGCTTGGTTCTGGCCTCATTAATTTGTGCTGCTTATCAAATTTGTTTTGTTGTTATTAATTTTTGTGTCGAAGCCAACACACAAAGTTTGTTGTTGGTCATGCTCTTGTTGTTTTAGCATTGTTTGCCACAATATTTACCAGGCCATTAGCGCCATTAATCTAATGAATTGCCATTGAACTGTAATGGCAAAGAATAATCATGCGTATAAGTATGCACTGCGAGAAAAGCGGTTATGTTTCACATAAAAAGGATCAAAATGCGGGTAATAAAACTCTCAAAAGGCAGAAGGGGGCATTTCTAACCATTTATATTTCTTAATTGGTATGAACAGGCGAGTCTGTCCTTATTGGCATTAACCAAGAGACCCCAATCATAAACCATAAGTTATCTGGGAGTGGGATATCAGGTAGTGTTAAGGACGCAGCTGCACTTACTTACTACTTCGAGGGTTGTCCTCAACCTTACAGGTACTAAGGACACAGCTGCATTTTTTTTTTTTTTTTTTTATAAGACGATATAATTAAAAAGCGTTTCATTATAAAAATAATTTTAAAACACATTTGGGACTGGCTTTGACGGTGAAAAACAAAAAAAAGAAAATCCATAATTTTATAATTGTCTGATAGCAATCAAGTGATGTCATGTCTGGACTGAGCCATCCGTGAGTGCTTGGCAGGGAGACTGCGCCTTGGTAGCTGCTCAAGGAATGTGCGCTTGAGTCTCCTGATTCTTGGTTTCTCAACGTCGAATTTGAGTGCATTCGCCAGAGGGTTTACGTGATTTGCGTGTCTACCATTTTGTTTATCAGCGGTAGAGTTTATTATATCAATTAATGGGGCAATCCCAAGGTCTCTCATTATGTCCTTATTTCTCGCAAAAGGAAAGCCACCAGAAATTCGCCTTAAAATTTTACACAACAAGGATTGGACCCTTTTTAAGAGATATGGGGCCGCTGTACCCCATACTGAAACACCATACCTCCAAATGGGCTGAAAACACAGCTGCATAACCTACAAAATTACCTAAAACACTCATAGCGCAGGACCTTTAACCTCTCAGTAAACTAGAAACAAGGAGTGCCCAAACCTTTCTTCTGGAAGAGCAAACACCAATACATAAACGAAAAGTAGTATTACGTCTCTGAAGAAGAACCTTTCGGTTGAGAGAAGTGCGCTCTATTGTTGCTGCAATTCTGCTCATTTTGTTGACGATCACGGACAAAGCTCACACAGATGACGCACACATGCATATTATCGCTCAACTCGACGCACAGAGAGCGGATCGGAGCGTAGTTGATTATCACTCAAAAACACACACAGAAAGTTCGCTCAGCTATGGGCGCATTGCGCACTCTCACTCCGCTCCGCTCTCTTTGTGCACGCGCCCTTCTGTGATTCTCAACGCCAGCTGCAAACTTGTTTCAGATGAAGTCAGGCTGGACCACGATTGAGAGACAGTAGGTTACGCCATGCGCATGTCCGTTAGTCGCCGTTATTCGGCGACCAAACCTGTGACGTCACAAGTCATGGAATTCAGCGCGCGCTTTTGAATTTGTTCCAAAATCACTGACTTTTTTTACTGTATCGGACCGTGAGGCTGTAATTCCAGTCCGATTTTGAAAATATTGCCAGCATATTGTAGGGAACTTCATACCGCGTCGATTGATAGGTCTTGGTGCTCTGTAGGTGCCATAGATTTTAAATAATAAGTAATTGAAGTTAGAAAATGTTGCCAGGCCGAATGTTTGCATTCAAACTAATCGCTCAATTTTAAGGCTATGATTATGAAACTTGGCACAAGTCTTTATTTTCGATGCTACCAGTACATATTTAAAAACCAGCCGGATCAAATCACTATATCATATAGCTCCCATACGAATAATAGGTTGACAACTATGTTCGTGTATGAAAAACTTTTTTGTTTTTGAAGATAGCGTGACCAAACTTACCAAATTTAAGTTTAATCATGTTCTACATATGCTCACCAAATTTCATTGAAATCGGACATATATATCTTATACCTGCCCTAGGAGCGACCGGAGTTGTTGTATGCAAACGCTGCAAAATGTGCTGGAATGCCTGAAGAACGAAATAAAAGTACAATAAATGAATTAAATACTACCCATTTGACTTATTAAATAGCATTGCCATTAAAAGTGGTAAATTTGCATACATTTTTCATACAACAAGTCAAGTTGCAACCGATTGCTCCCACGGCAGGTACAAGATACATTAGATCGCTCCCACGGGAGGTATAAGATATATATGTCCGATTTCAATGAAATTTGGTGAGCATATGTAGAACATGATTAAACTTAAATTTGGTAAGTTTGGTCACGCTATCTTCAAAAACAAAAAAGTTTTTCATACACGAACATAGTTGTCAACCTATTATTCGTATGGGAGCTATATGATATAGTGATTTGATCCGGCTGGTTTTTAAATATGTACTGGTAGCATCGAAAATAAAGGCTTGTGCCAAGTTTCATAATCATAGCCTTAAAATTGAGCGATTAGTTTGAATGCAAACATTCGGCCTGGCAACATTTTCTAACTTCAATTACTTATTATTTAAAATCTATGGCACCTACAGAGCACCAAGACCTATCAATCGACGCGGTATGAAGTTCCCTACAATATGCTGGCAATATTTTCAAAATCGGACTGGAATTACAGCCTCACGGTCCGATACAGTAAAAAAAGTCAGTGATTTTGGAACAAATTCAAAAGCGCGCGCTGAATTCCATGACTTGTGACGTACATGCGCAGTGAGAGCCAAAAGTTGCAGTCGTCTTGTCATAACCTATGAGCTCTCTCAATCGTGAGGCTGGACAACAACAAAATCTGCATTGAATACCGCTGGCACAGCGAAATATGAGAATGTGTTGTAGCTTGGTTCATTGGAGTAGAGCAATAAATACCCCGAGACTACGGTTGAGAGATATGGGCTCTCTCAATCGTGCCCCGAGACGATCCTCAACACATACAAAGAGTTTCATATATACATATCTAAATTTGCTGAAGCACCAATACAATATATGGCGGTAAAATGCGCCGACTCTTAAATACTCTTTCAACGTACATACATGTATATAGTTTGTTTTGTAATTAAAGTATGTATGCATGTAAAGTATGTAAATATGTATGTATGTAAAGTATGCATATACATATGCACATCGTTGAATATTATTGCGGTCATAAGATCCCAACTAATATGATGAATATTGTGCACTACCCATTAATTAAGCGTGTATTATATGTGGATTGGATAAATGTAATCTTTTTAAAATGATATTCATTATCTGGATTTGGATCTTAAGATCTTAACAGTGTAGTTATCTTGTTGAAGTGTTGAAGTACTACCATTCCTGAAAACTTAAGTACTCTTCTTGAGAAAGGGTACTATGTTTATGTAGCAAAAGCGGAGAATTATAAAAATTGTCCACATCTCGCTTGCAAGTTGTGAGCGAGGTGTAGAGCAGTAGAGAGGGACTGTGAAAGATATCGAGAGCGCGTTCTATATTTAGAACACAGGCGCAGTCCCCGCCTAATTGTACTTTCAGTTTATGTTTTGCTTTTGATGTGTGTACACGAGCTTGAATCGGATCCTCTGGTAATTGGCTTATATAAACAGAAAAGAATAGAATGAAAGCGACAATTCCGCTCTTGGTATTTATTTCTCTGACTCTGTGGTTATGAACAGAAGACTTTACAAGCTACTTTTGGTTAATCGTTCCCAGGATTCATGCAATCTGGACGGATCCGGCAGCCTGTAGTAAAGGCAAGTTTCAATAATGAAATAAGTCTGCAACGCAAATGTAAACCTGGAAAAGCCTATCAGTTTACAGGTAGCTGTAAGGGTCGCTAAACTGGCTCGCCAAGAGTGTCCAGGTAACGACAGGAGCACAGCTGCATTGAGTCATAAGTCAGCGGGAATACCTGAATATAATAAACAGACCTTCCTTAAGATCTACCCCTTAAAAACCCAACCATTAAGTACCTGCACAATAAGAACAAAATCCAAATAAAAGCTGATGTCGCACTCCAAGAACAACTTAGTTCCAGCAACATCTTCATCGCGAATCACAATTACGAACACAATTGAATATTCTCCGATTCCAATGGATAACACAATGGATGATGTGTGCCGCGGCTGTATGACTAGGCCATTGGGTTTGGTGAATATATTTTCCGAACGGCCATTGCCCGATTGCCAAAGCACCCTCGCGGATATGGTGAACGAGTTCGTGGACTTCAAGGCCAAACCAGATGACAAGTTCCCCCAAAAGATGTGCTTTTCATGTAGTATTCAAGTGCAAGTCTCATTCAGACTGAAGCGTAAATTCGAAAAGAGCCAACCTTTGCTCATGAAAACAAGCACGGGTCCTGCGATAGAACCAACGGAGAGTAGTACCCGAGAGAACGTTCAAGAGAATCCATCGTCCTCGAGACTCCGTCAGACCAAACGTAGAAGGGACGTCGAGCCTAACACCAAAAGGCTTAGAAGAAGCGCATTAAGAAAGTCGACCGAAAAGCGCTTGGAGAGTAGCAGGAAGGAAACGGAAAACGTGGACGAGGTCAGAGTCGATGATATCATTGCGGAAGACGGTATGGAGCAGAGAAAGACATCTACCTCAGAGTGCGCGCCTTCAGGGATGGATACTGTTGAAGACCATGGATCCAGCTCAAAGGGTACGAATATTATTCGTAAGTCTAATCGCTACCCGTCTCGCAAATCCAGAGGAGGGCCCAACGAAGAGCCGAGCACAAGCATTAGCGCATCGCGTAACGAGGAGACTGATCCGTCACCATCAATCGAAAGGATTGATAATGTAGAAACCATCCCGAAGGCAACGAACACCCGGAAGTCCCTTCGCTTACCGGCTCGTCAGCCCACACGGGAAAAACATGGGAAGTCCAAGATCAGCAAGAGCGTCAGACGGCAACGGCAGCTCATCGAGTGATGAGGATGATTTTTCGGGTACTAGCAGCGCATGGAGTGGCGAGGATGACAATGAAATCGGTGCTGCTTCCACAACCCGTTTAAGCAAGAAGCCTCAAGGAAAAGAAATCACCCGCAAAACACAGCTTCCCAAAAGTTCGCATGGTTTCAAGACGCGTAACCGTAATGACCCCAATATAGTACGACCGCACAAGTGCTCCAACTGTCCAAAATCCTTTACAAGCAAAGAGAATCTCAGGACCCATAGTTACAGTCACACTGGCGAACGCCCCTACAAGTGTACCCACTGCCCGAAGGCCTTTAAATCATGGGGGTCTCTCAAGTACCATAACTACAACCACACCGGAGAAAGAAACTTCAAGTGTTCCCTTTGCAAAAAGGAATTCAAAGAGAATACATCTCTTAGAACCCATATGCGCTTACACAGTACTGAACGCCCGTTCAAGTGTTCCCGGTGCCCAAAGACATTTAAATATCGGTCAAATCTGTGGAACCATAACCTAACCCATAAGCAAGGATATGAAGAACGCCCATTTAAGTGTTCCCACTGCCCAATGGCTTTTGGAACCAAAGGGACTCTCCAAAGCCACGTCTACATCCACACCGGAGAGAATCCGTTCAAATGTTCTGAATGCACTAAGGCATTTAAAACTGGTTCACGTCTTAAGATACATATGCGCGACCACACTGGTGAAAGACCATACAAGTGTCCCCACTGCCCAAATACTTATAAATTGGGACAGACCCTCAAGAACCACATGAACACCCACGCCAAGGAAAGTCCCTTCAAGTGTTCCATATGCAATAGGACATTCAATCAGCGTGCGCATCTTATAATACATATGCGCAGACACAATGGTGAACGGCCACACAAGTGTCCCCTGTGCCCAAAGGCTTTTACAACAAGTGGGAGTCTAAAAACCCACAACTTCGTCCACACCGGAGAAAGTAACTTCAAGTGTCCACATTGCAAGATGGCATTTATAACGGGTACAAATCTTAGGCTACATATTCTCACCCACACTGGTGAACGGCCATTCAAGTGTTCCCAGTGCACAAGGAGTTTTACCAGCAATGATTGGCTCAAAAGACACGTCAAATCTCACAGCACAAAACGTAATTTTAAATGTCCCCATTGCCCTAAGTCATTTAAGTCGGATTCAAATCTTCAAATACATTCTAGGACCCACATGAGTAAAAAGAAACAGAAATAGAAACCATATACAATAACGAAAATACCACTTTTAAAATATTGTATTCCTTAATTGCTTTTAACTTGTCATTTTATAACACCTATCCTTAAAAAGTTCAAACTATACAATAATTTGTACATAGCCGAAGGACTGATCAGCCAGGATAGGTAAAGTCCTAACTAAGCTAATTCAATAAATAATATAAAATATAATATATATAAATAACCTTTCCTGACTCCTACTTATTATTAATTAAAATTCTCCTACGCCTTCCTCAGGGAGTCATATGTAAAAATACGAGAAAATATCAATAAAGCTGATTATAAATTGTATAAAATGGTCATATTAAAATATAAATTTTGGATATGCTCTACCGTAGAGATACTTGTTTGCCAAACCCGTCGGACTTGTAAGTATATAAGTATTATAAAACTTTCCTTGACCCAATGATTGATTGGGAATCATCAAACAGCCCTAACCGTAAGAGCTAGAGCGCTGAAAATTTAAAACAAAAGTTCCCAATAAGACGGGACTTTGGAACATTCCACCCACAAGTATGGAAACTTCCCTGACCAGCCTTAAAGTTATAAGGAAAGAAGTCCAGCTAATTAAAAAATATGGATATTTGTTGTACACCGATTTTTCACAGTGCACAGACTTGTTTTGGCTTTCTGTAGGCGGGAGTGACTGAGATTGATAAACAAGCTGTTAGCTGGCCTGGGAGTGGGCCATAATCCGAGCTCCTGTTCCACGCCGTTAGCAGCTTAAATTGCTCACTTTCACCTGGGAGCCTAGGCTAATTAAATCAGCTGCTTGATTACGTGATTGTTGCCTTTGTTTGGGGGCTTGCTTATGCTGTGATTATGCTAAAAAGCTGGCTGAGCTTGAATTCATAAGTCTGGGGCTCAATGGCCAATGCCAACGGTTGATAATGTTGGCTCATGGCAACTGTCAACTGGCAAACTACTCTGGGCCTTAATAGCAAAATGCGGCAATCTGATAACTTTAAGGCCTGTGATCTCTGTCTCTGGGCCAAGTTTTGGCGGCAGTCGTGCATGCATCTGTGCCTTTGCTCCCAACTAGTCAACTAGCTCATCAAAAGTAACTTTTCTCGGCAGAAGGTGTCGGAAAACTTCACATGCAGCTTAAGTTCAGGGAAAACTCAGCGGAGGAAAACTCACTCGGCTCTTGCATATTTCATGTAATAAGTTTAATATTTAATGCAAGTTTCAGTCCACATTTGGTTTAATTGACATTTTAATTGAAAAATTTGGTTCTTCAAGTAAGGGAAAAGATTGTAATATTAGCGGAAATTGAATTTTTGTTAACTTTTTTTTATGAACTTTGACCTTGCCTTAAGTATTTTCATTTCATAAGACTTATAGTTTATATTAGGCGCATTTTTAAAGCATTTTTCAATTTTAATTAGATAAATACATGTTGTGGCTGCCCTGGCACTTGTTTGGTGGTTTCGCCTGTCTGTCGGCACGGCGGGTGGTAAAATTTTCCGGTGAATGAGCGCAACGAACACTTTCAATGGCATTCCAATTGGTTAGACAGCATAAGTGGCTAAAACCGGTTCGCTGAGTGACTAATCTCAATTTTCGCAACAATTTTTCATAAACGCAGCGGTTTTCACAAAGTTCTTAGGATGGTATTTGGCGGCATTTGGTGTTCTTTAGCGCGTTCCCCCCCTTGACAGTTGTAATATAATATCACCTGCTCCTTGCCTGGCTGCTCTACATGACGTGCCTGTCGTCTGTGTTTCTCCTTCTCTTTCTTTTTGTGTTTTCTTTGGCTTTTTCTTTTGCCACTTTTCGATTTTCCCATTCAATTTTCACTTGTTTTTTATTGTATTTCTCTTTTGTTGGCAACAAAACAATTTGTTTATAACGCGCTGTTTTTGACATATTTATGCCGCCGGCCGGCACTTGTGCGCTCCAAAGCTAACACGCCCCTCTCGCCGCCCCTGGCCCCAAAAACAAAAGCCAAAAATGCCAAAAAAACCAAAAAAAACCAAATAATTTATATATGTATGGTGTAGTATGTATAAAGCGACTCCCTGACCGACCTAGCCTGGTCTTATGACTGTGGCCCAGTCCCATTATAAGGAACCAACATCCCCCCTAGAGAAGTCTTTCCATTGTTTGTGTGTTTGTTTGTTTGTTGTTGTCTGTGGCACAGTTTACTGTTATGCGCTACACAGAAGTTGTAATAGGAAAGTTCTTGGAGTTAAGCAACATGGAATGAGAGAGTTTCGGTAAAGTTAAGGCAACAGTTGTCTATCTTGAAGTCGGGGATTAAACACAACAAATGTGTTTGGCGCTGTGAATATATTAGGCCAGCTGGGAAAACTTAATTTCGTTTGATTTGTTTCTTCTCAAAGTGTTTGTATACCAAATTTCATAACTCTAGCCAACGAACTTCTATGCTTAAACACACGTTTGATATTTCATTTGTTATATCCCTTAGGAAATTTAAGATATGCAAACAAAAGCAACAAGCGTTAACTTTCCTTAGTTTATAATGCTTGTACTTATAGCTTTTAATAGGTAGACCCTTGCAAAAGGTTATACAAAATTTCCCACAGCTGGAGAATGCTGTTCTGGGGTGAAAGAAGGCGGCAGAGGGGTGGGTTTCCTTCAAAAGCTATTTGCTCTTGTTGTTACTTTTTAAAGCCGTTTCCCGAATACGTAGTTCGTAACCTGTCGAGTTTTCCTTCAGCCACCAGCCACCACCCACCTTTCCACCACCACCTTTCCGCCTCCACTCCACTCCCCTCCCCCGCTGCTTGGGCCTCGACCTCGCGTGTCTGGCGCGCGTTTCGTGAGTCTTAAGTGGGCCGCCCCAAGTAGATAGGATCCAATACGATGCGATACGATGCGATGCGATGCGATATATTTATTGGCAGAGCCAGTTTTTTGGCTGGCTTTTCTTTGGGTGGGCGTTGTTTGTGTAGTTGTTGTTGTTGTTGTTTCAACAACGCTTGGCAAAATCGAATTTATTGTTTTAATGCCGTTTCTGTCGCTGTCGCGTTGTTTCGAGCTCCAAAAATTGGCAATTTGTTTAGAAATTAGCGCGCTTCCTTAGCATGTAAAATGAAAATCAATTTCCCAATTTCACCAACATGAACACTTAGAAAAACGTCACGCTTAATTCTAGAACGCTAAACTAGAATACATACTGCTCTCCTTATATCTACATTATTTATGAATCAATGTTGCTTTTAATGTTCACAGTTAAAATGCCAAAGAAATGGGAATGTTATCATTATGATTATGGCAAAGGACTACCCTTAAGATCGATTGTTTCAAAGTATCTTTCTAACATATCTATGCAGCAATATTTCCTATATAGAAACTTAATGTGCGACCGATTGTTCCTATGGCAGCTATATGATATAGTAGAGCGATTCTAACCAAACTTGATCAGCTTGTTAGCAGCATAATTTTACTGCAATTTGGTGAATCTGGTAGGAATATTCTTAAAAACTGAAGAGTTTTCCATACAACTTAAACTTATGACTGATTGTTCCTATGGCAGCTATCTATCTATATATGTATATAAAAGTGAATGTCTGTCTGTATGTTCGTGATAAACTTGAAAACCGTTTAAAGGATCTTGATGAAATCTTTTATAATATATTCCTTGAAGTCCAGGGAATGTTTATAGCTATAGTTGTGTCATCACCACCCCCACACAACCACCCACTCATAAACGAAAAATGATAATATTCATGAGTATAATTTTACATTAAATAAAAACTATAATATCCACGAGTGTTAGTGTGTGTAAGTGTCTAAGTGTGTGGGGAAGGAAGTTTCATAGCAATTTTTTTACCGTGCCCTCGATCGACATAATAAATATTTATAAGAATCAAAATTTAAATAAATATAGTTAGGAAATGCGAGCAAAGCCGCGGGTATAAGCTAGTATGATATATTGGGTCGACTTAGATCAAATTTAGGCAGATTGTTTGCTGAGTTTAGTCAGGATATCTGGAAAAACAAAAAAGTTCTTATACAAAAACTGCATTGTCGAACTATCGTTTCTATGGCAGCTATAAGATATAGTGATCCGATTCCGACGATTCTTATATATGTACTGCCTGTAGAAAGGATACGCATCTGTGCCAGGTTTATGAAAGACAGCTTAGGAGATTAAAGACTGAGAGACTAGCTTGTACAAACAGAAAGATAAGGGGAACATTTTAAAGTAAGTTTTCTTAAGCAAATTTTCTTTTATATCAACTTGAATTTCGTGATAATAATGGGAAAATTTAAGGCTTAAAGTCTTCTGAGCCCAAAGAAAACAGTTTTCGTTATGTATACCATTTTTCTAACAAATTCGGGGTTTTAGAACGTGCTTAAAATTATATTTTTTACTCAAATCAAATCCGAGTTTGAGTAGAGACTCGCCTATTATTTCGCTGAGTGTACTTATTTACAATTATATCCCCAACTTTTGTCTTGCAGCTGAAGTCGTGACTGGCACAAAATGAGCGCCCCGGGCACCACCAGCAGCTCCTCCACCCACATCTTTCGCTCGCTGTCATCGGAGAGCCAGAAGCGGGAATGGTCCAAGCGGCTCTCATTGCGTGGCATGCGGCATGGCGCTGGAGCGGCTAGCATGAGTACCAGCAAGGAGGTGAGCGGCGACTCGACCCGGCAGGATTTGGCAGCTCTAGCTAAACTGTTACTCTTGCAGGAGAGTGGGCCAGGCGCGGGAACGGGAGCAAGCGGTGGAGCCAGCGGTGGAGGTGGTGGCAAGCACAGAAAGTTCTTCAGTCGCTCCGCCTCATTGAAGCAGGCGGGCAGCAGCAGCGCAGCAGCCTCGATGGAGTTGCATGTGCCGGGTCACTCATCCGGGGGTGCGGGGTCGCCGCAGCCCGCCACGCAGCCATCAACGCCAAAGAAATCCAATTGGGAGGTGATCGAACACTTCAATACCAGCGCCAAGGGAGGCAAGGCGATGGTGAGCAGCAGCCTGATTGCGGTAAGCATTCATTAGGGGATCGGGCAATTGGATTTGGATTGGGATTGAATTGGATTGGATTGGGTTAGACCACAGGATTGGCATCAATTAATTTGCGCACCTAATGGACAGGCTGCCACGGCATTTGGATCTGGGTCCTGCCTGAGCTTGCGATTTAAATATTTAATTTGTTTCGACCATAAGCAGCGGGTGGCAATCGACTTCGGTGCTAAATTAAAATACATTTTCATTTGCCGCTGGGGAGTTGAATGCGAGTTGAATTGATGGGTTGGGAGCGGGGTCAGCGGGGCATATTGGCAGCAATCATTTAGGCTAAAAGTTTGTGCATTGTTAGTCGTAGTTGCTGCCGCTCTTGTTCCTTGTTCTTGTTGTAGTCTTTCTTGCCAAGTGTCAGCCACTTGACAACAAGTTAACACCTTTTGCTCAGCTAACAAGCAGCGTCCTGTGTTGCACTCACACACACACACACACACACACACACACAAGGGGCCACTTTAGAACTGTGTGTGTGTGTGTGTGTGTATTTTGAATTTGCACTCGTTTGCTCGCCGAGAGTCGAGAGTCAATTGAAAAAGTTTATGGCACAAAAAGCGACTCTCTGGCAATTCGAGTGCGGCGGGGAGCAGCCAGCGGGGGAGGCATGCAAATGGGCGGCAATTTGTTAAAAGATGCCGCATGGAATTTGTAAATACAGCACCCACACACACACACACACACACACACACAGCAGTTTTGAATTGTAATGAAACAAAGTGCTATGCAACTGCGGCGTATGCTTAATATTAAGGACAATAACAGTTGCTGATGTGCATTTTAATTCCAAAATTAGTTTTGTAAAAATATTTGAGCATAATTAAAACTTTTTGCAAACTTAGATATCATAGCTTGGGCACAAAAGCCACAGATAGAAAAGTTTCTTTCTAACTCTCTTCTAAAGATGATTACGGATGAGAAACTTAAATTGTTTTAATCCAAGGATTAAAGTCAAGATCTTAAGCCAGCTAAACAACAAGTGTACAACAATATTTGGTTTTTGTTTCCTTTACAAAGAAAAATAATTGTTTTTCAATAAATTTGAACTTTGAAATTTGAATCCAAAAGATGGAATTATACTGCAGTCCGAACAAATTGAGAAAAAACCATGCAAACAGAACCAGACAGAACTTAACATTTCTGCAACGCCCTTCTCTGCGATTCTCAAGGAATGCTGACCAGTTATCAGCAGGTTAACAGAGGTTTGCTTATTGACAGTGTCGAAAGTATGTTAACAGTATGTTAACAGTATGGTAACAGTATGTTAACAGTATGGTAAAAGTATGTTAACAGTGTGTTAAGAGTATGTTAACAGTGTGTTAACAGTTTGTTAACAGTGTGGTAACAGTATGTAAACAGTATGTAAACAGTATGTAAACAGTATGTTAACAGTGTGTTAGCAGTATGTTAACAGTGAGTTAACAGTATGTTAACAGTGTGGTAACAGTATGTTAACAATATGTTAACAGTGAGTAAACAGTATGTTGACAATGTGTTAACAGTGTGTTACCAGTATATTAATGTTAACAGAATGTCAACTTAATGTTAACAATAGCTTAACAGAATGTAAACATAACGTTAACACCACTTCAAAATGTTAACAGCTGGTGAATCAGCTGAAAGAAAGGTGAATTATTGAGGAATTTAAAACCAGGTGACAAAGCTGGTGAATCAGTTGAGGGGAAGGTGAATTGTTGAGGAATTTAGGAAAGATGACAGGATAATGTTATAGTAAAAAGTGTGAAAGATTTTAGGCTTAGTGACAAAGCTGGTGAATCAGTTGAGAAGGTGATTATTGAGGAACAAGAAAAGATGGAAGGATACTGCTGTAGTAGAAGAGGGAGAAATGGTAATCCGGGTGACAAATCTGGTGAATCAGCTGATGGTGTATTATTGAAGAATCTAGGAAAGATGAGAGAATGAGGTTGCGAAATACAAGTGGAGTGTGAAATTCTCCAAAAATCATGAAACAGAAATACATCAAAAGTAGCTTTTCTTGGGGACTTAAACGTTAAAAATGATGTTTCTCACTCTGGCATATCTTGGTAATTTAAACAAATTAAAAATCAACAATCATCAATAGGAATCATCAAATATCCATGATTGATATAAGAGTAACTCGCTTAATACGAACTTGCTTTGCTTTCTTTCTGTTTTCACAGGCCGGCATAACACGTTGCAACATAGACGAGTCCATCGATTCGACGAACTCGAGCTCCACCTGCCACAGCCCAATGATCTATCAGCGGGACGAGGCGCAGCTGCTGCAGCAATGTGAGTAGCCCAACAGCTAGTTGATAAGCATGTAATGGACTCCAAAGGACCAGGGGACCAGAGGACCAATCAGGACATGGACAGACCAGCTGATGCTGACCGGACTAATAAAAATTGCCAACACGTGCGGCAATGGCAATGGCAATCCTGGCAATTCTGGTCCTGTTCGAAGCCTCAAATGTCACAAGTTGATTGTCATTGTCATATTGAATTTGACGAGGCATCTTCTCAGCTTGCCAGCGTCAAAGTCTCAAGTCTCCTCCTCTCGCAGCCCCCTGCCTGCCCCCTTTGTGTGCTGCCTTTCCTGGTTGCCGTGGCTGCCACATTTATTTTAGTTACGTATTCTCTATGAAGCTGCTGCTGCTGCCGCCTGCTCGCTGCCACATTGAATGTGGCATGGATTCTTGCGTTTGATATACACAGATTTCTATAGAAATTTACATAATCACGTTTGGCATTTATTTATTGATGCATGCGATTTATAAAAAAAAAACATATTTTCATATGCTGGTGACACGCATTGTTGTTGTTGTTGTTGTTGTGGTGTGTGTGTGTGTTTGTGTGTGGTTTATGAGGGTCACTTGAACAATTTTACAACATTTTATGGCTTTGTGTGTTGCATTCAAAATGAGTTTTATATGCACAACAGCAACAGCAACAACAGCAACAAATCGAAAGCAAAGGCGATAAGCGCCAGGATCAAATTGTTGTGGCACGGTCAGCCTGTGGTGTGGCAGCCACAAGTTGAAATTATAATTTTCATATATTAAACCATCACAAATTGTTAACAACGAGCATTATTGGCTGGCAAAGCCCTGACTTACGCAATATTATATCAATTTGCCATCAAATGCAGCTTACAGGAGGCAGGAGGCAAGGTAACTGGCTTTTAAAACTATATGCCAAAACCAGAAGTATCCTTCAAAGGCTGCTTCAAGGTAGCAGGAATTTGAAATATAATACAATGTTTATTCATAGAATTGCAAGCATTGGCAACCCTTTGAGGTTTCAGTCTCTGAGTTACATATCAGCTCACATGCAACAGTTACAATTAGCCACATTTGTTTTACCCCAATACAGCTGAAGGAGCTGACGGCAGGAGCAATGTGGAGGCCAACAATCCCAGCACCCTGGGCACCCCGGCCAGCCCCAGCATATCCTTCTGGTATCGCCTGAATCGCATCATCCTGCGTCTCTGTTCAACGCATCAGTTTAAGAACCTGCAGGTAAGCTGCTTAGGTTTTCAACTATTTCAAATGGAAAATGGAAAATGTAACCGAACTGAACCAAACTCAACTCAATGGCAACCCAATTGTGAGCTTAGCGTCGTCTCGTTATCATTTTCATTTTCATTTTCATTTCAAGTTTGGCAATCCCTTGGAACAACTTTCGGGCTCAATTTTTTCCTACTTACGGTAATTTGCTTTAACTTTATTTGGCCAGGTGGAAATGCTCTATCAGCGTTACTTTCTGCGCATGAATCAAAGTAATACCACGCACATCCTGGCCCTGCTGCTGACGCTCATTTTGGCATTGTCCTGTACGCAAATTGTCTTTACCACGCTGCAGCTGCGCCGCAACTTTGCTCCATCAACGGGCGCCACATCGGCAACAATCAGATTGGAGCGTCTTTCCCTGGACACCAATGGCACCAGCGACAATCTGACGCAGTCCACGCCAATGGCCACACAGCAAATGGACCCGAGCCTGGGCTTGGGACTGGGTTTGGGCCTGGGCCATCAGCCGGTGTCCATAACCACGCCGAGCACAGCGCAAATTGCAATTGGCATTGGGTTGCGGCATCCACAGCGTTTCGGTGACGTTAATGCGGCCCAGCGGCTAACAGTGGCAAACAACTTTGAGCCGGGGGGGCGCAGGCAGAAGCGTAAACATTATCGACGCCTGCACAAGCATCGCTACAAGCCCCATCAGCATAAAGCCAGGTGAGTAGCCCTAACTACTGGTAACCTCTAACTTCTAACTGGAAACTGGCAACAGGCAACAGGAACTGCAACTGGCGGCTCCTCGCGGAGTTATGTGGTTGGGTTTGACATTTTGACAGGCGCGCTATGCAAACAATGCGCTGCAGCACGATTGGAGATGGGATTGACTCGTGTTGTCCTGCCTGACACGTTTTTAAACAGTGTCTTGTACTAGTTTTGATAGCCGACAGAAATTCCATATCATTTTTGTTTGTAATCTAAGGAATATACCATAGCTAAAAAGCCATTCCGTTTTGAAATAGTTTGATTTTTGACAGAGTTATGGAAGTTGAAAGCTAGAAAAAGTACTTACAATAGAGTTGGAAACTTTTAGGGGCTACCTTTTTACCAGTTTCAAGATGTATGTCGACCAAAGAACGATTCAAATTAGTTTTAAATAGTTTTTTATATTAATTTTGATACCTCTAATCGATAGAAGATAATATTTCATGAATTCAAATTTTTCATATTTTTGTAAAATGTGACAGGGGTTAGCATTGGAAAAAATCGAAAAAATATGATGAAATTTTATTTTCAAATATGAATAAAAGTTCAATGGCAAATTAATGTAGAGGACAAAATATGATCAAGAAGACATTCCAAATGGAAATCAGTTGAGTTTTGACAAAGTTATGGCACTAGAAAATATGATATTGGAATTATTGCAAATTTTGATAGCAAATGAAAATAATCAAAAACAATTTTAATTTTCTAAAATGAATTGAATTTAAACGCCACATCAATCTAAGGGAAAAATGATAACTAACAAGACATCCTGCAAGGAAATCTGTTGAGTTTTGACTAAGTAGAAGAGCTAGAAATAGTTATTACTAAGGAGAGAGCTTTCAAAGTCAAAATCCTTGGTATTTTATTGAACTTAAGATTCTTGGTATTTTATTGAACTTTAAGATTCTTGAAGTTTCTTCTTCACTCAGCAATAACTCTCTTAAAGATGAACCCAAGTTCAAGTTCTGCAGGAGACAGGAGCATTGGTCTATTTCAACTGCTGCTCCACTTGAGAATTAGAAACTTTATGAAAATCTCGCGCAACTTAGAGAATCCGAATATGGCTCCAACACGCCTCCGGCGCAGGCCTCTTGTTGGGCATAACAAAGCTGATTTATGCACTTGTTCCAACTCTTGTGTGTATTAAGCTAATGAAACGGCACAGAAATGGCCGAAATATGGGACCAAAGATAACAACTTGCTTTGGGTACATAAACACGTACACACCTCCCCCTTGCCACCTAGCCCGCCTGCCGACTCACGTCTAAGTAACTATAAAGCACTTTGGGTCCCAGTTCTGCACAGACAAATTTAGACAGACAGACGAGCAGGAGGAGGGATACGCTCACGTGGACCTGGGCTCGACCTTTGGCTGGGTCCGTAAGTTTGTTGCCCTGACAACGCCGGGCGCCCAGCATTGCTAGCAACTAAGAAGTGAAATAAAAAGCGCATATTGCGTAAATTCGATGTGGATGCCAATGTCAAAGGCGGACGGACACATAGTCAGGTGCGTGTGCCTCACTTATGAGTGGCACTTAGCCTGGCCTAATACGCATCATTAGACCATTTAACAGGTAGCACGTGATGGCTTAACGTGGGCAGCCAAAGTCAAAGACTTTACGCTGCAAAGGCTTGCTCAAGTCTTTAAAACTTCAAGTCGTTTTCAAAAAATATTCCCAAAGAGTCTAGGCGAACGCTATGACTTAAATGACATTTCAATCGAAAATCGATTCAGTTTTGCCAAAGTTATAGAGCAGCTAAGAGCATTAGACTCAATTTATTGTGCTGAATTTTGACCAAAGTAAGTTCTGGCAGAGTTTTAAAATACACCCCTAATCGATAAAGGATCAAATTTCCAGATTTAAATATTTACCTTGTTTTGTACAATGTGACAGGAATGTAAATTTTATTTTCAGATATGAATTTAAATGCCAAATGAATGTAGAGATCAAAATGTGATCAAAAAGACATTCCAAATTGAAATTGGTTGAGTTTTGACAAAGTTCTGGCAGTAGGAAATTTAGATATACCGACTTGGGATAATTGCATAATTTTACATAGAAAAACCCTAAAAATTCCATTAAATTTTATTTTGAGAAACTAATTAAGTTTCAATGACAAATCAAACTAGCGGAAGTGTCTTGAGTTAAATCATATTCCCCCTTAAAATCGGCTAGTTTTCACAAGGTTATGGGGATTGAAAACTTGGCAAGTTAGTTTATTAGGAATTAGAAAACTTTGCAATAAATGTTGTCGGTAAAATGAACTACTCGTTATCAAAAGAAGTATGACCATGCCTGATAGAAAGATCCTGTTGTTCGTGCCGTGTTAAGATTATCCGACACGGGTCCATCTCTAGCTCTCTAGTGTTTACTCTGCCCAGGCGCTGTTTTACAGCACGCATTAAGCATACGCCCCATTAACCGCGTGTCTGGGTGTGTGCCTGTGCGTGTGTGTGGGTTTGACACACCGCCAAATTCAATCACTTGAGCTGTGCCCTGAAAAGTATGCTACGCTTTTCGCTTGCCACTGCAACATTGTTTTTGAAGTTAAAATTAGAAACTTTGGCGAACAACAACAACAACAGCAACAAATCGAAATTCCAGACATGAAATTGGCAACCAAATATTTTGTTAGCCCCAACTCAGGGCAATAAACAGGCGAACAACAAATATACATATATATACATGTACATAACATATATATCAAAACTTGGCCCGCATTTGTCTTTGCGAATTTCCATTTCCATTTAGATTTCGATTGCGAATTCGATTTGTTTTCATATTTATGCAGTCAAGATGGATAGTGTGTGACTTGGGTTGGGCTCAGATAATGCCAGGCTTATTGATATGCGTATTAAATTTGTTTTCGCCTTGACTGCCCCACTAACTATTCCTCCCCCCCCCGACAGATACAAACTGCGTGCCAAACGTGCCCCGCAGCAGCCACTGATTGTTGACATTGCTTGGCTGAATGCGGCCTCTGTTGCTGGCGATGACGATGTTGATGCTGTTGCTGTTGCTGGTGGAGCTGATGGAGCTGTGGCTGCTGGAGCTGTGCCTGATGGCGCCGCTGCTGCTGTTGACGGCATTAAGCGCATTACCAATTCACAAACGCGCGACAATGAGAGCCGCCGGGGTTTGTTCTACGCCAGCCGCCAGGCACGTGACGAGGTGCTCAATCTGACGCCATTGGATGACCATAACGATGGCAACGCCTCGTTGCCCGGCCAACAGGAGGAGCAGCAGAAGCAGCAGGAGGTCGAACTCGTTGGCCTGGCCAATAACATGGACACTTCATTGAATTACGCGCACCTGTTGTACTCGTTGATTACGCAAATCGATGAGTCTGTCCTGGTATTTCTCATTGTCATGCTAATCTGTGGCATCGTCTATGCATGTGGGTACCTTATATAACATTCTATGCAGTGCTTGCAGCAAATTGTTACCAATTTTGTGTCTTTCTGGCTTTTAATTGTCCCTTGTTTGCTTCTGTTTGTCGCCTGCAGTTCTCCTTTGCATACTCTCCAAGCCGGCGATGAATGAGATATTTCTGGTGCTCGTCTCTTACGTCATATTGGGCACGTTTCTGGCCATTGAAATCGTTGTGAGCTATGCCCTGCAGCCCAGGTTTGTAGTTGCCACTCACAGGACACACAGCTGTTGCCTGGCAGCAAAATGAATCAAGCCATCAGCTGGCGACACGCTAATTGCGTCCAGTCCAGAAATAGATGACAGCAAGTCCAAGCAACGGCTGTCCGGTCTCTGAATACAAAGGATAATCAATTGGGCAGCTGGGGCTTCGGTTATTGTATGGTGCTTTAATAACTCTCGACTTTTACATGCTTTAGCAAATCCTTCAATGGCAGCGCCTGCTGCATTGTGCTCATCTACATGACTTACACGATGTTGCCGCTGCGTTTGCGTGAATCGCTCATCGGTGGCATGCTGCTCAGTGGCACGCACTTATACACCTGTCTGCACACACAATACACGCGGGATAAGGAGCTGCAGGAGCTGATGGAGGTGACGCATGCAACGCTACCCTGGCAGGAGGTAAACCGCATAATGTCTCGTTGTTCGTTGTTCGTTTTCCCTTCCGCTGCTTGCAACTGTTTGCGGCTGCCACAAATCAAGTGGGCGGAACGTTTATCAACAGGTCCTGCGCAGAGACAAAAGCCGCAAATGCGATTTCATGCTGCCTGACATATGAGTGTGTATGTGTATGTGTGGGCTACGCGTTAAAGTGCATTTCAGGACCTGTCTCTTGCTGTGTGCGTGACAATAAATTCTCTTAAAAATCCCACGAAATTTATTCCTCGCACGACAGACGGATGAGTGCGTGGGAGTGGAAAAAACATAAATAAATGAAATTAAATTGCCGCTAAATTGAATGAAATCGAGTCCGGACTCGGCTCAGCGTGTGTCCAGTGTGTGTGTGGGTGTGGGTGTGTGTGGGTGTTGACTGGCCTTTTATTGTACTTATGCCTTAATACCATTAATAGCCTCTCTTCTGCCCGCCCCACAGCTGCTCTGTACGTGCATTGCCCTGCTGCTGGCCAATCTCACCGGCGTCTATACGCACTGGCCCAAGGAGAAGGCTCAAAGGAAGGCCTTCATTGAGACGAGGCAGTGCATCGAGGCGCGCCTGCGAACCCAGCGCGAGAATCAGCAGCAGGTGAGTAAAGTGGCAGCTGGCAGCTGGCAACTGGCAAATGCCGCCAAAGGACAACCAAAGCAGCTTCAAAGCCATTAGCATTCAAACACAAAGCATCCTCCCCAAGTGCCGCATCAAAGCGAAAGAGCCAACGAGGCGACGAAGCGAGGAGGTGGAGGCGAGGCGGGAAGGCTGCCAAATGAATCTGCAAACACACATGCGGCGCCTGGCGACAGCTTATGAGGGCAGCGGGGCGTGGCAATGACTTGTTGCCTGCCGCCTTTGATACCAAAGGCAAACAGACGCGGCAAAAGGACCAATTTCTGTTGACAGGAGTCACGCATTTGGCATGGCATAATTTGGCGGCGCCTTTTCGGCTGTTACTTTTACTCCCCGCCCCACTTCAGACGTTGCTGCTTTATGTGCGCTTACCCTCTGCGTCTCTAACCGGCTGTTATCCTTGCTTAACATTGCAGGAGCGACTGCTGCTCTCGGTGCTGCCGCGGCATGTTGCCATGGAGATGAAGGACGACATTGCGGGCCAGCCACGTGACACGCAGTTTCATAAGATTTACATACAACGACACGAGAATGTCAGGTGGGTGTTGGTGTGTGACTGGGAGTGGGGGTGGGGGTGGGAAAGTGTGTCTGTCTGTGTGTAACTTATTTGCATGCAAAGTCAATAAATTTTGTTCTGTATGCGTAACCCGACCAATGAATTTGTATGTCAAGCAACAACTGCACATTACCAACTGTCACACACACAGTTACACACACACACACACACACACACACAGATACACAGTCGAGCAGTTACACTCAACATAAAACATACTTGAAGGCGCACCTGTTTGCTTATTTGACTGCCCTCCCTCTTGGCCCCTTGGCCACCATTTGCTGTATTAAATTACGCGCTGAGCCGCCTAAGCTGCTCTCAGCTGGTGCTTGGCAGGCGTCAAAGCAACTGTCGTCGTCCTTAGGCAGGAGCCGCCCCTAACCTCAAATCGTAACCCTTCCCAGCCAGCGCATACTTTAAAGAGAAAGTTTTCCATAAAAATGCGGATGTTTGCATATATTAAAGAATGCCTTTTGTTGAAAACACAAACAAACTATGCCTGGCTCCAATAACAATAAACAGTGCCAGCCACAAGTTGTAATATTTATCCATACCATCCCCTTTCACCTCCCAACTTCTAGCTCCCAACTCCCAACTGCCATCTATCAATACTCGTAACTTTTCCGTGTTCTGTGTTTTTTTCCAGCATACTCTTTGCGGACATTTGCGGTTTCACAAGCCTCTCGGATCAGTGCACGGCCGAGGAGTTGGTGCGTTTGCTCAACGAGCTATTTGCACGGTAAGTCCTTCAGTCCACTCGAGTCCCCTTCAGTCCAGTCCGGGTCCGAAGCATACTTAATGACGACGTTCGTCTGTGTATTGTTCCATCGTACTTTTTTGCTGCCCGCCGGCCATGTCAAACATAGTAACAAATGGAGATACGCTGACCAGCCACCAGTCAGCAGGCCCAGTCCGGTCCAAATTAATTGCACATTCGAGTGCCAGCCTGGCCCACTGGGCCCGGCTTAGACTCGTATCCTTTTGGACCGAATTCCTGCCACTTTATTGACTCGCATTGAGTGACACTGCGATGGATGGCGTTTAATGGGTATTCTACCTGCAGATTTCAGTCCACAGGGACTAGAAATCTGTTTTTGGCTGCCCAACGTGTTAGTTGTTAGCAAATATTTCGTCAAATCAGTTTATATACTCTGGCTATTGATTTGAGCTACTGTTTGATCAGTTGGTGTTTTACCTTTAAAATGTCATCAAGCTTAACACAGTGAAATCATAAAAATCGAATTTTTAGATTTAACTGAAAAAACCTTATATTGAAACTATTTATACTATTAACTATATAATTCATGGCTTTTCAGTTGCGCTCTTAATATCACAAATAATAGTCGGGACTTATTTTGTGGTTTTTATTATGTTTATGAAAAATTATTTCATTTCGAATTTCGAACTCCAACGTATGCGTTTAGTGTTGTAAAGCGTTGACAGTCTGATCGGAGCTGTTTGGTATTGTAAGTAATTTGTTTATTGCGGCAACTGGTCACACTGCTGACATGATCAAATAGACGCGCAATAAGAAAAGTTCGCGTTGGAATTTACATTTGCTGTGTATTAAAGTTTCGGTGAACCGAACTTTTATTTACCCTTGAGTTTGTGGCAATCCATCATCTACAATTGCAACTTACCTTCTGCTTACCCCGCGCCGCAGCTTTGATCGATTGGCCGCCGAGCATCATTGTCTGCGCATTAAGCTGCTGGGCGATTGTTATTACTGTGTGTCCGGTTTGCCTGAGCCGCGGCCGGATCATGCTCACTGTGCTGTTGAAATGGGACTCGATATGATTGACGCTATAGCGTGAGTACAACACAACAAACATACCACACACAGACACACTCACACATGCACACACTACACAATGCAACAATGCGTATTGTGGCTTTGTATTCTGTGGCTTTTGTTGCCTGCTGTCTCTATAAAGGATATCTCCCCTTTCTACCCCTCTTACTCTCTTTGGCAGGCTGGTGCGCGAGGTAATGGCCGTGAATGTGAACATGCGTGTGGGCATCCACACCGGACGGGTGCACTGCGGCGTTCTGGGCCTGGTCAAGTGGCAGTTCGATGTCTGGTCCAACGATGTGACGCTGGCCAACCACATGGAGAGCGGCGGCATTCCCGGGTGAGTATCGAGACCAGCTAAAAACTAGCACATTTCAATTACTTTCACTGGCCTGTTAATTACTTAGTGTCACTCGACCTTAGACAACGGCTAAAACCACTTCAAAGCCGGGCCCTTTGTCCAGTTAAAGCCGCCTAATCCCAACACATTGCCTGGGCCTTGTCTCTGACCCACACATTTGGCTTGATTATTTTCTTGCTGGCAGTTTGAGCGGCGCCTTACGGAACTCTAAAACCCTAGGATAGACTCAGTCGTCAGTAGTCTGTGGGCCGTAGTCCGTGGTCTGTGGCCTGTGGTCTGCGGTCGCCGTGTGCCACTTTACGACAGCTGAGAATTATGCTTTTGACCCGCTTTGATAGCCGCACCGGACAAGTATGCAATGAAAGCACTTCAGTTCTTATCGTGCAACTGGGCGTGAACACGCCCCCAATCCATTGCCCAGCAAAACTTTTGCTACCAACGCCCGCCAGCAGCCCGCCGCAAAAGCCGCTGACAAGTTTGTCTCATTTCCGTTTTGACAGGCCGCCTGTGTGCGAGTGTCGTGCAATTAAAGCCAACTTTTGGGCTGACCAGCCAAAAAGCTCTTACTTTCTAGACTTTTACAGGAGCGTACCTTCAAATCCCAATCAGATCCCCAGCGGCTTTGTTTCTTAAGATTTGTTTATCGAACCTATCTTTAAAGTTAATTGTGTATTTTAGAAGATTTCGCCAGCTTACATAGTTCAAAACATTAGATTGATAAGGCTAGTATATCTGAGAGCTTGTTAGCCTTATCAGCACCATGTTTATACTCTGTTCCCGAAGGGAAAATATTATATTGGGCTTGTATGTTTGTCTGTCTGTATGAACGCAATTTTTTTCCACACCCATGAAGCTAGTGCAATCAATCTTGGTTACACATTTTGGTGTATACCCTCAACTTATGAAGTGTCAAGATCGGCCCCTGGACAAATCTACATAAAACAATGTTTGACCCCCCCTACACCCTTCCCCACAAATGAGCAACATCTATATCTCCCACAGCTGTACAGGGAGCGTCACCAAATTTGGCATACAAACGATTCTTCTGTGAGTTCTTAACCCACAAATAAGCAAATTATACCGGACTGGGAACAGAGTATTCTGCTGTCGGATACGTTCGACTGCAACGTTCTTACTGGTTTCAATATTTGATTTATTTTTATAGAAGATCCTCTGTAAAGTCCTACTGTTTTTCGCCCTTCTCTGCGATTCTCAAGAATTAGAGGGAGTTCAATACAATTGTCCCTTTTGTAGGTTTACTTTTGATCGTCCTTCTCTGCGATTCTCAAGAAGTAAAGGCAGTCCATTACAATGCCTATTTTTGAGGTGTACTTTTAATCGCCCTCTGCCATATAACTATATAGTAATATTAAAATAAATACCTTTTTAAAACTTCTTTGTCGCCCAAACCCTATTTAAAAACTGAAGTAATCTGAAACTAGCACAGATTTATCAATAAGATATCCTTATTTTTCGAACTGATCAGCCTTGAGGAGAGTTCAAATTCGAAGAATTCGAATAATATTCATTAATTTTGGGCCCCCTTTTTTGGTTTATTCCGCTCCTGTCTGAAACTTTTCGGCCTGCATTCCAAGGAACTTTAACCTCTCAACACTTCCCGCGTTGCAACGTTGAGGCAGACGCCTCAATGTGTGCCGTTGGTGTAATGGTTGTAATTGTTGTTGTAATGGTTGTTGTTGTTGTTGTACTTGTATTAATTTACATACTCAGGCACACTGTGCACATGTGTTGGTGTGTGTGTATGTGTGTGTTCTGTGGTTAGTGGGCGTCAAGTTATTGGTAACTGAGTTGCCGCCCCGCCCCGTGCCGCCCAGTCGCTCAATCGATTATGGAGTTGTTGCCCTGGCACGCCCCCCGCCCCCGCCCTCGCCCCGCGCTAACTGTCCAGCACTCAAAGCTGCTGCTGATTTTCAGTTGCACTTTCAACAACACTTCAGCAATTTGTTTCAGCGCGCGATCCGGCAGGACTTTGACTTCGTCCTGGCTGCCAGCCGAAGTAACTGTTAACTGTTGAGTCAATGTGGGTCAGCGGTGGGAGCGGGAGGGGGTGGCAGCAGCAGCAGCTCGTTTGTTAGCCTGTCTCGAGTGAAATTAAAAGCAAATAACTGCAGTGGGCTAAGAGAGAGGGTGGGAAGGAAGGCGGGGTCTGCGTCTCTTGCCTGATAAGCTGCAATTTGGCAGCCGAGCTGTGGCATGCAAAAAGTAAGTTAGCTGCAGGATTACAAATGGGGGGTATCAGTCGCAGGAGCAGGAGCGGGAGCAGGAGCGTGAGCGGGCGCAGCAGCTGAGGGGGCAACTGCGGGGCAATCCATAACAAAGCGCCCTGTAATTATCAATAGAATCAACAACATGGCACAAAGTTTGCTGCAGCGGCAGACATTGTTGCTGTTCCTGCTGCTGCTGCTGCTGCCACAATTGTTTGCTGTGGTTGCCGCATCGTTGCTGCCCCACGGCAAGTGGCACGTGGCACGTGGCACATGGCACATGGCTCGTTGCTGCGTGCAAAACGACAATTTAATACAGCTACTCAGCCCAGCTGCTGCTGCTGCCGCGTCAGCTATGAAAAACATTAAAAAGTATTTACCGAGACGCCTCAACTGCCGGCAGCTGCCGCAAGTGCAGCGCGCAGTGGCACGTTATGGTTGTATCAGACGTAATAACTGTGGCCATGGCAACTAAAAGCACAACATGCTGTGCTGCTGATGGCTGCCGCAGCAGCTGCTGCAGATCTTGCCACAGCCGCATTACATTAGTATCTGTCTCTCTGCCCCCTCTCGTTGCAGTCGCGTCCACATTACCAAGGAGACGCTCAAGTGTCTGGACGGGGACTACGAGGTGGAGGCGGGCAAGGGTGCCGAACGGAACTCCTACCTCAAGGATCATCAGATTGAGACATATCTCATAGTGCCGGGCGATATCTACAGGCCGGTAAGTGAAGAAATTAAGTGGAAGTATCATTTAGAGAAGTGGCATTGCTATTTTAGCTGTGTTTCACCTTTGGGCTATTCATTTACCCCTTAACTGAGTTGTCTAATGCTTTCTTCTCACCTTACAGCACAAGAAGTCGCGCAATCGGCTGCAGGTGAACGGCAACATCTCCAAGGAGCTGCGCATGATGGGCCACGGCACCGCACAGAAGCACACATCGAAGTAAGTCAAGTGAAGTATAACTATAACTGAACCTAGCTGCAACCTGTACTGCACTGCACTCTAGATTCGGTTTTGGGGACAGCGCGGAGAGTGCCAAGGATCCGGAGGACGAGGTGAATGAGTATCTGATGCGTGCCATCGATGCACGCAGCATAGATCATCTGCGGGCCGAGCATTGCCAGTCGCTGCTGCTCTGCTTCAAGAGCCGCACACTAGAGCAGAAGGTGAGCTGGAAAGGATTGCCGTGGCTCAGCCTAATCCTTGTATTCCATTGCAGTATGCCAGTGAGCCGGATCGCATGCTGTGCGTCTACTTCTACTGCAGCCTGCTGGTCCTGATTGGTACCAGCCTGATGAGGTTTGCGGTCTTCGAGAGGTGAGTTGGCAGACGAGAGAGATATAACCACATAAACTACTACACTCTGTATTCATAAATTGGCTAAAAGAGGGTTCTAAAAGTCTTGAAAGGTATGTAACAGTCTGAAGAAGGCATCTCCGACCCTATAGGTTATATATATTCTTGATTAAAAGAGTAAAAGAGGGTTCTAAAAGTCTGCAAATGTATGTAACAGTCTGAAGAAGGCATCTCCGACCCTTTAAGTTGTATATATTCTTGATTAAAAGAGTAAAAGAGGGTCCTAAAAGTCTGAAAAGGTATGTAAGAAGGCATCTTCGACCCTTTAAGTGTATATGTATTCTTGATTGATATCACCGCCATTTGAAATGCTTGCTTGGAATGCTTGGAATGACCTGGGTACAGGGTGTCTCGTATTCGGGCATACATAACTATAGAGCATTCTAACCTGCTTTTATTGTGGCTTCTGCTGAGCGGGGGCGTCAGTGCACACTCTAGCTCATAAGCCTTGACTTTATAGCTCAGTTCTATATATTATTTACATATATACGCTTTGCCGCTCTCTTGCAGCTCCACACTCTCCTTGGCCCTGTCCATTGGCGCCTTGCTGCAGGTGCTCGTGATGGTATTTATGGTGGGCTGTCATGAAATCAATTTACAGGTGAGCAAAACAGTTCTCACTCCTCTCGCACCCGACTGCTCCTCACATGTTTTATTTAAATGGCAATTTCATTTATATTTTTCCTTATTTCTATTCAGCTGCCCATTGGCATAAAGCGCTTCTCATTGCGCATTCATAGCAGCCGCACTTTGTCGCAGCTCTTCGCCTTTGCCACTGTGATGCTGATTGTTTTGACCACCTTGCTGGCCATGGTAAGTACAAATTGCAAATGAGCCGCTCAATATGCGCTTTTAGTTATAATGACATAAACAATGTCAAATCCCTCAAATGCCAACTTCCTTTATGCATAATTTGTGCTCGCAACGCGACGTATGGGCAACGATTTTGGGCGATATTTATAGGACTCGACTTGTAGTCATACCCTGTATAGAAAAGTTTGTAAAGGAGGGCATAATCTACTAAACAATTTAGGTAACAGAAGGGAGACTTCTAAAAATACAAATAGAGAAATTGTTTCGAACATTGATAAGAGTCCAACCTTAAACATTTTTCAAAAATGAAATGTTGAAAAATATTCACACAATTTAAATTTTAATCGTTTACCGACATCAAAATAAGTATTTTTCTTATTTTAAAAATTGTGCATATTTACTTAACTTGTAGACTACTACCATTTTGGCAGCTTTTACTAGTTGAACATATTTTTAGACTACTTATATAAGCTATATGATATTCAATATAGCTACGAGATGGACAAATATAGGGTTATTGTTATTATTTTATACGTATTTAGATTTATGGAAGTTACAATTAGAAGACATTACGTTGTGGTAAGTCCTGAGGGTGAAAAAAATGAGTATAAAAAGTATTTCCAAACTTGTTCAGAGAAAATTCATATTGCGGCCAAAACTCATGACATAAATTTAATGAAATTTGGCCCTGGCTAAGAATACTATGTTAACTCTTAGTTTAAACTATTAGTTATCATTATATAAATAAAAATAAATTTGGATTTGCAATGATTTAAACACCACAATAATTCTACCTACCACCAATTCCCATACGCATTTGAATTTTTGTTTTCAATTTTGTATACCTTCCACTAAATACTAAAGATAAACCCTTGATTTCTGGCAGGTCATGTATATATATTTTAAAAATATCATAATGAACGTATATTAAACACAAAAGTTGTTAAAGAGTTAACTATATATCAACGTCTTAAGATCTGGGGTACCTAGAGTATTAAACAGTCAAGCCTACTGAAAGAGAGCACTCTTGTTATGTATATAATTTGATAGTCTTATCAAGCATATATTCCATACAAAAGTGTGCTAGTTACAGGGTATTCTCTCGTCAAGCGCACTTGAATAGAGCACTCTTGTTTTTGGCCATCATTTGGTGCGCATTTGAGCGCGGCTCAAAAGTTTTTGGCTCTCAAAAAAAGGAACTTAAAAATAATAAAAATCAAATTTACGTTTTGTAGCTTAAAATACAATATTTGGGGCGCGTTCGCCCACTTGTTGGCCTTGTTGTTGTTGGGACGCGACAAAACAAAAGTTTTTCCATTAAAGTTGGACAGACAAGAAGAACAGCAACAACAACAATAACAACAACAGCCAGTGGGTGGCGGGGCAAGCAGGCAACAAAAATGCGAGCCACGTTTCCTACATGAAGTGTGGCAGCATTTATGTGCTACTTGTTACCTGCCCCTTGGCCAGGTTCGTCTGCGTTTTGGCTGATGCTTTGTCTGGGTTCAAAGCACCAAGGGCATGGCTTTGACATTTATCTGCGTCTCTTTTATTGGCCACGTTTAATGGCACTTGCGAGTCGCATTCGCTATTCATTTAGCCTGGCTGGCTGGCTGGCTGGCCTTTTATGGCCCGCTAACAGTGCGTGTTAGCCGCCTCGTTAGAGCCAAGGCACGCGGCTCGCACTCGTCCTGCCACATTTCTACTTGCAGCTAATTAGCGTACAATTTGCAGTTGCAGGAATCAGTGCGGCAGCTGGAGCTGCTGCATATTGAATGGCTCTGGCTAAACTCGAACTCAAACCAGAGCAGCCAACTCGGACAGACCGGCCAGCAGGAACTACAGGCGCAGGACTTGCCTGGCAGCGTTGATTTCTACTTGGCATACAATGTAAGTTGGCTTATTTCGTATTGTATCTTTGGCTACTTTGAATACCAATTACTTGACAGACATTCCTGCTGCTGACGCTGCTCTCGATGATGTGCTGCGCCACGTACCAAGTGCTGCGTATCCTGCTGAAGCTGCTGCTGCTCCTGCTGGCCGCTGGCAGCTACATGGCCTGCTCCTCCTATTTGTATGCAAGCAGCAGGAAAATGAGCGCCGACTTGGCGTAAGTATGCGCAGCGTGATGTCTGCGGAGGTCTGCTGAATGAAAACGAATTATGCTGTAATGCAATTTGAAGCAACCTTCCTCTTCCTACTGCCGCATGCCGTATGCCGCATGCCACAGCTGAATTGCTGCAAATGCATTTACAGCTGCCGCAAACTGCATTAAAATTGTATTTAGCACTTGCCGTTGGCTTCATTTATCAGGCAACAGCAACTGCCTCCGACTTACACAGTTCACAATATATATATAACTGATTTTATATTCCTTTTCTCCTCCCCATGGTCCTGTCGTCCTATCGTCCTGTCTGCTGTAATGGACTGGAATAACTTGCTGCTCGCTCTGTTTTTGGCCGCTGCCTGTATTAGCAATGAGGAGGCACTGCTGCGCTACATAATTGATTCAATATTCCTCTTTGCATTCATGCTGGCCCTGATCTTCCACAGCCACCAAACGGAGGCCACCTACCGCCTGGACTTCATCTGGAAGCTGCAGGCAACGGGTAAGCTGCTAAATTTTTGTTGGCTAATTAGCAGAGCGCTTGGAAAGTTGTATCGCAGGCTGACGCACAGACGGACAGACAGACAGACGGGCAGACTGGTTGACTGTCAGTCTGGCAACAATAACACAAGCCCACACTTGTGCCGCTTCCCTAGCCACCTCATCCCGTACTCTCCCCCCCAGCCACACACGCTGGCAACATTCGTTTATCCAACGCATTGCTGTTCATCTTTTTCGCTTCCGTTTGTTCTGCCATACAAAAGCCCTTTCATTAGTATTAATACACACGCCCACACATTCATACATACACTCACCCACACACACACACACACACTCACACACACTCACTAATACACTCGGAACAATCGCACTCATGTTTGACTGGCGCCTGAGCTTATGCAGCGCTTTTTGCACATCTCTTTTTTCATTATCCTTGCTGTGCTCTGCGCTTTACGCTTCGGTTAACTGATAAACTGATATTTCAATTTCACGCTCCTGTTTTTTATGCCCCCGCTATCTTCGTGCTTTTCCGTTCCCGTACAAATCTCGAATATCCTGGCGCTGGCGCTGTGTGTTTGCTTTGGGTTCGCCTTTGTCAGAGGAAAAAGAGGATATGGAGCATCTACAGGCTTACAACCGTAAACTGCTCGAAAACATTTTGCCCGTACATGTCGCCGAGCATTTTCTGAGCCGCGAGAAGCACCTTGATGTAAGTATTATATATACATACATATATCATTTGTATATAGGCATAAGCGAGAGTTATGTTCAAGTTAAAGGCTTGCAAACTTTGTGCGTAGCTGCGGCCAACTGCAGAGGTCCTTCTGCCGGCGCGTCGCCTGCTGCCTCGACATATGCGTGTTTGTGGCCTGCAACGGTTCAATGCCCAACAGGCACATCCGGCGACTGTTGAGCGACAACTGGGGCAGCAGGGTGCGGAGAGCGGAGAGCGGAGAGGGGGCCACACAAGTTGCCACATTAAGTGTGCAATCAACAACTTTTGGCCAAATCTGTTGTCGGCGGTCGGCTAGGCCCAGAGCCAGAGCCTTGTTTAATTGAATTTTGCACATTTGACTGCTTGCAGGATTTGTATCACGAGCAATGCGATTCGGTTTGCATACTCTTTGCCAGCATACCCAATTTCTCCGAATTCTATGTGGAGCTGGAGGGCAATAACGAGGGCGTTGAATGTCTGCGTCTGCTGAACGAGATAATCGCCGATTTTGATGAGCTACTCAGCGAGGAGCGTTTCCGGTGAGTTCTCGAATGCCGCACTCAATTCCTACACCAGAGTCCTCTGACCAGAGTCCTCCTTTTGCAGCTGCATTGAGAAAATCAAGAGCACTGGCGCTACCTATATGGCTGCTTCCGGTCTGACGGCCAACACCTGCGACCAGGTGAACTTCAGCCATGTCACCGCCATGGCGGACTACGCTCTGCAGCTCTTCGACAAGATTGAGGAGGTCAACATGCATTCCTTCAACAACTTTCGCATGCGCATAGGTGAGTTTTAGCTTAAATATAGAACTTAACTATAGAAGGCTTAGTTTAAGCTCACGATTACTGCTCAAACTTATTAACTCGTAAGGTTTATTCAGTGCTAGTTCTCAGGATATGTGGTTGCTTATAAGTTCTTGAATTTAAATTACCAAAAGATGCAAAACTTTTACATCCAGTTAAAGATAGTTAAAGTACATATTTCATATATGGTATTTTATTGTCTCTGATGACTTTATCTTTATTTTCACTCAGTTAACTCTTTGTAATACTAAACCCAATATTTTGTTGCTCTGTTTTTGGCCAGGCATCAATATTGGCCCCGTGGTTGCTGGCGTTATTGGCGCCTGTAAGCCCCAGTATGACATTTGGGGAAATGCCGTGAATGTGGCCTCCCGCATGGACTCGACAGGACTCGTGGATCACATACAGGTAAGCTGAATGAACTAACAACCACTTTTTGGGCTCTCAAGAGGTCCCTTGTTTGGGTTTCTTATCTAAAGTTTTGCCTGCCAAATGTCACTTTAAAACTTGTCAAAATCTTTGGGTCTGAGTTGAGGTTGAGTTGGGGTTCCTTCCATCCAGCCCAATCAATGGCTGACCAGCAAATGTCTCGGGCAGCGGGGGAAGCAGTTGCCAATAGAGAGAGAGAGGCTTTCTCACACGTTGCGTGGGGCTCATACAACTTTCATGGCATTAAAACAGCGCCCACACAGAAAGTCCGAGTGTACGCGATGAAGTTACTTTATGTAGTTTCTGAAGAAGTTTTGAGGCAACATCACACGACTGCTGCTGCCGATGCTGCTGCCAATGCTGTTGGTGCCACAAAGTCCTTTTGTTCACATCCGTTGCATTTCAAATGAATTGGATTTATCGATTACTCGTGTGAATAGTGGCGCTGGCTTTTCCGTGGAAATTAATTTGCATAAAATGTGGATTATTGTTTGCAGAAACTGGTTTATAAATTGAATTCTGGAAAAACATACGCATTCGCTTTTTGAAGTAAATTCAATGTCAATGCAGAGTTCGCTTCAAAGAGAACCTTCATGAAATAACTTGGCCGTGTACATCCAGACTAACACACGCACACTCACACACACACACACGCACAACACACACAGAGATACAGCTACAGATACAGATACACACAGTCTATAGATACAGCTACCAACGCGCATTTGATTTTATTTGCCGTGCGTCGTCGATAAAAGTGAAGCGCATGAAATTTGCAAAAGACATAAATTATTAAGCGGGCGGACAAGGGACAAGGGACAGGGGACATGGGTCGGGTTGGGGGCTTAGCTGAGGTGTTATCATGAAATATTGAGCCCAGGCTTGCCACTGATTGTCTCTCTCTCTCTCTAGATGTGTGTGCGTGTGTGTTTGCGTGTGTGAATGCGTAAACCAAATGCCAATGAACTTGTCACTTTGAATTTATTTTCTCGTTTCGCTCTCTTCCCCCTTGCTGCTATCTCTCTCTCTCTCTCTTTCTCCCCCGAATGTAATCAACACTCCAGGTGACCCAGGAGATGCAGCAGTTGCTCGAGTGCCGCGGCTTTGAGCTCACCTGTCGTGGCAGCGTCAATGTGAAGGGCAAGGGTTCGATGATAACCTACTTTCTCAAGGGCAAGAGCCAGCTGCCTGCGGAACTGACGCCTCTGGCAGCGGCGCCCATTGAACTGGAGCCAGCGCCAGCCAAAGCTGAGCCTGAAACACCGCCGGTAGCAGAGATTGCGCCAGAGCCAGAGATTGAGCCTGTGGCGCCTGCAGAGGCAGCTGCAGACGATGATGATGATGATGATGACGACGACGATATTGATCTAAACTCAAACATGCAAAACATGACCGCACAGCGCAGGAAGTCGCTTTGCCGGCAGCACAACATCTCCTCCTCGTTTGGCACCACCGTCAGCTCAACGGGCATCACGCCCAGCATCTCGAACAGCTCCAGCGTGGTTACCATTGGCGCCCTGCCCGGACTTCTGCGCAATGCGAATGCGGCCAACGCGGACAGTTGTGCCACGCCCACAGCGCCGCCTAGAACGATTGTGGCGGAGTTGAAGGAAGAGATCACGCGCGACGAGAAGAGCACGCTCAAGGACTCCATTGAGAACCTGGAGATCCTGCTTAAGAACAACATCAGCCTCTCGGATCTGAGCAACAAGCAGCAGCAGAATCTGCGCAGCGATGTGGTCTCCAGCTCCACATCCAGCTCCGCGACAACCACGCTCCGCAAGCGGGACACCCTCGTCAGCTTTCACGTGACCGAGACACTGACGACGACAGCGTCGTACGCACAGCATCAGCAGAAGCGCCGCTCGGTGACAACACTGGCCGCCAGGAGCAGCACCACAACCACCCGACTGCTCTCCAACGAGAGCCAGAGCTCCACGCAAACGGCGCCCGGCACGCTGGAGACAAGCGGCGCGGCGGCCGGTGAATCGCAATTGGAGGTGGAGGCAGGCCTGGGAGCGGGCCAGGATTGGCTGCCACGCACGGCCAGCCTGGAGCCCAATCGGAGTCCCATCAAGACGTCGCAGTCGATGAGCCCCATCGGGCTGGCCACCGAGGTCTTTGTGCTGCCCAACAGCCGCAGCATGATACTCATCAGCAGCGGCCACAGCAGCAGCGGAGGAGGGAGCAGTCCCAGGCCGGTCCTGCTGCAGCATGTGAGCACGTAAAGGGAACAGGCGAGGAGCTGGAGGGCCATGGACAGTGAGGCCAATCGATAGTTTCGATTCAAATATCGATAATCTGAATATTTACAAATCTTAAATAGTTACTCAGTTTCCGCCGAATAATAATATAACGCTAGGGATGTGGCAGCTCTAAAAATATATATATCGATAGTATCGAAAGTGGAAAAGCCTCGATAGCAGCTCACATCGATACTATCGAAAGTACCGTCTATCGTTTTCCAGCTCTAGTTCTTAACAGTTCTTGTAAATATGTATAAACTGGAGTCGCCAGCTTCGTAGAGGCGTGGATTAGATGTTATCTCTTATCAGTATTCCCCCTAACTGTATGATCTCGCATTTAACGTTGTTGTTCCTTCAGCAGCTTCCTTTAAGTACAGGGTACCACAAGTAGAACGAACTCCTGCATATCACAGCACAGTACGAAAGCAATTTGCACCGAAATTTGGGCCATAGCTAGGGTTACGGGGCGTTGATAGTTTGTAAGGGCGGGTGGGATGGGAATGGGAATGGGGATTGTTTGTGCAGCTTAGGTGTATAAGGTTCCTACGTAGACTTAGGCAGCAGGCGGGCAGGCTAAAAAGAATTTAAACTTAATTACAGGGTATGCGAACTTCGAACAAAACTATGCTACAATTGAGAGATCCAAGAATCTTATGTTACAGCTAATTCCAACCTAAAGAACTGTCAATTTTGAAGCTGTTGTTGGTGGCATTATTTTATCAACTCTCTAAAGATTTAATAATAAATAACAAATACATATATACACATATATATATATAATCCTGGAAGTAAGCCAGGACAACAAACAGAAATGAAACTAAATTGTTAATTACGTGTACTTTAAAGCGCTTTCTGTGTATGTTATTATTACGTGTGTGTAAGTGTGTGTGCGTCTCAATGTTGCTGAAATCAACACTAAATTTAAATTTAAATTTATCAAATATTTAATATTTAAATCCTATATATACAAACACATACAAACATACATGTATATTTAAATTTAAACTGAATCTATACCTAAGAGAAATACCAAAAATTTAAAAGGAAAAAACAAAACAAAAATCAATTCTCGCTGTGATTTCTATTGTAAAACGAAAATGTATAAATTATTTAATATTTATAGACCTGTGTTACTTAGTTTTAGCTCCAGTTCGGGCTTGTTCTCGATTACAGTTTCGAGAAATCGTGGCGAAATTGAAATTGAGAACACGCCCGAAGGTTTTATTAGGGCGTCTCTTTGACCAACTTGAATAATATAATTTAACTAAGTTTTCTACAGAACGAAGTTGATTTGAGAGCTCTCGTTGGATTAGCTATTTAAAGATTATATATACAGATATATACCAAAGTACAATGGTGTCAATTTAAGTGAAAATGTTTAATGTTTAAAGTAGCTTGCTGTTTGGTTAAATTCAATGTTAATTAAATGTGTCGCAAATGTTGTAAACGTTGCAAAATGTGTTAATAAAATGCGTAAATTATTCGGGACAAATCCTGCAGCACTCAACGGAATTAACAATAATAATTTATTTATTATGCATGCACACTCAAGTTAAACATTTCATAACGCAATTTCATTTATTTACAGCTAGCTGTGCAGACTAAAATAAACAAGCAAACAAGTACAGATACGGGATACACAGGACTCAGTACAAATAAGGACACTTGTAGGAGCTCTAAACCTTGCGCGCGCGACGCCAGAGGAAGTAGTAGGCCAGCAGGTGGAAGCCAAAGTAGATGGCAAGAATGGCCCACAGATTGCGATAGAGATTCTCCTCGTTGAAGCTGTACTTGTCCAGCACATCCTGTCCGGTGTGGAAGCAGGGCAGGTCGGGGCTCTCGTCGAAGCAGGCTGCGGGTAAGGAGGAAGGACAGACAGTAGTTGATTGGTTTAATTGGGTAAGTCAATGCCCAGGAGACTGTCTCCTTTCTGTTTTGGGTCCACTCACTGATGTTCTGCACGCCGGACCATTGGGCAATTGTCATTGCCTCATTGGCATAGAGCATCCAGGATAGAAACTGTGTCCAGTAAAAGGCCAGCGGCAACGAGCTGAAACGGATATGGGTTTTTTTGTTCGGTTATGTCAGACAACTCGTTTGCCAACTGCTCACCTAATTTTGATGAAGATGCCCGACGTAATCATGAATATGTAATCAAGCGGCACCAAATAGGCCATGGCCAAGGGCACCGAGTTGAAGGCCGTGGAAAAGAAGCATCCACAGGCGGTGGCCACGTTCATCACCAGCACCACACAGACGGCCGTAATCCCAAAGGCATACCAGGTGGCCCGGAGACCCGTGATCCAATAACAGATGAGCACAAACAGCAGGGGCTCGATAATCATGCCAGGCAGCTGTCGGGGAAAATATAAAGAGTATGGATAGGTATTCCTTTAAGGCATAGATAACTAACCATTGCCAATATGTTCGCCACGTAGTACTGTGCCGTAGAGTATAAGCCGGAGCGTGTTTCGCGCATAAAGAGCGGAAATCCCTGGGGGAAGATATTCAGCACGGAATACATGGGATGATAGGTATTCTCGGAGATCATGATGAACAGCGTGCCCTGAAGGAATCAATGAAGGAATTACTAAACGGGCGATTACTTAGACTAGCTGCTTGGTTATACCTGTACAGCTTGCACGCCCAGCTGGGTCAGCTCCGTTGTGCCCGCAAAGCAGGCGCCAATGATCAGAGCCATGGCCATTTTTTGCAGAAATCGCAACCATTGTATGGTGGGATCTCTGAGGAGCGTCAGACTCGCACGCAGCCAGACGACATAGAAGCGTTTGTACCAGGCGACGCCTCTAAAGGAATCCAGCTCCGTGTCGAATGGAAAGTTGCCGGACTGTGCCATATGTATCTCCAGATTGACCAGCATGTCCCTCTGCTTGGCCGCCGAGCTGACTGCAAACTGATCGCACAAATGCTGCGCGGAGCGTTGGGAGGCCTGCTCATAGCCCGGATCTGTGGCCAATATTCCGATGAGGAAGTCCGCTGGATTGTAGGCCTCCGGACAGTAGTAGCCATGGTCCGCAAAGAAGTTCAGGGCGTGCTGAGGCGAACCCGTGAAGGCCACACGGCCATCCGCCAGGAGCGTGACATTATTGAAGTTGTCAAAGAGCTGGGAGCTAGGCTGGAAACATCAGTGATGAGAGTAGAGTAGAGAAGAGAATAGAATCCCTGGGGTATGCTCTGGAGTACCTGGTGTATGGTGCACAGAATGGTGGTGCCCTTTTGGGCCAACTCGTGCAGCGTCGCCACCAACTGCTGTGCACTGTAGGAGTCCAGACCCGTTGTGGGTTCATCACAGAAGAGAATCACTGGATTGTTGAGCAGCTCCACGGCAAAGGCCAAACGCTTGCGTTCGCCCCCCGAGAGAACCTTCTTATCATCACCACTACCAATGCGAGTGGTTGCCACCGAGATCAGACCCGTGCGCTCCAGCAGCTCCTTGATGATGAGTCGTCGCTCCTCGCTCGAGACGCGCCGGTCCAGACGCAGATTGGCCTGTGTGGGGCAGAGATTAGGACAAGCCTAGAGTAATCGTGCTGCCTACAGACCATAAAGTTGAGATGCTCCAGCACGGTGAGGGCGCCAATGAAGAGATCGTCTTGGTACACATAGCCACTGATGCGATGCATGAAGGGTCCAACCCGACGGCCGTTGATCAATATATCACCTTGAACCACAGTTCCAGCTGCAGCAGACAGAGAAGTGTTGCATTGAGGATAGCTAATGATTAACAGCACGGGGGCAGGGGCTTATCTTATCACAACCTCATGTCTGTAGATTATACAGCATCAGAACCTACCTGGCTGACGATAGGCGAGTGTTGACATAAGCGTTGTCTTGCCGGAGCCGCTGTGAATGAGAAGTTACCCATTAGGAATAGAGATATAGCGATGCTTAGTGGCAACTAAACCCAAGTGCAGTCGTTATCAGTCAAGAATAAGCGTTTTACTACCACACACTTTACTTCACAATAAACGTAACCCAGTTTAGAATGGAATTTCTTGCCATAAACTGGTCGGCACATGTTTCTACTCCAGTAGTTAGCAGCCAGATGGTCATATCAATTACTCGCACCTAAAGATACCATACAACAAGTTCTGGCCCACTCAGACGGAACCTGCCCTTACCTCGCGCCCATTAGAGCCATCAGCGAGCCTGGCTGCACGGCTCCTGTAGAATTGTTAATGATCCTCTTCATCCTCTGACCCGAGCCCACGTTGGTGTAGACGCAGAGGTCGCGCCAGACCAAGGTGGCGCCCTGCTCCATGGGTGCCCATTTGCTGTAGCTGCGCAGTGGCAGACTGCGCTCCGAGCTGTTGCGCTTGGACAGCTTGGGCGTAGTGTCCAAGCTGGGCTGCTCGCTGGCCGTGTCAGTGCCCTGGCTAATGCGCACCACCTGCAGCTCGTGCTGATCCTGCGTCACATCAACCAGTAATCCCCTACTATCTGTGTCCGACATGCTTGTATCTGGTTTTATCAACGCGAGCAGACGAACCGACGCGTTCGACTGTCTGATGTCTACTGAGGCGACTCGCCGAGTGACAGCGGTCTGTGGGCTATGCAAATGCGTTAGAGTCTCTTAGCTGGCCCTGGCAGAAGCAGCATTTGATCTCCGGCTATTCACCGCCCGTCTTGGCCAGCGCCAGAGCGGATGGGGATACTCGAGGTAACTTGTGGAAGCAGCAGACTAAGCTGCGTCTCAAATTACCATCTGCAGCCTGCTCCATCCACAGGGAAGCCCTCCAAGCCGCCTCCAGTGAGGCGGCCAAGCAACAATGGGAAACCACCGCAACGGGAAAGCAGGCTTCAATAGCTTGGCGTTTTCTCTTCTATGTTTTGCTCAGCATATTCGCACTTATTGGCAATAAGAAAACTAAGAATTACTCAGAGACTTGTTCATAACTCCGTCGTATCACTTGTATACCCTGTAAAAATAGTTAAGGTACAAATACAGACAAAGCTATACGAGTACTATTCTAAATAATACGTAGTAACAACAGCAACACTGATAAGAATAATTCATCATTTAAATAAATAAACGTCGTACAATAAAAGAAAACTGTTTGTATTATTCAGCACAAGGCGGTATGTACATATATCCTTTTGGAATCCTTGAGCAGTCAGCCAAGTTCAAGCTATGAACAGAGTATGCATTTCAAAAATAGCTCTGGTTTGGCTATATCCTTTTAGATTTTGCAAAAACTCTGCACATTAGAATCGCAAGGACCAACACTATCGCTTGGCATTCAAGGATAATGGGGCCATCTAGGAACAATCGAATTTGAAACGAAGCGGGCCCAAATGCAGAATCTATTGTATCTTGCAAACCACAAGGACGATTGGAATGTCCTTTTGCCAGATGGTAGCTCTGGTTTTGACAAGTCGTCTGAAACAGGACCCAGCAGGATGCGCCAGAAAACGGCTTAGATATGACTCATTTTTCATATTCAAAGAAGTCCTTATTTCTTGGCTCCTGAAAGGATTTTTTTCATGAAAACTACCTTTTCAGATGTGGGAATATAAGGATTATCAGCTGTCCAAAGGACATCAAAATCGTATTTAAAATGGCGGAGTTATAGCCATTTTTGTGATTTCAGTACATTTGTTCTGAGCGAAAAGCCGTTTTATTTGAAAATGTAAAATTTAATGCAGTTACCTTCTGTCTGTTTCTGTTCGCTTGGTATTTTGCCTCATTTGATTGTAAAACAATCTGCAAGCTAAAAACGGATTTTGGCCAAGCATTGTGCTGCATACTTTTAGGGGCTATATTGCTTTCAGGAAAGTCCTCTAACTCGGGCATATCCTTGCAGATTTTGCAAAAACTTGGTGCGTTAGAATCGCAAGGACCAACATTATCGATTGGCATTCAAGGATAATGGGGTCATCTAAGAACCATCGACTTGTAATTTTTTAGTCTGAGGGCGATAGAAATCGGTGCCGAAACACAAAATCCTTTGTATCTCAGAAGCTACAAGGACGATTTGCATGTCCTTTGGCCAGTTGGTAGTCCTGGTCATAAAGAATTGTCCAACACAGGATTCGCCAGGATACGCAAGGATACGGCCGAGTTATGGCCACTTTTCTGTATACAAAAAAGTACTGATTTCTCGGCTCCTGAAAGGACTTTCGTCCTGTAAGTTACTTTATCAGATTTGGGAGCACAAGGACTGTCTTTCCACCAAAGGACATCAAAATCGATCCTGGAATTAGCGAGTTATTGGCGATTTTGTGATTTCACGACAATTTTTCTGAGCAACCCCCTTGTAAAAATTTGAAGTGTTTTTTTTGGCGAGATCCTGGAAATCCTTGAATGCCAATCGATAGTCCTGCTGCTTGTGAGTAGAAAAATATAAATCCTTTCAAAATCCTTCAGAATCTAACCAAGTTATGGAGATAAACAGAGTGTCCTTTTCAGAATAATAGCTCTGGTTCGGGCATGTCCTTCCGAATTTTGCAAAAAATCAGTGCGTTAGGATCGCAAGGACCAACATTATCGATTGGCATTCAAGGATAATGGGGTCATCTAAGAACCATCGACTTGTAATTTTTTAGTCTGAGGGCGATAGAAATCGGTGCCGAAACACAATATCCTTTGTATCTCAGAAACTACAAGGACGATTTGCATGTCCTTTGGCCAGTTGGTAGTCCTGGACATAAAGAATTGTCCAACACAGGATTCGCCAGGATACACAAGGATACGGCTGAGTTATGGCTTGTTTTCTGTATACAAAAAAGTCCTGATTTCTCGGCTCCTGAAAGGACTTTCGTCCTGTAAGTTACTTTATCAGATTTGGGAGCACAAGGACTATCTTTCCACCAAAGGACATCAAAATCGGTCCTGAAATTAGCGAGTTATTGGTGTTTTTGTGATTTCACGACAATTTTTCTGAGCAACCCCCTTGTAAAAATTTGAAGTGTTTTTTTTGGTGAGATCCTGGAAATCCTTGAATGCCAATCGATAGTCCTGCTGCTTGTGAGTAGAAAAATATAAATCCTTTCAAAATCCTTCAGAATCTAACCAAGTTATGGAGATAAACAGAGTGTCCTTTTCAGAATAATAGCTCTGGTTCGGGCATGTCCTTCCGAATTTTGCAAAAAATCAGTGCATTAGGATAGCGAGGACCATCATTATCGATTGGCATTCAAGGATAATGGGGTCATCTAAGGACCATCGACTTGGAACATTAGAATGGCCTTTATTTGTGAAATTTTAAAAATGCCTGAAAGTATGCTGCAAAGTTCGCAAGCCTGCATTTTAAAATGCCCGCAAAAGTATGCTACATTATAAATTGTGAAGTTTCCTGCAACCGCCCAAAAAATACGCATTGAACTCAAAAAATATATAAAATTTTATTTGAAATCTACAATTGTTGTCTTATGCCAAAAATTATGGAATTGATAAACATCTGATTCAAGATTTTCAAGAGCAGGAAAGATGCGGCCGGTTATCACTTCTCTTAATTGATGCACAGTTTCTGAAAATAGAAAAGAATGCCAATTGTTAGTAGAGGTAACATGTTAAAACTTGTCATAAGGGTGGATTCATTAAAAACTTCGTCTTATGGTGAGTTTAGGCCAAAGGAAGCAGACTGGGTAGTTCCCAGTTGGAACTCAGCATTGTCACCGGTCAGGCAGACAGAACAACCTTTTCTATATCTATAAAACTTTAATAGGCGTAGTTAAACAGTTTAATGATATTTAAAAGCGTTTAATACACGGTTTGATTTATAATTTCATTGAGGTTGTGCCGAGGGCAAAATAATGACAGCTACTCGCACTCAGAAGACCGGAGCTGACAGTACAGAGCGTAGTTGAGAGTACAGAGCGGACTAGAATTCGAGCAAATACATCGGCCGCTGGGCTTTCTCTAGTAAAAGTATATTTATATATTTGGATCGAGCAAGCGGTATCTTTCTAACGTTCCCACTGATAAGAATAAGCATAAGAGCGAAGCTTCGGCTCCGAGAGTCGACAGTTGTCGGAGCGCGCTTAAGCCGGGCGGTTCGTAGTCGCGTATAGATCGACCAGCTGTTTCCGTGCCTTGCAGGGGGCATTCCAACTCGAGCTGAGTATCTGGTCGTCATAAAGGAATAAAACTGCAGTATCGTAAGAATCGGTTGCTAAAAAATGCCCTGATTAAGTTTAACAACACATGTTTGTAAATACGGATGAATTCTCGAAGCCAGAAGTGCCTGGCAGTGCATCGCGATACGTGCTAAGTGGCAAATGACTATTAGATAATACCCAGATAGGCGTTACGAGTACACTCGAGTGTGGGATAATGTCTAATTTCCTATTTTGTGATATGGTTATTTATAAGGATTCATTTAAATTTACAATCAACCCATCAAAACCGTAAATTTTTGATTCGAAATCAGTGCTAGATGACAGGCAACAGTTATCGTTTCGCAAAGATTGTATTACTGTTAGTATATATTATAATATAATCTCTGCCCACATTTCTGTGTCTGTCACATTGGCTAAAATAATCACCTGTGCTTATCCGATAAGGAGAAGTCTGAATACAGTTAGCGTTCGGCAAACAGATAACGAAATCTTAACTGTAAATACAAATACACACACTTGGATGATGCACAATAAACAACGTTTAATTTAATGAGTTGAGCAAACGAGAATAATTTAAATATTCGCGTGCACTGCAAGAATTTTAACAATTGAATTTGCAAACCTGACAATAACAAACAGCGCGTGAGCGCGCAAAATCAAATTCGCAACGGACAAAAGCTTGGCGGCAGGAAAAAGCATAAAAGCTTCAATGCTTTGTCATTGACCTACACAAAAAGTAACCCGCAAGAAACTGGCCCTACCACCACAGAGTGTTAAGAGCGAACCCAAGCGCAGAGCGAAAAAAGCTCTCAGCATGAGCGCAACGGAGGTGAGTGCTGGTGAGCGCGTTTTAATTTGTTGTTTTCTTTTTTTTATGTGTTATTTTTACAACAATTCAAAAGTGTCGCCAAATTGAAGTGCACAAAACAAGTGGCCGGCCACACTTAAATGAAATTCAATTCAACTAAATCAAGCAATATGAACCGTGCACTCCGTACAGTAAGCGAGAAGCTTTTCTGATTATGAACGATGCCCTACTAGAAACGTATGTAGCTTGAACAAATCAACATCTGCGTCTGCCGCCATTTCGTCATACCGCATTTGATACAACAAATACCCTGTGGCATGGATGAAATCTAATGCGCAGCATAAATAACAAATTCCAAGCATTGACTTACGCGTATTTTATACAAAATACCAAATATACTTGACTCAAATATACATACATATGTATGTATGTATGTTTGTACATGCGTTCGTATATCAAGTGCCCGAAGCGTTGCGTATTCACATTATTCCACAAGAACAAACACTTAAATAGAATTTTCACAGCACGATTTGTAGTTGTAGTTGTAGTAGAGTATCCAGTGACAGGGAAATACAGTCGGCTCAAGCCCGCACTGGTAGCACATTTTGTCGATTGCAAGTGATGAACTGACAAAAAACAAAACTAGTTGCTATTGAGCTTTTTATTATGTAAGCTTTCATGCGAGAGCGGTTATGCTCACTCTCTTTCGCCCTCTCTTTTACACACTCACAAAAGCACAGCCTGACCCGCTGCCCTGCTAGGCTGCGATTTGAGCGATCCAATCCATGGTGAAGTTATATCAGGTGTTTAGATGAGATCAAACGCCCTTAATTTTGAGGTACCAGTTGCCAGTCATGAAGCGTTGCTCCCTGTGGTGAGTGGTTAATGCGGACGAGCAGATGTCTCTTGTTTAAATAAATATACATATATATGTTTGTGGTTTTGTCTGTCTTGAAATGTACATATATGTATATGCAAATGCCAAAATACTATCGAAGCACATGCCAAAAATTAATGCAAAGAATCTCCCTAATAGCACGCAGCTTAAACGTAAAAATTGGCTCTTCCCACCACCCAAACCCAATAATTGCCCATTGCCTAACCAAAAAAGCTTAAACGTACAAATTGGCTCTAACCCGGCAAACCCCATAACTACCACCCCACACCAATAACCTCCCATTGGCTTACCGCATGCGATCTCCGGTGATCTTGCGCGCACATGCAGAGCGGACTTGAGCTGAACTTATCAGCGCTGATAAGCAAATGCAGTGCAAAACAAATCCCGAGTTCACAAATTGTTGCATACTTTCAGGGCGGCGCAGAAATTGAACGTCGCGGCAGCATCGGCAGCAGCTCTGCGGGCAGCAATGTCATCGCCATTGTTAGCCCGCAGAGGCGCAGCGTCGGCAAGTGGCTGATCGATGGCATCACCTCCATATCGGTGGAGCCCACAATGTTCCTGTACATGTTTGCGTTCATGATCACCTCGGTGGTCGAGCAGAACTTCTTTGTGCAGAAGGCTTGCCGGGTGAACAACAACTTTACTGCGGAAATCTGCACCAACATCAACAATCCGGAGAACGAGCATTACAAGAAGCAGGTGCTGGCTACTACGGCCTGGTTCCATCAGTGGGAGAACATCTCGGCGCACATCTTTCCTATCATCATTGCGCTGTTTTTGGGCTCCTTTTCAGATAGGCGAGGTCGCAAGCTGCCACTGCTGATGGGGCTGGTGGGTAAGTTTATCTACTCCTCAATGGCTGTGGTGAATGCCAAGATGTCCAGCTGGCCGGTGGAATACATCATTTATACGGCAACGCTGCCTTCGGCACTGACGGGTGCCGATGTGGCCATATTTGCCTCCTGCTTTGCCTACATATCGGATATATCGACGGTGCAGCAACGTACCATTCGGGTTACCATACTGGATGTGGTCTATCTGACGGCCATGCCGACTGGCGTGGCCTTGGGTTCTTATCTGTTCTTCAACGTCTTCAACCAGTCCTACGCGGACATGTTTGCGGTAAACGCATCTTTGCTGGCACTGGCCATTGTCTACACGATCTTCGCCTTGAAGGTGAGCACTTTCTATAACCCACAAAAGAGTCTTGTCGAAAAGCCAATTACATTTTAAAATCATTCTACTTGAAACAGAAACAAATCAAGTCAATACGTTTGCAAGTCTTGTGGCTTGCTAAGCTTGCAAAAAGCAAGACAAGTAATCAAGTGAGAGAAGAAGAGATATACATTCAAAACGAAAGTATATATTGCAATTGCATGTGAATATCCGAAGACTTCCAGGGACTTCAAAGTTATTACTGTATGCAGGATAGTGCGAGTGTTTAGAATAACCCATTTTCAATACTACTACGCTTACACGAATTTCTTGGCACTCGCACTTGATGGCTTGTTCTTCTTAACCAATAATTGATTGGTTAAGCGTGAAGAGATTATCATCCAGAAGCTACACAACATTCCAACTCCTCTCTTTCTACCTCAATGCAGTGGCAAACGACGGACAACCAGCGCTCGCTGCGAGAACTGGGCTGCTGCGGCTTTTGGGGGGACTTCTTTGACAGGCAGCACATAAAGGACTCGATTGGCGTGCTGCTCAAACCGCGCAGGGGCCATCGACGCAGCTTCCTTTATATCCTGCTCATCAGCATGGCACTCTACACATTCCAGCGGGACGAGGGCAACTATTTGTATCTGTACACGTTCGACAAGTTCGGCTGGCAAGTCAGTTCCTACAGCACCTTCAAGACTTTCAAATCTTCGGCCTTTGTGATTGCCATGCTGCTGGCTGTACCGCTAATGAATAAGCTTCTAGGCTGGCGCGATACGGTAGGTCCCTCATTCTAACCCAACCAAACCATGCTTTAACTGATCTATCAATAGACAATCATCTTCATTGGAACCTGGGCGCATGCCATTGCACGTTTGTTCTATTACTTTGCACCCAGTCCGACACTCTTCTATGTTGGAGCCGTGGTCTGCAGTTTGGGTCCCATGGTTGGACCCATGATACGCTCCATGACCTCCAAGATTGTGCCTCAATCGGAGCGGGGCAAGGTATTTGCTCTGCTCTCCGTCTGCGACAATGCGGTGCCTTTTATAAGCGGCGTTTGCTACTCGCAGATCTATCGCGCCACCCTCAATACCAACCACGGAGGAGGCATCTTCATCCTGACCATAGGCACCCAAATGGCCGTATTTCTCTTGATTCTGTAAGTGCGAGGTTGAAAAACACGTAGTGTATGTAACTAAAACCTCTTTCCTGCAGCTGTATTCACATTGTGCTTGGCAGAAACTCACTCGCCGTGCCAGAGGTGCCCGAAAAGGAAAGTGGACTGATCAACAACGAGGCAGCCTCATTGGACTCTCGACTCCAAGCAAACAGCTCGGAGCAGGAGCAGCGTTAAGGCCCTCACATATATATATAAGTCAAGATTTTTAAATAAAACAATTACCAATTTTACTCACCTCGTCTATGTGTTGTTCACTTGTTCTTGGAGAGCGTGCGCTGTTTCTCGGCATGCTCCACCACCTGCTCGTCCACGAAGAGACCCTTGCGACGGCGCACACTGTCCATGTAGACTTTGGCGCGATTTGCGGAGTCGGCTTTCTCGCCGAAGTGCATGAGTTCCTCCTCGGTTGTGGGCAGCCAGAAAGGATCAATATCGATCACCTGAAAGAGCAAACATACAGATCAGAGTTGAGTCTTGGCTGTAGGACCTTTCTAGGAAATCATTTAGACACAACGGGGCAGGGCCAGGCCACTTGAAACAGGACAATAAAGTAGACAACGGCGTCGTTTGGTCTATGCGCCTGCGCCTGCGCCTGAGCCTGGACCCGGCTGGATGGCTACGGTTCATGATTGGATTTACGTGATATTTTATGAGTCTTGTATGACGATTACTGCGTGTCCTTTTATGTGTCTATGTGTGTAAGTGTGTCTGTGCAGACAATCAGGGAAAGCGTGCATTTTCACATCTTCATTGTTGGACTCAAGAGGTTCGGGTGCGAGGCGAAGACTGTGCGCATCTTTAATGACTTTCATGTTGCTCTCCAACAGGACACGACATTCATTGCGTGATAAGGCACGCCAGGATACGCAGAATTTTACTGAATGGCGTGAAGTATTTGTATTATTTGTTGCTCGTTTTCAGTGATTGATGATTGCCAACGTCGCTGCTACCAAGTCCGGTGCTCAACTCCCCGCTAGATCTTGAGTGTGTGTTTTGTTTTGTTATTGGTGTTGTTGTGCGGTGCTTGGAAGGACGCTTGGCACTTGAGGCGCACAGCGGGCGGGTGTCAGACGTGCTGTTCTGTGGAAACCCAGCTCAAAGCCTTCGCAAGGAACTTTAGTGCTCTGCTAGCTCAGCTTCTAAAGACCTGAAACGGCAGTTGCCAGGATTTTGTTTCAGTTCGTGCGGAGAAACGTATTTCTTTCCTTTTTTTGCACCATCTGTTCGCACTACGCTAAACTGTGGTGCTCAGTCCGCAGTCCCCGTCCCCATGTAGATCATTATCGGGCACAACGTTTCGCTTGTTTAACAACAACTAACAACGCCAACAGAGGGCGGAGCAACAGGGGGGAGCAGTAGCCACCATGATCACGAAGAAGACGCGCGGCCCGACCAGGCCAGGCCAAGGCAGGGCAGGGCAATCCCGATCTCGATGCCGAACTCAACAATCCATGTCACAACACACACATACATTCACCTCAAGTATGTGTGTGTGTGCGCTGTCCTGTGCACTCGACAACAACAGAAACCACAGCGAAGGGCTCCTCATCCTCAATCTGCTCATCAAGCTGAGGGACGCTGCTTTCCCTACGCACAACGGTTCGTCAAGAAAAACAACAATACTCGCACCGGAGCCAGCCCTTGGCAGCTGAAGTGCTCCAGAAGTGCGCAAAGCTTGCGTCTGAGCCGGTCCAGACAAATGAGCAGCAATCGCAAGGATACACTGAGAGAAATCGATTAGTAAGCTGCGCAGCTTCAATCTGTACTCCCAAAACTTGCGCCTTACTCTGAGCTCTCTGAGTCTCTCTGATGAGGACTAGCCAGTTACTTGGCATACATTTTCTGCCAGTGTCCTGCCCGGCAGCCGTTGAGCAGCAACTACAAACAACAGCCAACAACCCAAGGTAGACCATAAAAACACTCAAAGGTTGTTATCCACACCAGCGCACCACGCTCCACGCTCCACGCTCCAGATTGCAGACAAGCCAAAGAAGCTGTCCGCACAGCGAGGGGACTTTTGGGGGCGCTGCGGGGGCAGAAAAGCCGCGAAGAAATATTGAGAAAACATAAAAAATGCGACGCTTCAAAAATATAAATATTAAAGCACATTTTTGTCATGAACTTTGACCAATGGCTTAGAAGAGGAGTAAAAAACATGGATTTATACCTATTTCAATATCAGCAATGCATTGGAAATTAAATATCAAGCTATATCATGACTATAAAGATATTCCGAATGGAAATCGGTTGAGTTTTTTAAAGGTTATGGCAGGAGGTAATTTAGGAAGTCAGTCCTCTTATAATATTGAAATCTTCGGAATTCTGAGAGAGCATTGGTTAATCAATGAAATTTCATTTGTAGTTATGAAATAACCTTAATGACCAAAACGATATTCCGAATGGAGATCGGTTGTATTTCGACAAGGAGGAATGGCAAGTTTAAGAAGATTATATAGTTAAATATTGAATATTTCGTTAATTTTTGTCATACATATAATACTTATAGTATATTCTTCCTCGTGTGTGAGTAAATTTCATGGCTTCATGCAGGTCTCTAATAAACACACGTGAGGCGAGGCGATAGTCTGTCTGAGTGGCTGAGTGTCTGCAAACGATATGCTCGTGTGCATGTGTGTGTGCATACACACACATGTGTGTGTGTGTGTGGAGTGTGTTTACCTGTCCAGCCGTACGTCCGCATGCAGGTAATTTACGCGGCAGCTACCGAAATACGCTGCCGTCGACGTTGCCGTGCGGCTTTGGCCGGCCAAGGGGATGGGTTATGGATGGTTATGCGGCGGGGGACGTGGACGTGGACGGGGACTGGGACAGGGACGGTGCAAGACCAAAAACCGAAGCGCGGCCCGCAGTCGAGATTATTATCGCGCGCCAGAAACAGAGCCACAGCCACAGCCACAGCCAGTGCCAGTGCCAGAGGTGGTGCTGGTGACGGTGGTGCCGGTGCCGGAGTTGCCACAACAACAACCACAAGCAAATCAACAACAACAGCAACAACAACAACACACATGTTGCCCGTCCGTTGCGCATGCGCTGCAAAGTCGAGCCCCGAGCCTCGATGAGCGTCATTTTGACAGCGCGCACAATGCAAACCACGTTCCACTTAAGCGCAACAACAACCACTGTAACAACAACAACAACAACACCAACAACTACTACAACAACCACTGGCCAAAGGATTGCCACAGCCACTTGGATAAGCACTTGCCGGCTTGGACCTTGCGCACAAAACTTATAAATACATAAATACACAGACAGTGGGCAAAAGAAGTCTGTGGTCAAGCCGCTTGGATTTTTGATTTTTTGAATCCGTATTATACAAAATGAATCTCAAGAATTTGGTATCATATGGCCAATTAAATGCTAGAGCTACGTTAGAATTTCAAAAGTCACGAATAAACAGAACATTGTCCATTTCTACTTTCGGAAAAGTTTAGGGGAAGAAAATTTTCTTAAATGAACAGTTTTTGACTTGTGTATTAAATCTCATCTCAAGTGACTAATCAAAATCAAGAGCATGTAAGTTCCATCCCATCATGTCAAGGGTGAGATTGAGAACTGTTGAGGAAAATTCACTTCCGCAACATCTTTCCGAAAGTAAAGCTTTGAAAAGAGGTCTGCTAATTTGATAAGAAAGTCTGCGAAACTGTTCTTAACTATTACCATAAGGTTTCCAACAAACACTCAGTGTACGTAAGCGTTTTCTGTCTTTGATTTAGCAACAATTTAAATTTCCTTGATACAAATAATGACTAGCTAAATATGATACTAATCAACTGCTCTTTACCATACTATATACATTATGATTTGGTGTATTTATATTTCAAAAAGTCTTTTCTTTTATTAATTTCCTAAAAATGCAGGCTGTGTGTCTACTTTTCTTGCTGACTGTACCCACTCGCTAGTGTGTGTGTGTGTGTGTGTGTGTGTATACGTCTGTGCATATGCAGCGCAGACTTTAGGGCACTGCCACGGCCTCAACCTCAACCTCAACCTCGGAATGGGCAGAGTTGCCTTTGGCTCTGGCTCTGGTTCTGGCTTCAGCTTCGGCTTCGTCTTCGGCTTCGTCTTCGCCTGCTTTCCTCAACTTGGAGACTTTCCCTTTGGTGCTGGGCTGGGGGTCTTCTGTCTTCAGGTACAAAACGAGTTATCAGATTATTTGTTATTTGTCTTGGTCTGCCGTTCTGTGCTCTTCTCTACGGCTCGGCCTGGTAGTACGGTTCTGTTTGGTTCTGTTTGGTTCTGTTCTGCTCTGTTTTGTTGTATGCTCTTCAAGTAGTTTGGAGTTATGCCTCGCATATGCAAAGCACGACAACAACAAAAGCAACAACAATAATAACAATAATATGCGACGCGTTAATGATAAACACTCCAAACAAGAACAACAACAGCAACAACCACAACAAATGAAAGGCACAACCTAAAGATGCCCCTTCCCCATACCCCATACCCCATACCCCATTCCACACTCACTCCACAGACACACTCCAGTAAATAAGTAAGACCAGTAGCCAAAGTCGCTGCATTGGAGAACTGAACCCCAAATGGGGATTTGGGACTGAAATGCTGTCAAGAGCTGATGTCATTAAAAAGAACCTTGCCACAGTATTACCTCTGATTTAAAGGAAACCGATTATTGCCTGCATAATACGATTATTATAAAGTAGCCCATTAAGAATTCGTATACAATGGATATTCTTATCACTTAAACTCTTGCCATAATCGATATATTACAAACTCGAGGAAAATAGGATAAGCAAAGTTCTAATATGTCAAAAATAGACTGTAAAATTGTATAAATTAGAAAACTATTGAATATAAGTAACTTTAAAACGAATTGAATTGATGGGATGTTCTTTAATGCCATATAAATATACTATAGAATATAAAATATTGTGTATTTCCTAAAGGATCTCAGATAATACTTAGCTAAGAGCAGAACAATTGGCATTAAGGGTACCAGAGAAGTACAAGGCTCCGCCTGCTTGCCACCACACACATTAAGCCCTCTGCAGTCCTACATTTACAGGGTATAACAAACTCAAATAATAACAAAAGCGCGGAAGACGGTAGCAATGGCCACAGTGGCAACAACGTGGAGAGTCTCGCAATGATATTTATGCTGCCCATACCAAACCTCAGTGTGTGTGTGTGTGTTTGTGTGTGTGAGGCTTTAATGCGATACGTGAAGTGAAAAATATAAGTATATACTACATACAATGTAGATGAAAACTGAAAATTAGTTTTCTGTTGTTGTTGTTGTTGCGCTGTGTGTTGCGGTTATCCAGTTGAGGCCGGGCCAAAAGGTCGACGTGCTGGGTCAGCTGCAGAGGCTGCATTAACTGCTCGCTTGATTTGTTGTTGTTGCTGCTGCTGCAGCTTAAGCATAGTAGGCCATGATGCGGCAAGAAATTCAAATGGCTGCGCCCCAACCAATGGAGCCGGAGACGCAGCCCAGGCCGGCTGCCACTTGAGGCAACCTTCGTTGTTGTCTTCGTTGTTATTATGGGCACGTGACAACTGCGCCCACGGCGTGGTCAATCTTGGACACGCTCACGCATGCGGATGGAGCGCGTGGGCGTGGACACGCAGCCGGAGGAGGAGGAAGAGGAGGAGGAGCAGCAGGCGGAGGCGGAGGCACATAACTGTTTAATTGCTCAAATGTCAGCAGCATTTAAAGATGGGCGAACTCAATCGCCAGGTGACACACATTGCAGTTGTTGTTAGAGCTATAAAAACAAACAATCGATGCCACTTTCGATAGTATCGAGGGGCTCTTTTTGGGTCAGTAACTTGGTATCGATTCTATGGAACCCACATATCTTAATTTGTTATACCATAGAAAGATTGCAGTTAGTGCATACCATAAATGGGTTCTATTTAAACTATTGATACACTTTTGAAAGTATCGATGCAGTTTTTTGAGCCACTTTCGAGGTATCTATGTGAACGAGGTACTATAGATTGGAATGCTATCGATAGTTTCGAGTTGAGACACTTTCAATAGAATCGATGGGTTCGTTTTATGATATACTGTAGATTGTTTTTTTTGAGCCTGTGTTAAGGTATAGATGAAAGCGAGCCGTATACTTTGTACGTTCACGTACGTATACATTTGGTTATACTTTTGATAGTTAAAGGGATCAAATTTACACTATGGAACTAATATACTTCCGATAGTATCGATGCGTTCAATTTAAGGTACAATTAAGATATCGATACTATCGAGCCGGCGTGTCTAAGATTTTCGATACTTTAGATAGTTTCAAGTTGACCCACTATCGATTGTATTGATAGATCCCGTTTCAATCTCTATCACGATATCGATGCTAAGTAACCGACATCTCAACTTTTTGATACATATATATCATGCATCTTTATCAATGCTCCATTCTCTTGATAGTTTGAAAGGAACAATATTTAAACTGTCGAGCCATGGTACAATCGATGGTATCGAAGGTTTCTGTGAGCCAGCTGTTAATGATACAATCGAACTAGAGATAGTTTTGACAGTTAAAGCTATCTCTATGGCCACAATCGAATGGCGGATTTCCAGCTTGAATACATGTTGTCAAATTCTAATTGCTTGAAACGGAACGGAGTTAGCTTTCATTGGCTTAATAATGCACTTAGTTATTTGAGCTGTTCAGCAAACTAACAAACTAGTTTCCGTTTAGATTTCTATACAAAACGCAGACACACGGAAACTCACAAACGTTGCCCCTGCTCCAGGTCTGCTCCTTGCCTAACCCCACTAGACCCCTCGGATGGACGCTGGAAATGCGTATGAAATTATACGAAGCAGCAAAAAGACACCAACAACAACAACAACAACAGAAACAACAGCAACAACAACATCTACAACGGCGTAGACAGCGATGCCGGCAAACCTGAGCTGAGAAATAGAAAATCACCGGAAGTCATTATACAAAAACTTGTTGTTATCGATTGGTTGGGCGATATACTACACAGACTTATAGACAGCCCGTACTAATACCAGCACAGGCACACGCACACGCACTTGGAGAGTGTTGTTGTACACCCGACAAGTGAGACAACAAATCGCTTTGCCACTAATGGTATAATGATCTCAGTGAAAGAAAGCATCCTCTGAAATTGTGTGAGAAAAAGGGATCAAGAATCTATGGAGAATATATTTAAATGGTATGTTTCATATAGGGTAATTTTAAAGGGTAGAACTACCATAGATAGTTCGGATAAGGATAAATAATTGAAGTGCCTATAGACCTTTAAGAACCAGATAGTTTCCCGAATAGTAAAATAAATTTGATATTTGAACTCTAAGGAATGAAATAGTAAGCATATAGAAACAGATAGGATCTCCAATAAGTAAACCGGTAAATAGACCTTAAAGGACAGAATTACTATTAATAGTTCGGATAAGGAGAAATAAATGAAGTACAGAAATCTATTTCAAGAACCAGATAGTTTCTTGAATAGTAGATTAGATATTTGAACTCTAAGGAATGAAATAGTAAGCAGAAAGCAACAGATAGGATGTCCAATACGTGATCTATAGGATATAGTACATAATAAGGATGCATGTTATTGTTTTCTTTTTAGGAAGTGTCCAAAGTGTTAGATATTATAACACACTTCAGCACAACTGAACTTTCCGACTTCAACTTCCCAAGGAGAAAAAACTATAAATTTTAAATCATATTTTAGGAAGGATGCTGAGTCTTAACTGATTATCAATCTAGCCATACTTTGAAAGGCATTTAAAGACACTTTTCAAATAAGAGTTTCTAATTCCTAACTTAATTCAAATTAGTTGATCTATTAAACGCAATCGACATTTTAGTCGGGTGTGCATGCGTTGCGTCTATATTAATCATTTTGTGAGCGGGCCCATCCGCTGCTTGGCTCATCCATCCGCTCGGCAAGTTGGTTTTGAGATCAACTTTGGGCTGGGCACTGCCAGAGGCCACAGAACGAAGTGCGACAAGGTCAGGGGAAAGGCCGCCCGCTACGGATACTTGAATTTCAAGCGTTTCTTCTCTTAGTTGGCAGTTGCCAGTTGCAAGAATATAAAATATTGCACACAGCTGCAGCCTCAAATGGACCATATAACTTTCAACTGCAACTGTTGTCGCTGCTGCTGTTGCTGTTGCTGCTGCTGTGGTTTAGCTTATAAGACTTCAGCAGAAGGTAGCAGCAGTTAACCGAAGGTAAACTGAGATTTTTGCTGACCAAACACAGACCGCAAAGCAGAGCACGCACATGGCATATGGCGAGACTACGTCTGAGATTCTGAGAGGGGTAACTTTGACTGCGTGTCGCACTTGCACCAAAATCACCGACTAGCAACATCAGCAACATCAGTAACATCAGCAACAGCTGCGCTGATTGCACTCACCTCCCAGTGGCTGAACATTAGCTGGGGACAGGCCAGGCCAGATGTCTGTTTGCGCATCTCCTGGGCAAAGTTGAACGATTCGATGACCGGCAGCAGGCAGGTCACTGCGAAGTTGCCGCTGCCCTGGGTTAGGTCGCCGGACAGGATTTTGCCATGACGTCGTCCAATTACCGCATACATTTTGCCTGCAAGGATACAAACACAAAACAAGGTAGAAGTCAAACTGTCAAGTTATTCATATCACTTCAAGTGAATGCGTTACAAGTAGAGCATTGAATAGACATATTTTGATATAATTATTCGCTTTTAATTTTCAATCAATTGTAAATATTATCTAGAATTTAAATGACAAGAATGTTCTGAAATATGAATTCCAAATAAATTGTTAAATATTGTCAGTGGCACGCTAAACATTTCAAATCTAAAAATTCACTATAAAATTCTAGTTGTTTGCAAATTTGCAAATCATGATTTTATCAATTTCAAATTAATTTTATTAAATTCTCACTCGATGGCAAATGTTTTCTATCGAAAAGCAAACATTCCAACTGATAGCAATGTTCAAAATAATGGCCATTGAAATTTACACATAAAACTCATTTAAATGAAGCTAATTGATTGAATATCAAATTTATTATGGTGCACAAAAATGCAATTGATATTTTGAGCTAGAATTTTGGTAAATAAATGGAAATGACAATAATTGAAATATAATAATAGCACAGAAATAGGCACGAAATTCAATACAATTTTGCATAGAAATAATGGAGAGGTTTCTGTAGAAAAAAATACATGAAAATTGAGAGTAATCAAATTTAGTTTTGTTTATTGATGCCAAACAAATGGCAAACATTTTAAATAGTAATGAAAATGGTCTAAAATAAAGTTCATTTAATACAGCCAGCTGTGGTTTCGTATGGGCAAATTCAGAAGCAACAAAAGCCAATCAAAAGATTCTAAATAAATAAAGAATTATTGATTATTGATGTATTTTGTTATTCAATATTTGGTTATAAATTTACAATCTGTTTCATCTGGGGAATATCAATACATTTTTCTGTTTAACTTGACGATAGATATATCATTCTTACACTTAATATTATTGATTAAAAAAAGAAACAATAAAAATAAGCTGTTCTTGTTTATACTCAACTGACTGGCAAATTCTGTCATTGGAATGCCAAACAAATCAAGTGATTAAAACGATGAATAGATGAATAGATTATGTAGATGAAAATAGAAACCAAGGAAATCGGAATCAGTCGGGAAATGCCTGCACTCCAAAACTATTTCAAATCAAAATAATTAAAAGATTTATTAAAAAAAAACAATGAAAATTCATAGAAGACTTTGTTTTGTTTAAGGAATTTAACTGAGGTGGAATACCAAACAACTCGTGTGATAAAGACGATGAATATGATAGATAATGTAAATGAAAATAGAAACCTAGGAAATCGAATCGGTCGGGAATTGCCTGCACTCGAAAACTATTTCAAATTAAAATAAATAAAAGATTTATTAAAAAAACAATGAAAATTCATAGAAAACTTTGTTTTGTTTAAGGAATTTAACTGAGGTAGAATGCCAAGCAATTGGAGTGATAAGAACGATGAATATGATAGATTATGTAGATGAAAATAGAAACCAAGGAAATTGAATTGGTCGGGAATTGCTTGAAAATTGATATACTTAAAGTAAACTTTGTTTTCTTTAGGCTACTTTCAAAAATAATGGAAAAAATTAAATCGAATAATTTTTTCTAAAGTGAATTGTGGCTCCAGAACTCAAAAATGTAGTCAGAAAAAGTGTAGAAGCTTTCGTTTACCTGTAAGGTGAGAAATATGAATAAGTGCCTTAAGGCACTCTTGGGGCTCTGAGTGTAAAAATAGTCATTTCCAAATTACGAAGTTAAAGTTTATTTCTATTTATGATACTTCACGAAAAAAATTATCAGCTGAATTGCTTTAATATATTTACTTTTATTAGCACAACAAAACACAACGAGCAGCAGGACAAATTCCACGCGTGAAATAACACATGTTTTGTGCACATGAAAATAAAAAGTACCGTTAAAAGCTTCTGAGAGCTTTCAAAGCTTCTAGACATAATTTGGTGTGTTTATTACTAATAGTCAAAAAATATTCAAATGATGTAAAAGCTCTTAATTTTTTTATTATTGTGAATAATATAATAAGTGTCTATAGACACTCTTACGTGTTAGAGGGTTAAGTAATGTGGAATGTCAAATATTTCAAGTGATTAAAACGATGAATATGACAGATTGTGTAGATGAAAATAGAAACCTAGGAAAAGTCGATGCCAAATCAAAATAATTGAAAGATTTCTTAACAAAAAACAATGAAATGGTATAATATAGTAAGAGTAACTTTGTTTTCTTTATAGAATTTGAACAGAGTTGATTATGTGTGCACATTCCAAAGTGTAGGAGCGTATTTATGCGAATCTGATAGTCGCTGGAATTTGGCAATAAAACTCAATTGAATTGAGCTACTTGGCGTGGCTTGGGTTTCGGCCATGTCTGTGGCAAGTCTGTGGCAAAAAGGCCAATTTAAAGCTCGAAATGTGAATTTTGCGAATGAAAATGGAAACCGAATGAAATCTTATCGCTAGGCCCATAAAAATTGGCGCGCTTTCTTGAGAAGCGCGCGCTTTTCGCTTGAACTGGCCACTCAACCTGAGAAGACCTGAAGACGAGTCTACAGATTTCTTCTTCTTCTTCTTGTTGCTGTTGCTGTTGTTGTTGTTGTTGTTGTTTTCTTGCTTATTTTTTGGCATGCGCGCGAAATTAAACAAGCAGCAACGGGGCTGCCAGCGACAAGAGCAACTACAACAAAAAAACGCAGAGCCCACAGCAACAACAACAACAACAAGAACAATGTCGCTGGGCAGGAATTAGTTTCCGGTCGTAGTAAAAATGACAAAAACAACAACAGCAGCAACAACAACAACAACAACAAAAACATAAACACAAGCAAAAACGGGCAAAAGGATGCGTCGCCGCCGGCCTCAGGCGACGGGCAAGCGCAGCACGCGAGCCGGGTTCCAGTCCGTCCCAGCGGCCAGCGGAGCCACTGCAGTCACATAGATAAACACACACACATACACACACACAGCAGCAGCAGCACAACATACACACACACACAATGGATGCTGTGCTGCCGGCGTCGCCGTCGCCAACAACATTCATTCATTCATTCACAGCCAGTTTGCTGCCTACGTCACTGTCTCAGTCGCTGCGTGTGAGCGAGTGTGTCTGTGTCTGTGTGTGTGTGCGTTCATTCAAGTCTGAAACACACACAGATACACACACACACTGGCGCACACAGCCACATGTAGCGACAGCAGCAGCAGCAGCAGCACCAGTAAAGTTGTCGTTCGTTTTTCCGTTTGATCAGTTCGAAAAGTGAGGTTGCCCCGAGCAGACGACGGAGCGGCTACAAAAAACCAGACTCGTATAGGGTATCAAACAGTCGGTAGAACGAGAGTATCTGACAGTCGGGACAACGCGTGTTCTGTGTTGAATTACAAGCTACAATTTATAGTATTAATCAGATACGAGTTGTATTTTGAAACAACTGCAACAAAAGTGCTGCTAATCAAAACGCAATAACAACAATCGATAATCAATAATCGTTAATCGCTAATCGTTAATCGTTAATCGTGCGATCGTGTGCTTAAACCTGATTTACAAACACATATATATATATATATATTCGTAACGTGAGCGCGCGTTTTGTAACATGTTCAGTGCCTGTGCTGGGGGCCAAGGGGCCAAGGGGCCCAGCGGCGGCTGCTGACTGACCTGACTGATTGCTAATAACTATTTGAGATACCAACTGCAATAGTAGTAGACAGTAGACGGTAGACAGCTATTTTGATACGACAAGAAAAACAATCAACAAACGTTTCGATTTGCCAAGTCAACGACAACGACAACAACAACGACCACGACAACAACAACGAAGGCTGAAGCTGAAGTGTCAATTACAACAGCCGCACAACACACCCAAATACACACACTCAAACACACACACTCATACACACAGAGCATGGCCAGCATACGTTCGGGTTCATTGCTGCTGCTGCTGCTGCTGCTGGCGAGCGGCGCGCAGAGCACGCGCCTGCCGCTGGAGGTGTACGAGCTGACGCCAACGGCCAGCAGCGATGACAGCAGCGCTGCCAAGCACAAGAGCTTGGAGTATACCATCTACGATGCCAAAGAGCTGACAGGTGCGCCCAAGGCACCGCCAGCAGCCTCGACAGCAGCAGCAGCAGCAACAGTTGCTGCAACAAGCACAACAACCAGCAGCACGGCGCGGCCGCTAACTGTTGCTGTAGTCAGCATCTCGGCGGAGCAGCAGCCGGAGACGTTGACAGAGACGGAGACGGAGACAGAGACGGTGCCGGCCATGTTGGCGGTGCGACGTGCGCGCCAAATGTTGCAGCAGCAGCATCGACTCACCAGCAGCAGCGGCAGTGGCAGTGGCAGCAACAGGCATGCGCATGGCGGCAAGGATCTGCGCATACTCTACCAAGTGGGGGTAAGTACAGCGCAGACGCAGCTAATTACACAGTGTGAGCTGGCACAGCGGCAACAGTTGCTGCCTCAACAGCAGCAGCAGCAGCCGTAGCAACATTGATCTATGCAAACAACTTGTCGGCGGGTTGCATAATGCAGCGACACCTGCTCAGCGACTTGCCAGCCAAGTTAATGGCAAATGTTGTTGCTGCTGCTGCTGCTGTAACTGGCTAAAAGGCCCACGCCAACAACAGACGGCAACAGCAGCAGGTTTTGGCATAGAAGTCGGGGCTGGGCCTACGACTTGCTATGGGTATTGTCTATATTTAGCAGCCGCCCTATAGAGATTGACAATTCTTACAGCCATTACACTTGACACCCACAAAACGGGACAGTTTTTTATATTTATGGCACATTTAATTGCAACTGCAACAGCAACAACAGCAACAGCAACAACAGCAATTGCTTTATATGAAAAATGAAAGTTGTTTCGTTTAACATGTCATTTGTTCGCGCTGCTCTTATTGACAACAACATTGATGTTGTTGTTGTTGCTGTTGCTGCTGCTGCTGCTGTTGTTGTCGTCATCGTTGTTGTCGCCGTCGCATTTGATCAATTAAACTCAGCGTCGAACAATTGCGATACCTTATAGACCAATTAGTTAGCGGGTCAAGAGTTCAATGTGGCTTATTTTTTATGAGGCACGAACTGACAGACATGACTAAGCCAAGAGTTGCGGCTAAGTTCGTCTACGATATGATCTTTCCACGAAACATGACAACAACTGCAGTTGCAACTGCAGCAACTGCCACAACTGCCACTGCCACTGCAGTTTCAATGAACATTCAATCAAACTTTCTGGTTTCAGCTGCATTTTTATTGTTACCTTCCCTTTGCCAGCCCCATAAATCAGGGCAACTATAGCTGATTTGGCTCAGTGTTGCGTTTAAGCCATATATCATCCATCTATTATGTCTAGTGTCCAGCCAGAAAACACTCCACTCCCTAGACGGGCCCATTGGCATTGTTTATGTTAGTTGGTCGAGGCGTGAAATATCAACAACAATCAAAACGAAAATATTGACAGTCTAAGCAAGTTTTAAAACGAGGCTAACTGTAAGAAGGGGTCGACTAAATGCATACCCTTTAAGGAAGAAATGCGGAATATTCGTAATCCCGAAGGAATCCCGAACGAATCCCGAAGGAATCCCGAAGGAATCCCGAAGGAATCCCGAACGAATCCCGAAGGAATCCCAAAGGAATCCCGAATAGGGAGAAGTAGTCAAAGATGAAATTTACACTGCATATAGAGAAATATCAAGTCAACCTTAAGAATCTTACAACTCTTTCCCTGTAATATCCAGAATAAGTTAATTCTCCTATAATTGGGATAATAAATAGTACTAAAGTTTTAAAGGAGCAATCTTAAAACTTGAATCTCTCCTAACATTGTAAAAAATCAAGCTAAGCTTTCTTCTCCCAGTTCTTTCGGACTATACCAACCAGCACAGTTTCCGTTCTATCGTAACTCTGGTTCCTGCCACATAACACATACGTTCTTTTAACACAGATATGCCCCGCCCCTCACCTCGTCGCAACGCGCATAGATCGCCGACTCAGTTCGGCTGAGTTTGGAGCGTTTCGGTTCGGTTCGGTTCGGTTGGGCATGAGGGGCCCATAAATTTGAAATCCGTATGTCTGCAATAAATTTGGAAGGCATAAAAAACAAGCAGGCGCATAAGAACAACACCTAAAATAGACAAAAAAGCCAAATTCCTGTTGGCTAGAAGAACAAAACAAGCGAGAGATATAGAGAAATAGAGAAGTAGAATAGATCGGTAGAGATAGAGAGAGGGAGAGGGAGATAAATAAACTTTTTTTCTAGAAGAAAACAAAAAGTTCCCATGCTTAAAAGCGCTAAACATTCAGTTCCGGTATTTAAAAATGTTTTCAACAATAACAACAACGGCCTGGAATGAAGCAGGGGAGATGGAGTGTGTGCCGGAGAGAGGGAGAAGGAGAGCGAGAGCGATAGAGTGAGAGGTATACGGGGAGCTAAAGCTGAATGAAAGAAAATTCATGAATGAAATACGACGACGATGAAGCTGGCAAATGGCGTTTGCCTGGCCACGATGAATGAGCAAGAACTGTGACGTTTGAGGAGCGAGGCGAGGCGAGGCGATGCGAGGAGGGCGGCCGGAGACGGGAGGTAGGAGTGAGGGGGACGGGGACTTGTACGGTTTTCAGGCCGAATGAATGAAAACGTAAACGCTGATGAGCTGCGGCTGCGACGCTAACAGCAACGCCAACAGCGACGTCGACGGCGGCAGCAATGTTTCGCTTCGCTGGGCAAGTCAATCTATGAATGAATGGCAACGCGACAGAGCGTCCAAATGTTTGAATGGGTAACGCCAACAACAGCAACAACAACAGCAACAACAACACTGATTTGTTGGCCATATACAAGCAGATCAGCTACGCATATTTGGCTTAAACAACTCACGAGTTGTCGTTGTGCGCGTGGCATGGCTAAAAGCGGCTAAAGCTAAATATGTTGCTCTGTTACCAATGCTGTCTTTCAGGCTGTGGGCTGTGGCCAGTGTTGCCAAGCTGTTACAACCAAAAAAAGAGCACATTTTGGGCGGATCAAGCCCAAAAAGAGAATAGCGTAGCTTACTATATTCCATATATATTTAATTTATTTAAATTACTGAACATTTCCGCTTACTTTTCATGCCAAAACTTTAACGATTTGGAGTTGTTGTTTTCGAATAGTATTGCAAACGTTTATCCTTTCTGACATTATCATCAATGAGTTCTTATTTCACACACTCAAACACACAACTTTTGAAACCGCAAATTTTCACTCTTTCGGAATTCAGAACAGCTAAGAATTTCGATTCCGCATGATTTCATCGGAATTGAGAGTGAAAACAGAACTGATTATCTACTTTGACATTCGTATTATACATATCGTCAGATGCTACCTTATATTAAATTTAGGGAAACTAAGTTAGGGATGGCAACCCTAAAAGGGATTGTTATCGATAAATTCCTAATTTTAAGAAAACTAAAGAAAAACATGGAAAAAATCGAAGTTTGTCTATATACAGATTTGACGGGAAAAGCAGCGGAAGTGGCAACACTGCGACTGTGGGCTGTGGCATGTGGCATGTGGCATGCAGACATGAATGACACGACGCTGAATTCTTGGGCTACGAAAAACGAGATATCAAAGAGGCAGCCAGAGAATTCCAATTGACTGAGAAATGCATAAACAAATCTCTTCAGCTGTCCAGCTGTCCGACTGTTCATTTGTTGGCCAAGTCGTGTCTTTTGTTGGCTTTGTTGTTGTTCTTGTTGTTATCTAGCCCAGACACGTGGGTGATTTTATTGTTATTGTTGTTATTGTGGCTGTGCTTAGCCAGGTGTGAAAACGGCATTTTTTATACTTGTATACTCGTATAGTTATTTCCCTTTTGGGTTTTCAAGCACGAGCGCCACAAAAGCAATTTATCAAGCGAGTGAGGCGGGCTGACTGTGCGTATGCGCAATGTGAGCTTGTTTGGCATTAGAAAAGGTTGTTTATCAATACGTTAACAAAGTCCAAAGCCACGCCTTTAACACAACAATGTCTACAATTGTTTATTGTTTGTGTCCCGCTTGGCTTTTGAACATTTTTTTGCTATCTTTTTGAGTAATTTTTTATGATAATTCATCCGCAGGCATTCATAATAAAACTGTCCTCATCAAAATTTACGAGCTTTATGCTAACTGCTTTTCAAGCGTGTATCTGTGTATATGTGTGTGTGTGTGTGTGTATCTGTGTTTTCTGTTTGTATCTCATGCTTGAGTATCTGATGCGCTATGCAAGGTCGTCACAGCGTTAAGTTATCTTGAGGTAAACGATCCGCCAGTTAAACATCTTGCATGATTACAGCGCCCAGATATCTAGGGGTAACTGATCTTTCAGTTAAACATCTTCAATGTGAGCAACGTTCATCAATAATCAAGTTAACACGACTTTGATCGCATTCCCCTGCCCCTGCCCCTAAACCCTGCCCCTGCCACCAAGCTCAGCTCATATTACCGACTTCAACTTCTGGAGAACCTTTTTGTTTTTTCTTTTCTTTTCTTCATTTTTTTTGCCTTTCCTTTCACGCTGAGGAATGTTTTTTATGCTAAATTTAGAAATTATTCAATGTGATTCAAAGCGAAAACAAGAAATAAAAAACAAATGCCCGAAGAGAGTAGACAATAATAACAACAACAACAACAACAACAGAAGCAGCGGCTGTTATATCATACACTGAGAAAAACAACAAGTGAAAACTGTTTAGAACCACAAATAAATCACAACTTTGGTAAAATATCTGAGTTTTTCTTAAGAAACTATCAATTAAAGAAATCTAAAGTGTTTTAAAAGATCTTCTATATCCATTATATACAAGGCATGCTAAAGATTAGGCATCTTCAAATTAATATTGTTATACACTGAGATAAAATGTATTTAACTAAATAAGAAAAGACAACAGAACTCGAGAAAACTGAAACTGAAAACTGGGAAAAATTCTAGATTAGGCTTGGTAGCTTTAAGAAAAATCATACACTGCGAAAAATTTCATAAAATATTTAGAAACATTTCTGGAACGCTAAAAATCTAAAATTTGGAAGAAAAAAAATCAAATTCTAGCTATTTCTTCTAGATTAGCAATTTCTTCTAGATTCTAGATTATTCTCATAAAATATTTAGAAACATTTCTGGAACGCTAAAAATCTAAAATTTAGAAAAATTCCAAATTCTAGCTAGATTATTCTAGAAATATTTCAGTTTCTTTGCTTTCTAGGCAATTCAACTGCTGAGCATGTTTTCTTGCAGTGTACATATGAACAAACAAACATATTTTTAATAATGTCTAACGCATTAGCATAAAACGAATAGCAACAACAACAGCAACAACAACAACAGCTACAACATAGCACAATTATTCACCTAAAAAAAATTCCAGTTCACAATTTCAGAGAGCTCCATTCAGAAAAAAACAAATGCCTGAAAGCAACTACAACTACAACAACAACTACAACCTGAGCCAACGGATGCTCGGATACCAAAAAACTAGTTTGCCCACTTTTGTTGTTGTTGTTGCACCCATTGCTGCTGCTGCTGCTGCTGTTGCTGCCGCTGCTGCTGCTGTTGTTGTTGTGTTTCTCGAGGCAAGCGGCAGTTTGAAGCTGGCGCGCGCGCCAAGTCAACTTTTTATATTAGACTTGTAACAAATTTTGATAAAAGCAAAAAATCAAAACTAACAAAATATAGAAAAAATCGAATGAATTCGATTGCTGCAACGAGTTGTTGCCGCTGGGGGAAAAGCTGACGGAAATGTTGCTGCTGCTGCCGCTGCTGCTGCTGCTGTCGAGTTTCCGTTTCAGCCAAGACCTTGTTACAGTTATTGACGGACACGTTCCAATTTGGCCGCTTCTGCCGTTGATGTTGTTGCTGCTGTTGCTGTTGTTGCTGCTGTTGTTGCTGCTATCTGTAAGTGTGCTAATTACGTGCCAAAGGCGCATTGTTTACAACGGCTGGCGATGCCAGCAAAAATAAATAACTATAAATACGCAAACGAGGCGCGTATTGCTGCTGCTGCTGCTGTTGTTGATTCATTCATTCATAAAAACCGCGCGCGAGCAATAACAACAGCAGCAGCAGCAGCAACAGCAACAACAACGGCCCACAAGTGCGCATGTGTTCATTAAACAAAACAACAGGCCGCTGCTCTTGCCTGGCGGGGTGTAGCAGGGCGGGCGGGCAGCAGAAGCAGCAGCAACAACAACAGCAGCAACTGCAACTGCAACTTGATCGTAATTAACAGACGTAGCAGCGTCCAAAAACGGCCACAACAAAATTGTTGCTGCTGTCATTCATTAAAAATTGCGAAAAACAGCAGCAGCAGCAACAACAGCAACAGCAACATGCACCGCAGCAACTTTTCATTCATAAAAATGCTGCAACAACAATAGAGCAGCGGCCAAGATTGATTTATTTAGCTAAGCGTAAAAGGAGACAACAGTCAGCTAGCAACAGTTGCTGCTGCAACATGTTTACAGTGCAGCAGCAACATTTTGCGGTTTGGCCAAAGCAACAATTACAAAGAGGCAACAACGGCAACAACTATGCCACGTTTGTTGCCGCTGCTGCTGTTGCTGTTGTTGCTTTTGTCTCCCCTTTTGTGAATGAATGAATGAATTGCTTTTTTCCGTTTTTGCGGCCAAAGGCAGCTGAGGATGTGGATGTGGATGTGGCTGTGGCTGTGGCTGTGGCTCTGAATGTGGTTGTGGATGTGGTTTAGTGGATGTCCGTGTGCGTAGACGTTCATTAATTGTGACGATCAACAAGCTACGCAGAAATTCAATGTTGCTGCTGCTGCTGCTGCTGCTGGCAGCAACAATAACAATGGACACACAGACAACAGCGAGCAGCAACATGCCGCTACTCCAGCTGCAATTGGCTGCAAACTGGCAAACCAGTTCCACCAGCGTGCCTAACCAAACCAAAACTCACAACCCCCTGCCCCCACTAATACCCCCCGCTCCACCCCTGGCGACAGCAACTGGCCGTTTTTTTGTTGTTGTTGCGGTTGCTTCCTTTTGGCATTTTTGCGCTTTTATGAATGAAATTCTTCTTCTTTTTTGATTTTGCACCGTTGCTGTTGAGGTTGGCATATTTCCGTTAAGGCGCGCCAAAGTGGCACGGCCAGTTCCCAGTACCCAGTTGGCCAACCCCCGCTCTCCTCCTTCGCTGCCTGGTCTGGCCTGCTGCCAAGCCGCATTTCAGTTCAAGTCAAAATCTTGGACTATGCAAAATATATTTGACCGTAAGCACAAGAACTGATTCAGCTTACTTCCGGCTCGCCTCCCTCCCTCCCTCTTCACACTCTTTCTCTGTTGGCCAGACTCAGCGCGGTTTTAGCCATTTCATTGGAATTTCTTTGCTGGCCGAAAAAAAGAAGCACAGAACAGAACAGAACAATCTGAGCCAAGAGGCGGATGAGGCTTAAGTGGAAGTTGTGAATGTTGTGAATGCCGCTGGCGCTGGCCTAAACGACTTCCGTGTGACTTCCGCAGCAGCAGCAGCAGCGGCATCAGCGGCAGCAACATCTTCTGGATAGAAGCTGGAAGAAGCTTCTTCTAGTTGCGACAGCAGCCGACTTCCGCTTCGAGGAAAATTCAAAATTCAATTTTAATTGAATTTTTGTGTAAACAGCGTGAGGTGACCAAACAGCACTTCCGCCTCGACCTCGACCCCTGCCCTCTGCCCTCTGCCCCCTGCCCTCTAGCCTCTTCTTTGGCCACATGTGCTAGCGACGCCAGATTGCATAATTCTGGGCATGGGCAGAGGAAAATGGAAAATGAGTAGGAAATGTATAGAAAAATCATTAACGCGCAGACAAAAGATAACAGTAGAATAGAACGCTGCTGCAACGTGGCAGGGGCACAACTACCTGCCACAGCAGCGGCAGAGGCAGCGGCAGAGCCAGACACTTGTGCCAAGCGGCTGCCACAACGCGACTGCTAACGGTCCCAAGATCAACAGCATCTTCTCGTCCCGTCTCGTCTCGTCTCAGCGGCGCATGTGCAACAGCAGCCTGTGTCCCGGCGTCCCTCCGTCCCTGCCTACCCTACGCTCTACGCTCTACGTCCGCCCGTCGTCTGTCGTCTGTCGTTCGTGTGCGTCTTTGTGCGTCAACGCCCTCATGGGAACCAAACACCGTACCCTGCCGCAACTGCCGCAACTGCCACAACTGCCGCACTGCCTCAACTGCCGAGCGCAGCCCCGGGGCAGGCATTCTTTAGGGCATCTCTTCCGGCATTCAAAAATTTATGTCACTGATTGGCAACACACACACACACATACACACACACACAAAGAGAAATCCAAAGCAGTTCGTCCTTTGTGGCCAGGTCCTTTTGTTGGCATTTTGCGCGCGTCATGTCAAGCGTTGGGTTATTGATAGCAGCAGGTGCAGTCCTGTCGTCCTCCCGTCCTCCCGTCCTGCCGTCCTGACTGCCTAACAGTTCAGCACTCCATCAGTCCATCAGTCAGCTCCATAAGCTCAAATTACGCTGCAACTAAGCGACAATCAAAGGCTTCCCCCATGCCGCTGGCTAATGAGTGACAGTTGGCAGTTGGCTGCCTGTCGGGGGGGAGAGGAGTGAAAACAAAAGACCAAGCGATGCATTGGCATGCCAGCTATGCAGCTAACCCCCCACTCCCTGCTGCCTGGCTGACAATATAAAAAAATAACACAGGAGAATACAGTTATCCTTGGTATCGCGAAGATTCAATACACTTGCAGGCATCTATAGGAAATCGCTTCTAGCTATGTTAGCCTAAAGATATGGTAATCAGATCTAAACAAGAATCTCCTCAAGCAGTAGATAATACAATCGCTATAACATATAGTTGTCTGAATTAGATTAAACCCAATCAGCTTGTATATAGCCAAATAAAACTTCGAATTCGTGAGTTTAGTTATAGCAACTTAAAAAACCAAAATATTCTTCCCACAAAAACTCAAATTCTTACCAATTCTTAGCATGACAGCTATGAGATATAGTAAGCTGATACATGGGCTAAAAAGAAGCAGCTGTACCAAATTTCAGCAATATACCTCCAAAAACTCCCTAGATCTCATAGAACAAACAGACAAACCTAAGCTAGAATATGCGTATTTAGTGCGTAATGGATGTTTCTTGCGCTGGGTTACACAATTTGTGTGAAATGTGTAATACCCTCGACAAGGGTATACAAATTGTATAAGTCATTGTCATGTTGAGGCAGCAGCGCTTCCGGTGCCGCATCTTTGAGGCGCAGAATTCCAAGCATGCCCCCAGCAACATGAAGCATGACGGGCAGATGAGAAGCTGTTGCCTGCCTGCTCATGTTCTGCTCATTGTTGTTGTTATTGTTGTTGTTTTAGTGGGGTTGTGGGGGTTAATTTGATTCAATTAAATGAGCGTGCGTAAAACCCTTTGACAGCTCTTAAAGCTGACTGAAAACCCCAATTGCCGCCCAGCCCAAAGAGAAGCTTCCATTGTGAGCCAAAAAGTCATTCAAAAGTTGCACAGTGCTTGCCGCATCACGTTGCATGGCAGCAGCAATCATTGTCTTGTGGCGCGTTCTCAACTTCCGTTGACCCCCGCCCAGCTCCAGCTCCAACCCCAGCCCCAGCCCTTGCCCCTATTTGCCCATTGGCTCCTCTGCACTTTGACATATGAGGCTAATTGTTTGTGGAGAGCCGCGCGTGCTGCAGCAGCAGCAGCGAGCAAATTATAAAGTGTCGCAGCAGCAGCAGCAGCAGCTTCATGCCACACGTGGTAAACCCTCGCCCCTGTCTCCCCTTTGCCGCCTTAAACCGGAAATCCGGTGTGTGTCGCCCGTCTGTGAGTTTGTTTTCTTTCAACGGCAGCAACTTTTACTGCCTTCTACTTTACTTGGCATAAACTTTCTGCTTTTGACTCGGTTTCTTGTTTATCTGTTGCGAAGATTGAAGATTTCGGCTGGAGAGTTGATGATGTTGAATTGAGTTGAGTTGAGATGAGCGCACGCCATCGGAATGTTTGCCCAAAATTCTAGGAGCATCAACAAAATTTGCTTATCAATATGTAGAAACTGAGGGCGTCGTCTCAGTCTCAGTCTCAGTCTCAGTCTCTGTCTCTGAAGTGGCACTTCCAGAACCAGCATGAGTCCAAGTATCCATAAACAGACCGCAGCTCGAGAAAAGTAAAATAAAAACAAAAGAGGGGGGCCGCACAGTTAGGGGGCAGGGGGGAATACGGCGGCTGCTCGAATTTCAAAGAATTTCCCACGCTGCTTACGGCAGCTCCTTACATAAGGTAGTAGTATATCCTGCCCGAGCACGACAAAGGTTTCCCTGAAGTGGCACAGCCCCCGAAATCGGTAGGAATCTTAATAATGCAGCGGTGCTCGGCATATGGAAAACATACTCAATCAGCGCAGCGAAAAACTGTCAACAAAGGGTTAAGGCCCACAAAACAGGAACAGGAACAGGGCTGCAGCTGGCAGGTCCTGTCTCAAAGGAAAAAAAAACTAGGTCAAAAACGCGTGGGAAGCGCGCGATGCCAACCAAATGCGGAAGTAAATTCCGAACGGAAGTAAATAAAACTAATAAGGGCCAGCAAATGAAGACAACAAGGAAGTCGGAGCACAACTTCCGCAATAGAGAGAGCCAGAGAGAGTGAGAGAGCGAAGGAGAAGGAGAAGGCTAGATAAAAAGGTAGCTAGCAATTGAGCCAAAGGTAAAAGGTCATGCAGGCAACCTGTTTGGCTTTCGCTTGGGCTTACTTCCTGTCCTTGCTGCCTAGCACACTACTAATCCCTTTTTAAGGCATACACGCACACACACACTTAGAGGATAAGTGTGCGTGTGTGTGAGCTGCACTTATTTATTTACATCCGTTGGTCGCCTGCACTAAATCACTTCCGGACTTCCGGTTCGTCACGGACTTGCTAAGTAGCGATAGAGAGACAGAGAGAGGAGGGCAAAAAGGACGCTCAGGTAGCTGCCTTAGCCTTAGGGGCAGGTGCAACTCACTCAACGGAACGGCCTATTGATTTCATTATAAAAATAATTTGAATACAAATCAGTGAAGAAATAGAGGAAAAACACAAAATCAAATTGAAATCGAAACCAAACAAAAGACCAAAAAAAAAGTTCCAGCTAAAAAAAAGGATCCCAACAAGCAGGTGACGTCAAAAGGTACAAGAGCCTGCAAACAGTTCCACTTAAAAAATTGATTGCTTTCGATAATTTCATTGGAAACCTGTCGATGTTGTTGTTGTTGTTGTTGTTGTTGCTCATATGCGTGTTGTTGTCGCCAGAGTGCCATACAATAAAATCAAATGAGAGGGACAAATGACAGCAAGAGGAGCACACATAATAAAAACGTAGCAAATTCGAATCGATTCGAAAACAAAACTCCAGTCCGCCGTCGCTAGTTGAGTTTTATGTTTACGAGCCGGGCCGAAGGATCAGCGGGAATAACAACGGATAGTACCATAAGCTTTTATGTGAACACTGAAAGGCATAAAGGATTAAGTAAACAAGGTGTAAGCACTAGAGTTGTGCGACAATTGAGGGAACAAGTTCAGTTCAGTACAATTCCCTCGTTTGTTTAAGTTGTTCGTTAGTTCTTTTCTAGAATTCAAACGAACTTGTCGTTGTGATAGTTCACTCCAAACAAGATTTAAGCACTGGAATTGTGCTTCAATGGAAGGAACAAGTTCAGTAGAACGAGCTAATCGGTCATACAATTCCCTCGTTTGTTTAAGTTGTTCGTTAGTTCTTTTCTAGAACTCAAACGAACTTGTCGTTGTGATAGTTCACTCCAAACAAGATTTAAGCACTAGAATTGTGCTTCAATGGAAGGAACAAGTTCGATGGAACTGGCTAATCGTTCATATAATTCCTTGGATTGTTAAAGTCATTCGTGTTCGTTAGTTTCTTCTAAAATAAGAACGAAATTTTGGTTCTAATAGTTTGCTTCTTCGTTTAGTTCAGTCGTCCCTTCAGTTCCTAGTTCCATTCTAGACATCAAGCGAACTTATCGTTCTCATAGTTCGCTCCTTCGCTTCATTCCTTTCTTTAATACAATCGTTCGTTTCTTTAAGTTAATAAACGAATCCTTCTGATAGTTCACTTCGTTCGTTCCTGGATTTAGTTCATTTGTTTGTTTAGTACGTTCATTTTGTTAGTTCGTCCGTTCCTTTCTTTCATTCAAAAGAACTTAGTTCCATTGTCTCTATAGTATATTCATTTTGTTCCCTACGTTGTTACGTTATCGTTCATTTTGTTAAGCCTCAAATAAGTAAGACTAATGAACAAACTGAATGAACGAGCAGAGTTACGAACATAGTTATTTAGTTAGTTCAGTAAGTTGTTCTACTAAACTTGTTCTGAACTATTGCCTACAACTCCAATGAGCAACAGGACCAGTTTCTATGCAGACAACACACGACAGCTTAGGGTCCTAAAAATGTTAGGAATTCAATTAATGAAAAGTATCTGGCCAAGATGTTTACACAACCGACTGAATGAACCCAAACAAACACTCAATCCCACACACACGTCTGAGCATGGATGGGCTATGCACATATGTTAATCAAGTTAAACTTGGAAGCTGTTTGCACAAACCTCTCCGGGGTTGAAAGTGGACCCTCTCAGCGCGGGGAAGCCCCTGAATGCTAATGTTTTGAATAGCCTACGAGTGGGCACTTCAAAGTTAGAGCAAGCCCAAAGACTAAACTTGGCCATGAATGAAATTATTTCAATGAATCTGAGGGACTCCACTTGGGCATGCAAATGTGGCCCATAGCAGCTCATTTACAGTGACACTGTATTCAAATTTGAATTGACACATTATCACATTGCCATATCCTAAATTTGTTCTTTGCTCTGCTTGCAGGACTCCGAGGATGACTTGCCCGTGTGTGCTCCCAATGCGGTCTGCTCCAAGATAGACCTCTACGAGACGCCCTGGATTGAGCGTCAGTGCCGCTGTCCCGAGTCGAATCGGATGCCCAACAATGTCATTGTGCACCACCATGAGCAAACGCATGCGGGGCACGGCTCGACGGAGAGCCAGAAGTATCGCAGCTACTTCGAGAAGGAGAAACTGTTGCAGCACAAGCGACTGCTCCTGGGCGAGTACCAGGACAAGAAGCTCGAGAGCCTGCATTTGAAGAAGCTCATGCAGAAGCTGGGCGCCGTCTATGAGGATGATCTGCAGCTGCATTCCAGCGACTACTTGGAGCGCTCGCCGGACTACAATGAAGCCCTGCCGCCGGCCTATGAGGAGCTGGCTGACAATAAGCTGCCCCACACGCCGCCACGTGGCTCGGCCCACATGCGTCACTCGGGGCATCGGGGCCTCAAGGAGGCGACGAGCTACATTGGCGGCTGCCCCAGCAGCCTGGGGGTGGAGGATGGCCACACCATAGCAGACAAGACCAGGCACTACAAGTTGTGTCAGCCGATCCACAAGCTGCCTGTTTGCAAGTGAGTAACTTTGCGAAAAGAGCTGCCAAAAGTATCGAAGTAACTATCGATATTATCGATATTAGAAATCTTGAAAATCGATACTTAAGTGCCAAACAGGAGAGTTATTAGAGAAACGTAAAGAAGGCTGCGAATACTAAAATCTTAGCTGAACGCACTTACTTTTACTGATTTTACTTTAATTTTGTTTAAAGTTAATTTCTAATTTCTGATATAGTATCGATAATATCGATAAAGTTTCTATAATATCGATATTTAATAGCTACTTTTGCCAGTTTTTCTTAGGCATCAATAGCTCTATCCAGTTGCTAACTCTGTGTTTCTTCTTCCTCCCTATAGACACTTCCGCGACTACACCTGGACGCTGACCACCGCCGTGGAGCTGAATGTCACCGAGCAGATTGTGCACTGCCGCTGCCCCAAGAACTCTGTCACCTATCTGACCAAGCGCGAACCCATTTCGAATGGCAGCACGTCCTACCGCTACCTGTTCGCCTGCTCCCCGCTGACGGTAGGTGGCTTAAACCCAATATCCTGGCCAGCTAATCAATTGATTCTGTTTCCTTACAGCGCCTGCGCTGCCAGCGCAAGCAGCCCTGCAAGCTGTTTACGGTGAGAAAGAGGCAGGAGTTCCTGGACGAGGTCAACATCAACTCCCTCTGCCAGTGCCCCAAGGGTCATCGCTGTCCCAGCCACCATACGCAGTCGGGCGTCATAGCCGGCGAGAGCTTCCTGGAGGACAACATACAGACCTACTCGGGCTACTGCATGGCCAACGATTGAGGGGATACCCCCCGGATGGCAGCTACTAAATATATGGGTTATACTTAGGTATATATAGGACTATGCTTATAAGTCGACTGAGCCAATTGAGTCTCGCCAAGTTAACAATTAAACTGAAACTGAAACTAAAACTACAGCAACAACAACAACTACAACAACAACAACTATTACTAATCATCATTCTGTAAGTGTGTGTGTGTGTGTGCGTGTGTTGTGCGTGTGTTAAGTTGACAGGTTTTTTTTTGTTTTTTAGTTGCTACCAAAATTTGGTTTATAATAATAATAATATTAATATTAATATATATAAATATTTAATTAGTTCTAAGGCGCAGTTTGTTATACAAATCATTTGTAATGAATATTTATAAAGAGCGTTCTTAAATCTGTAACATAGCACACTATACTCATACTACACCCTGCCCCCACTATCCCCTACTCTTCCAACTAATTGTATATATTATACGCAACTTCTTCTATACATTAAAATAAATAACAGCAACTTTAATGAGCAAATCTTAACTCCAACTCAAACTGAGCTTCTTACATCCAATGCGTGCCAAATTTGCATAATTCATAAATTAAAAGAAGTAGAAGATATATCAGAAAGTTGTATAAAACAGAGAACAGTCAATTTTTAGTAGAAGAAGCAGAAAAACGCACCACGTAAAGAAAACTTTGCTTTAATATTTGTATGAAAACATTAAATATAGTTATTATTAATCATAATGGAGGCGCACGTGTCAAATTCTTCCAATTGTAAAATTCTCTTTAATCTTAACACATTGTAATCAATTCCCCGAACCCCTCTGCAAGTATTCGCACTAATTAAGTATTAGGCATGATATTTCTTGTATTATTAATGCAGTCGGCGTGTGTTTTTATTATTTTACTTATGTATTTTTTTGTATAAAGGCCAAAACGAGCAAAAATAAATCTTAAATTATGTACTATATGAAATGAAATATTTATAGTCACATTAATGGGACTCCTGTTTTCTTATTGATTCAAAGAAAGTTGCTACAAATCAACCTACGCATATCGGATCTTACGATAAACATTTGTAAATGTTTGCAAGGAATGATAATCTTCTAATTAAAATATATGGATTATAAGCGAATATACTCATATAAGTTATGATAGTTTGAATTATAGGAAAAAAATATTTTATGGGATAAGAAATCTTTACAAGTCAAAATTGTTTGAAGATTTGGCATGAATTTTTACTGAAAAATTAAGTAACGTTTGAAATTGTTTTTTATACTAATTATGATGCCCGCAATCGTTTAAAAGCGAAATTTCGAGATTTTAATTTTTCAAAAAAAATTAATTTTTCAAAATAAGTAAGGGGGGACCCTTGTCAATTTTCATAGAAAAGTCGAAAAATGTTTACTTTCCCATATGAATAAATTCTGAATGTTAAATAAATCTAGAGGGAAAATCATGGCCAAAAAGACATTCCGGATGGAAATCAGTTCAGTTTTGGCTAAGTTATGATAGTTTGAACTATAGGAAAAAAATTTTTGTGGGATAAGAAATCTTTACAAGTCAAAATTTTTTGTTTCTTAAAATCCCTCTCGTTTCATTATATTTTCACTACTCCTTGGCATTATTTATGGGTTTTGCATATCTTAATATCATAATAGGTCAAACAAGGTCCAGTACGACAATTTTTCTAGTACCGACGGAAGGAAAGCCTTCCCAAAATTCCTATAGGCTGTTATTTGAACATAGAGCCTAAAAGTATGCAATAGAAACTGAACACCTAAGCAAAGCTAACGCTTGCTGAGTTCAGCCGAGGTTGAAGACTCTGCTAAGTTGCATTCAGCTAACAAGGTTTCCAACCGCTCAAACTCGTTTCTTCAGCAAGATTCGTTTTAGAAGAATAACAGAACTAAAGCATATTTAAATAGAGAATTGCAATAGACTAAATTAGCTATGGCCACACGTCTGAGCACAATTCATTCTTGGCTTAATTGTGAGATGGGTATTCATGCAAAAAGTCGACTACTTCCTTTCGCAGAGCGGCAAATACAATTAAAAAACTAAGTACATACAAAACTCGGCAGATTAGCCAGCTGAGAAATGCAAATTATTATTGAAAACCGAACCTGGCTAGAAAGGCAGGCAGTCGGACCAGTAGCCAGAGTCAGAGTCAGAGTCAGTCAGCGGCATTATAATTAAATAAATGGCGCAGCAAATAGACTATAACTGGGATGAGGCGTTGCACAGTGGCGAGCAGCTCTAGCTTGGGCGGAGCGGGCGGTGCCATGCCGCAAATTCAATTAACGCCCGACGACGCCAAAAGAAATGAAAACATAAAAAGACACGGCAAACAAAACAAAAAAAAATTATCAAGAAACAAGCATATAAAAAAGTTTCAAGTGTAAAGAACAAGGTGTAAAAACAGCGTGTCGAATAAAAAAGTAAATCGTAAAAGCCAAACACCAAGCCATAGTCAAAAGAGGAGCAGTTTTTGTTTTTACGACTCTAACCGGAAGTTGAGAGCGTTAAAAACTCGGCTCAAACAACAACCACAACAACAAGTAAAAAGCTAATATCGGAAATGCTTGACTAGGGAATACCCTGAACTCTAATCCAAGGCAACCCCCAACAGTATCCTCCTTCTTTATTGAATAACTTCAATGTTTAATAGTCGATCATTATGAAATTTAGGATACAAATTTGTAATGCTAAAGCAAACGTATACAGAAGGCTACATTGGAAATTAAGACATTTAAAGTTCGGAAAAAATCAAGAATACAAAAACATAAAAACTCGAATTGCTAATCTTCAACTTTTATAGCATCTTAATGAACATGGTTACAGCGCAAGTATAGATATTCTTTATAGGATTAGATATAACACCTTCCTGTAGTTGCACAACTTTATTATACCCTTTCTTACACATTTAATGGATTCTGGGCGTAACAACTGCAACAACACATCCAGAAGAACAGCTGAAATTTGAGTTTTAAGATTTGAAGTGTCGGGTCTCCGGGTCTGCAATTACAGTTGGCACTCGCATATGGTCTTTAAAATGCATAAAAGCGAATTATTAATAATAATAAAATCATATACATTTAATGACCTCTTTAAGTGCGTCTAATTGTGTGATGTGCTGGCTGCTTGCTGCTTGCTGCTAACGTGGTGAGAAGAAATACCGTAAAAGATCGTGTTTAGCCCAGCCAAAATACTACATCCAAGTCTGCCTCCTGACTCGTTCTCAAGCAGACAGAATGGGCACAGCGCCAAGACAGTTTATAGCATTACGACTGGGTAGACTGAGACAATCTCTCCTCAGGCAGAATCAGAGACTGAGGCGGTGGCGGAGGCGGAGGCATGGCAGAGACAGAGGCAGAGGCAGAGGCACCTTCACCTCTTCACCTTCACGGCACATGAGGCGTTAATTAGAGTTTAAGCCGCAACGGGGTAACAGTTTTTTATTAGTTGGAAATGAAATTCGCGCATTCAGACTCCAAATTGCAGCACTAACAAGAAAATAATTCATTGTTGGCCCTGCTGAATTGGGTTAAGTCACAACATGTTGACAATTTCTGACACGGGAAGTCTTTACAAATTGGTCAACCGGCCAGTTGGAGAAGGTTTAAGAACTAAACAGAGCGTATTTGATGATGATATGATATATATACCAGCCAAATGAAAGTAGTTTAAGAGTAAACCTTCAAAACAGTAAAGTGACTCCACTTTCGACTGATCGTTGGATGCCGTATGATGTAAGCAATAGATTTGGTGGGTTTTGTAGAATATACCTTCAATTTTATCATTATAGCTGCAAAACTGATCAATTGAGAGCGGACAGAGAATCTTAGGTTATCGTGCTTATCAAGGTTGCACCTAAAATTCCAACTATAGACAGATCATTGTTTGGATTGTTCTTATATTGAGCAGATATAGCTAAGTTCCACCTTTATACAGCCTTGTATTCATATCATAATGCTGTGTACCAAATTTCATCATTAAAGCTGCTTAACTGAGAGATTAGATCATATAAGAACAGATCGTAAGTTTTTTCGATTGAGCATAGTTCTTAAGGGGCCAGCCAAATATGATATAGCTCGTTCATTAAACTTCCTTCTTCATATATCATAGTTCTCTATACCAAATTTCACCATTATAGCTGTTAAACAAAGAGACTTAATCGTAGCAGAACAGAAGTGATATTTTTGAGATGCTTCCTCCAATAAAGTGCACAATTTCTCACAAATATTATTTAAAATCCTCTGAGCCTAGTTCTTAAGGCGTCACCCAAATATGATATAGCTCGACCTATAAGCTTCATTTTACATATATCATAGTTCTCTATACCAAATTTCACCATTATAGCTGTTACAGGAAGAGACTTAATCGTAGCAGAACAGAGGTGGTATTTTTGAGATGCTTCCTTCAATAAAGTGCACAATTTCTCACAAATATTATTTAAAATCCTCTGAGCCTAGTTCTTAAGGCGTCACCCAAATATGATATAGCTCGACATATAAGCTTCATTTTACATATATCATAGTTCTCTATACCAAATTTCACCATTATAGCTGTTAAAGGGAGAGACTTAAGTGGTATTTTTGAGATGCTTCCTTCAATAAAGTGCACAATTTCTCACAAATATTATTGAAAATCTTCTGCATACCATAAATACATGCATAAATCTCTTTGTGGTTTCAAATTTGTTCGATCCCATTGACTCATCTCGACTCAAAGTTCAATTTCCCACCCGCTGTGTGCACTGGGCAATTGTCAGTTGTGGGCAAACTGGCAATTCGATCCGTTCATTATCATCTTGGGGAAAGTTTCCATTTTTAGCAAAATCATTTTGTCTTAGCAGCTTCTGTTGCACATTTTGCTAAACAACAACAAATTTGATGGCTAATTATTTATCTCGTGTTTTATGTTGTGCTGTGCTGTGATGTCTTCTGTCTTCTGTCTTCAGTCTTCTGATGGCTTGTGTTGAGGTGTCTGGGTACACATATTTATGACTCTGTGACTCTTTGACTCCCCAACTGACTCCATGGCATGGCTACTGTGCTTCGACCATATTGATTGATTAGCTGCTCCATGGCCGCTGGCAGAGATTTGCATGCAAGTGGAGACTTGGGAGTTTTGAATTTCAGCTGATTTTCTATTTCCATTCGACGGATTTTGATAGAGCGCTGACAATGGATCTAAGTGTGGACCGTGTGGCTGGCCAGGCCAGGCCAGTCATTAGAAAATACAGCGTATAACTTTCTTTCACATCATTAAAATCAACAACAAAAACAAATTAGACAGCAACATGACAAAAGGCCAGGCTAATAGTATCCGCTGTATAGAATCGACGACCGGGCCCAACTTTGCCCATCTATCCATGGCATTGCATGTGAGGAAGGTTCTACGTATATTTCTTCATTTTGTTGGCTCTTGGCCACTTTTACTCCACTAATTAGCCGCGATTTGAGGCGCCGACATGCAAGGGCACTGAAGGGGAAACCCCAAGCACCCAAACTACCAAACTACCAAACTCCCAAGTAGCTGCAAAATTAGGGTGCCCCACAGGTTGAGGCGCTTATGAATTTAATTGCACAACATTACGGCTCGGGCTTATCAATTTTGTTTCGGCCCTACCACCATAATTATTCTTAATATTTTTACTTTAGTAAAAAGTGTTTTTTCTTATGTTATCTCTCTCCCTCTTGCTCGGTGCCTCTTCCTCTGCGTTGGCTGCACAGGAAGCAGTCAGAGATTTCACCTGTTGCTGCCAACTCTTTTTATAACTCTTGCCTTAGAAAGTGAAATCTTGAACGGCGCTTCGTAATTTGCCTACCCGCGGGCCAAGATGAGGTGCTCAAAATTTGATGATAAGCCATTAATCAATACTTACTGCTGCATTAGAGGGCAAATAATAAATGCAGCACTCTGTTATTCATTCAAATTGATAAACGCTTGAGCAAATATGCCAAACTATCGTATCATAATGGCCTTTTAATGCTTTCAATTGGAGCAAGGGCGAGTGAAAGTGGCCATCCCCAGCCTCCGCCTCCGGTTGTATTATGGTATATGGTATCGTATGCAAAAATCGGCATTAAAAACTTAATGGATTTCTTAGCATGCCATGCGATAACGAATCTCTTGATTACTCACTGCAATAAACTGCAACAATAAAGCCATAACAATAATAATAATAAGAGCAAATGATTTATGTTGGCTGTGAAAGATTGTATACCCTGGAAAACAAATTAACCGAAAGTATCTAACATTATAAATTTGCATCCCGTTTCTCTAGAAGCTTCCCATGTGTGCTTTTGTGAAGCGATCTGACCAGTTCTGACAAATGTAATACCCGAAACAATAAGGAGTATCTGTACCAAATTTCATAAAGATAACACCTAAGAAAGTCGAGTTCAGATAGAACAATTAGCTAAGAGCCAGAACAGGCATGCTTAGAGAGAATCAACTGCTTTCCTGTAGAAATATTTCCTTTAAGTTTTGTGTTCCCCCACCTTTAACTATTGCATACATTTGCACAACTTTGATACACTTTTCATCCACATATGTGGATACAGGGTATAATAATAGTAATCTTCTAGTGTAGTGCATAGTCATCAGCGGTCCACAAAGAAAGCGACGTGACTTACAAATCATGCATAACAAAAAAGAGCCATTGAAAAATCAACATTCGTCTCCATTCATATGTGCCCCCCGCTTTTCACCAACTTGGCCAAATGCTTGCACATGCAGATGAAATTGAAAGTAAGACTGCGTCTTGGCCTCTTCAAAGAGATGCAGTCGATTATTTTCTAATTACAAAGCAAAAACTCTCCTTACTCAACTTATAGAAACAGCGTCGTGTCGGGGGTACGACGAGTACGACGAGTACGAGTATTCAATCTGTCAGAGACGCGGCTTAAGTGATGAAAATTTCCATTTCCAATTCCAATCCGCATCCGAAGACGAGACGTGCCGAAGGTGTTAAGTATGCAAATGACAGGGCAGTGAGCGGGCAAACAACTTGTAGATACAATGGTAATAACAACAATAATAACAACAGTTATGTTGTAATATTTACATCCACAATTTGGTATCTTCGTAGGCGTCTCCGGCCAAGACCGGCCAAAGGCAACCGAAAGCGAGCGGTAAAAGTGCGCTTCATGCAATTTGACCCCAAAGAAAACTGAAGTCGTATCCAAAATCCAAATCCAAAGACCAGCTAAAGGCAAAGGCGAAGATTCGCATCTTTTTTTATTTTTATTTTTATTTTATTTTGGTTACTTTTACATGTGCGCCGCGTGTACTTTCTCTACTTAGAGTTTAGTTGGTAAGTTGGTAAACGCGGTTTTTCCTCCTCTCGTCTGTCTTTTGTTAATGCTCTAGAGTGGGTAGTATAATTATTTCAGGAAATGTGTAACGCATAATTGAGTACACATAGAACATGCATACAAATTCTCCTAATTAACTGCAGACTCGTGTAGAGAAGTTCCGTCCGACCAACTGTCTGCATGTTCTATGCGAACTAGTCTATCTCTAAGGCTATTGTTATGAAACTTGGTACACGTACTTCTTGAGCTTGTCTGAAGTACATATATCGAAACCAGCAACATCGGGTCACTATATCTTATAGTATTAGAGAAAATGAACTGTCGAAATATTATATTTTCTAAAAAAAAAGAGTTTCTTTGAGAGATATCTATGACCATTTGAGAGGTTTCATGCTCTATATATATAGGTTTTCCATTTCTTTTATCAAATTTGGACTATCTGTAGCTGGAGTTCCATAAATTATGATCAAACACTACCTATCAAAAACTATAAACTATTTTCCTATATACATAGTAAGTCAGAAATTCAATAGATTCTGTCTGCAAGAGTATTAAGACTTCGTCAACCCGCAGATAACTTGTTCTTTTGTGTTATTGTTTTTCTTTATTTGTTTGCTGTAGTTAGCTTTTGCCCTGCCTTTTTGGCCGCGCCTAATCGAAACTTGTGCCCAATCTGGCTAGAGAGGTCCCCGGCAATGCAGATGCTCGGATCATGATATGAATGAGCTGTGAGGGGCAGGCGGGAGGGCGGAGAGGCGGGCAGGCAGGAAAGAAGTCTATGTAGAAAGACGACAGCTCTTTGATGTTGTAATTAAGTCTCATTAGAGGCAGCCGCATCCCAGTTAGATCTGGGTTTCACTTTCGCTACAACAATATCAACAAACTGTTTAAGTGTGCTATATTTAAGTATTTACCATTGCCAAATAGCCAAACAAAGCAAAACTAAAAGCCAAATAAACTTTTAAATCTCGCACGAGTTTTTCGGCCATGCGAATTCGTTTCTAAAGAAGCGTTGATTGTTTTTTCTCTTCCCCCCCAAAAAAAAACAAAGCAGCTCGGGGTTTGGGCTAGACAAACGATCATGAGAAAACAAACGTATCAAGTCGAGCGGGGGAGAGTCCAAGTCCATTGCCAATTTTGGGCAGTTAGCCAAAGAAAGTAAGACTAAGCTGCAGAATCCCGTAGAGCTGCGACTCCCCAGCGTTGCCTCTGGCCTTAACTCTAAGTTTCGATCTGGCTTTGGATTAATGTCGAGTCTGCCCGCGGATTCATAGCTCAGCTCTGCGTGCTCAAGTGACCTGCTGAGTAATTAATGACAACGGCGCTTTAAATTTAATTCCATCCTTTTGACAACTCCGCGCTTCAGCCAGAGATGTGCGTGAGTGTGAAAGTCACCAAATTTCGTGACTAATGCAAATCCACACACAAAGCTACACCCATTTTCCCCTTCCGGAAGTGTCAGCGGATGTGAATTTTCAGATTTTACGTAACGTTAGCACCAGTCAGATCTTTAGTTTTAGTTTCCAGTTGTAGTCTTAAGTAGCAGCGAAAGTTTCTATGATGGATTTTCGATATAGTCACCCGATTTGGATCAAATTTAAGCAATTTACATAAGGCATAATGAAACTGTCTATGGCTGTGCTTGGGGAAACATATGAAAAGCGAAAAATTGTTTCATATAACTCAATCTTTTGCCAATCGCTCCTATGGCAGCTATATGATATAGTAATCCGATCGGGACCGTTTCGACTTAGCAAAAAGAGGAATCTATGCCAAGTTTCATCACGATTACTCTAAAACTTAGAGACTAGTTTGTATAGAAACTGACATTCATTTCTGATGCGGATATAAATGCTAATCAATAAAATATATATAGTTTGTGAGATCGGAAACGTCTCCTTCAATGTGTTACGCATTTCGTGACTCTCTGCAGGTGAATTTAATTAGAAATATCTTCCAGAGTGTATAAATGGAATCATTTCAAGGAAAATTGACTTTTGCCAATGTATAAACCGGTACAGGACTGAGCAATTTATAAAATATCACAAATTATAGGCGATAATTTCTAATCTATATATATAAAAGTGAATGTCTGTCTGTATGTTCGCGATAAACTTGAAAACCGTTTAAAGGATCTTGATGAAATCTTTTATAATATATTCCTTGAAGTCCAGGGAATGTTTATAGCTATAGTTTGTTGTGTCATCACCACCCCCACACAACCACCCACTCATAAACGAAAAATGATAATATTCATGAGTATAATTTTACATTAAATAAAAACTATAATATCCACGAGTGTTAAAGTGTGTAAGTGTGTAAGTGTGTGGGGAAGGAAGTTTCATAGCAATTTTTTTACCGTGCCCTCGATCGACATAATAAATATTTATAAGAATAAAAATTTAAATAAATATAGTTAGGAAATGCGAGCAACGCCGCGGGTATAAGCTAGTATCATTTAAAAATTCATATTTTTAAGCTTTTAAATCACATTTCTGTTACTTCTTGCATGCAATTTCATACTCATATATGATTTAAGCTGTGTATATTTGTCTCCTAGCTGAGTTATTACGTTTTTCGCAGTATTCCCCATGTTGAATTTCACATGTTGTCCCGCACACATCTCTAGCCTAACTAAGAGTATTGAAATTTTATGTGGCATTATTTGCTTGAGTCTCGTTTCAACTTTCGGCGAACTTTCGTTGCTAATTAGCTGAATCAACATTGAAAAGATGGCATTACAACAATTTGTTGGCTAAATGCGCTCATATCCTGCTCATAATAACTGTTTAAGCCACATAACTAACCCAAATGAAATTTGTGCGCCACTCGCGACTTTCCATTTCGAAGAAGTTCAACTCAACTCAAGTCAGAAAATCAAATTAATAATGAAAAGACTTTGGCAGGC